>BSBK01005993.1:1217500-1537500 GCA_027943335.1 Chamaecyparis obtusa
TGTCCTCAAATGTGATAAAAAGATCATAGGTTTACCATTGAAAGTTAATAACTTTGAATTCAAGGCTGAATTCTATGTGGTTAACATGGGTGACACGGATTTAGTTCTTGGCATGACTTGGCTACATGATATTGGAAAGTTCACTCTCAATTTGAGAGAAATGGTGATGAAATTTCAGATTAATGGTAAAATCCACATTCTTACGGCCATCCAAGACAATGAGTTTAGGATGATGTCTTACAGGCGCATGGAGAGCTTGTTGCGTCATGACCAGGTTGAGTGGGCAGTCCGTTGCACATTAATGCCATCACAGGGGCAGCAAGCATCCCAATACCATCCGAGCATACAGGAACTGAGAATCAAACACTACAAGGTTTTCAGTGACATACCACTAGGTAGTCCTCCAGATAGAGGTATTGAGCATATTATTGAGTTAGAGAAGGGTGCTAAACCCATCATGATCACACCCTACAGACATCCAAAGAAATTGAAGGATGAGATTGAGAAAACCATCAAGGAACTACTTGCTATGGGGCACATTACACCAAGTAAGTCTCATTTTGCTTCTTCTATGGTTTTGGTGAAGAAGAAGGATGGTACTCTTAGGATGTGCATAGATTACAGGGTCCTGAACAGGAAGACTATTAAAACCAGGAACCCCATTCCACGGATTGATGAGTTATTAAATGAGTTACACGAAGCATGCTTCTTCTCCAAAATTGATTTGAGATCAGGCTATCATCAGATCCCAGTCAGAGAGCAAGATATAGAGAAGACAACATTTCTGTGCCATTGTGGCCATTTTGAATTTGTAGTTATGCCATTTGGGCTAACTAATGCTCTAGCTACTTTTCAGTCCACAATGAATAGGGTTTTTCAGCCTTAGTTGAGGAAATTTGTGTTAGTCTTTTTTGATGACATCCTGGTTTATAGTAGGACATGGGATGAGCATGTGCAACACTTAAACACTGTGTTGAGCATTCTGAGCAGGGAATCCTTGTATGCAAAGGAATCCAAATGTGATTTGGGGTTATCAAAATTATTATTTCCGAGTCACATTATCAGTGCACAGGGAGTACGCATGGATCTTGAAAAGATTCATGCTATTGTTGAGTGGCCTTCTCCGGTGAACCTAACACAATTGAGGGGATTTTGGGGGTTGTTGTTAATGTTTTTAACTAGAATACATAAAATGCAGTGAACTGAAATATGAACACAAGAAAAAAAAGGACACAAACATTTATCTTGGGAAAACCCTCCTACTCGAGGGAAAAATCGAGCCACACCCAAAAGATACTCCTTTATTGAGTTCTCAAAACAAATACAAAATATCTTGCTTAAGATTGAAGTCCTCAACTATCACCGTAAGACTGAACCATCATCTCATTCATTAAGGCATTACCAAACAATAAAGCAACTCCCACGGAATACAAGAGATAACGGTTATGAACACACGAAGACTTCCAACCATGAAAGGTCGACATGAATCCACGAGGCGATGAAGCAATAAGGAGATGCCAAGTCATAAGGTCATGGGGCCATGTCATCACACGATGAACTTAACTGCATCTCTCAACCCACGCAAGACAAAGCCCATAGAAGAATAAAAAAAAACAGTGGCAGTTATCAAGAAGTGCCATTTCATAAGCAAACACCCAACACGTTACAAATCATAGACGGTATCCTGGAAACTTGCAGCGTTCTTTAGGTATGAACTCTCTCGCAGCTATACTATCTTTAACACTCCCTCTTAGCAAGAGAGAGATCATATATGACATCTTGTGTCTCAACCTGACGAGCACAATGAAGCTGCAACAAAAATATGTCAATAACAAAATCTCATCATAGATTTTCAATAGAATTGTTATCTTATCATAGCAATATTCACCATAGCTAATCCTAGAGGGTGAAACAACAAAAGAAACATATCACAATATTCACCATAGCTACTCCTAGAGGATGGAACAAGGGCTTTCACCTCAAACTTCTCCCAGAGAAGAATGCATTACCACCTTGCCTACTCGCAGAGGGCTCGAGAGGCCGCAGAGAGAGCTCGAGAGGAGATGGCCGCCGAGCTAGTAGCAGAGCGTCGTGCTTGGGAGGAGGAGCGTCGTGCATGGCAGGAGGAGCGTCGTGCATGGCAGGAGGAGCGGGCACAATTGTTGGCAGAGAGGGAGGCAGCCAATGTTGCCAAGACTGCGACACAGGCAGAGTGTCAGGAGGCTAAGGCCGAATGTCAGGAGGCGGTTTCGATGTTGAAGGAGGTAGTGGAAGTGAACTCACAGCTCCAGGGGGACCTATCTATCCGTACGCAGCAGGTCTACTAGCTGAGGCAGCGGGCTATGTTGAGGGCGTCCCAACCGTCGGTTCCAGGGATGCCCCCTTCTACTTAGCTGTGTTTTTTTTGTCTTCTTTGTACTGGGCATTATCTCCGTTTTGTTGTAAGTCGTCGGAGACGACTTGTTTTTTGGGGGGGGATGATGTTGTCGGCATAAATGTTATACGGTTGTAGTAAAGTTATGTTATGTTAATCTCGGTAGTTAGTAACCGAGACCGTTACGACGCGACGATTGGTCGTGACCCTTCGGGGATTATATGTATACACTTGTTCATGTGTTGTGAACACGATTGATATGTAGAAGTTCTTATGATTATGAATGAAATAGCCTATTGTCTTCTATGCTGCGCACTTGAATATCTGCTTGTGGTTACGTATCTGTCTGTTACCCCACGAGGGTAAACAACAAGGGCTTTCACCTCAAACTTCTCCCAAAGAAGAATGCATTACCACCTTGCCTACTCACAGAGGGTGGAACAAGGGCTTTCACCTCAAACTTCTCCCAAAGAAGAATGCATTACCACTTTGCCTACTCGCAGAGGGTGGAACAAGGGCTTTCACCTCAAACTTCTCCCAAAGAAGAATGCATTACCACCTTGCCTACTCGCAGAGGCTGGAACAAGGGCTTTCACCTCAAACTTCCTCTCAACCTGGACTCCCTCTCAACTGGGGCAGCATACTCAAAACTTTTGAATATCACAATAAAACATAGATTAACTCCAAAGTTTGACCAAACAAGGAGCTTCCAAAGCCATTCTGCGTTATAAGCTTGCTTATCCTCCCCAAAGGACAAGGCACTTTCCCTCTGCCACACAAGCTCTCTCTAAATCTGATTTCTTCCTCTTGGAAGAGCTGATCACAAGACAATTTGAACAGGTACTTCTTCTTCAAGAGTCACCAACTTAGCTTAAGCTGCAATCTCTCATCATCCTTGTGCTTCTCAATTCATCTTAGAAGCATTTCAAAGAGATTAGTAATAGAATCAATCAAAGTAATGCTAGAAGCATACATGATTCGCTATTCCCAATATTAATGCATGAATTAACTACACAAGATTCATGATCAATATTCAAAGATACAATCATAAAATACTTATCTCGATATAGTTTAATCTTCCTCGCAACTCAAGCACACTACAAGAAGACGTACCACCCCTATTGTCACTGTTATCTCTCAAAAATGCACCCTGCTAGATAGCCAGAATCTAGCCTTCTGGAGAAACATGGAAACACTCCTGGGCTGTGGGTTTCCCAAAAAAACGGAGTGAATCTCCGGGTTCTAGGCCGGTTCCTATATGATGATCACCTTATTTGCTTTTTGAAAGACTGAAAACTGAAACTGATGGAGGAAAAAGGACAGAAGGATTGCATAAAAGTAACACTGAACAGGAAAAGCTTAAAATGGAACTTGAGGTGATACACCAAAACTGAAAAATGGGAAAAACAATGCCTTAACACAATGAAACCTTCCTGAAAACAGACCAAATACTTGACACAATATTGATGTCAAGATACCCACATATAAAGCTTTGTAAGAAGGATATTCTTTACTCCAAAAACGTAACAGGAACAAAGGCATTCACAACTAAGAATCTGAAAGAAAACCCACAACTTACAACCTATATGGCTATCAAAACATTCATTTGCAGATGTTAAAACTGAGACAGCTTACTAAAGGATCATAAATAGATCACAGCAATAAACATTAAATCAGATAGACTCACATACAATAAGATGAACTCAATAAAGGCCTTCAATCTGTATCTTATTCATGCTTCAAAGGTTACACAGGGTCATTCCCATGACTGAGCTACAAGCAAAAATGACAGAGAACTAAGAAGGATCTGAAAAATAATCACTCTCTGAGCTATCTGCATAAAATTTTCTAACTCCATTACAAAGAGCCCTCAGCCCCTTACTTATACAATCTTCCTCAACAACATCACTTATGAGGGCAAAATATCAAGGGGTCGGATGCAGAGAAAAAGGCATAAATTAAGCCTTAAAAGCCTTTGAAAACATGTGTCCAAGTGGCTAAGAAGTCATCACCAGATAATATCAACATAAATTCTGCTCAGAAAAGCGTCAGATCTCTCTAGAAGACTCATAAAAATCTCTGAAATGTAATAACTCTACTGCAGAGAAAACAACCTTATCTAATGACTCAACACTTAGAAAAAATTAAAAAATATCTGCCTTTCAACTTTAAAACTTTTTAAAAGATAATTAGATATTATTTTTTTGCATAAAATATTTATTAAATAATTCTATTTCGAAACTGAAATATAATTATTTAATAATAATTTATTTATTTTATAAGTATTAATTATTTTTAAATAATATCCTAAGGGATAAATGTTAAATATGTTATATTTCGTTTATGAAATACAACCTATTTAATAAATATTTTTATCACTTAAGATTATTATTAAAATAATTAATATTTACCAAAATAAAAAAAATAAATTATATAATAATAAATTAAAAAAAAAATAAATATCTAATTTAATTTATTTTTGAAAAAGTTTGAAAGGCAAATAAAAATTTTAATTTTTGCTAAGTGTCAAATGCAAAACAAACCTTGACAAACATAGTAAAGTGCCGACATTTGGCGACCAAGGTGGATATAGGGTATCGAACCCTTATTTCATTTCATTTTTTACATCTCATTTTATGGTCTTTGGCTGGCGAAGAAGGAAGAAGGAGGGTTATGAAACCCTAGCCGCCATGAATTGCTGTCACGCAGGCTCCTCTTTGCGCCGGCACTTAGCCGCTTCCCCTTTGCAGTTTCTCTGGTTAAAAACTGCCTTACGCTGCCTGGGTTCGAGCCACCATGGAATTTCTGAGACGTAAAGGTAAGTTTGATGGTTTTCTTTTGTAGAACTTCTCTGCTAAAAAAAAAGGCCATGGTTTTGCATGAAACGTTATTTTCTTCTCTGCTGTCTTCTATTTTCAGATTGCTTTGATGTTTCATAGAACTTGTACGAATGTCAGCTATTGAGGTTTTTGCATTAGCTTGCGAAAACTCAGATTCTATAGAATTTGTCAGTAAAGTGTCATGTGAGCCAGCAGATTTTTGAAGATTTTGCCATTTCTTCAACCATCTTCACTCCATCGCCTATATGCAGCTTCATTCGTTCATCCTCAATAAAACCAAAATATTCTTTTGCTAAATTTGCAACAATAGGATCCAGTTCCATAGCCTCAATCTGAAGGAGGGGCATACGCTTATGTAAAAAACATTGGAAACAGACCAGCACCAAGCCCAATTACAACAGTCCTGATCAGCATTTTTGACAGAATCCAGTCCAACTTGTAAAGAATCAACCCAAATCTAGTGATCATAGCACCATGATACAAACTAACCAAGTAATAGTGATCCACATGGAGGATTGCCCTCAGCTCTCTCGCACAATCATTCTCTTTATAACTCCATCACTGCCTTCATAAATGCCTCTTAATAGAATATGCACAATTGTTTTCTCTGTTCTTGAAGCTTTACAAATTCTATTAAAACCTTCTCATTCTCAGAACATGTAGTGTCAATCTCCGTAGCAAAAGAAGACACCTTCGCTGTACAAACTCGAAAAGTATTTTTATTTTGTTCAACTCCCTTTGAAGGTCTTGTTCCCATTTCATACTAGCATGCTGATTGCAGCATCTGTAGCTTGAACTTTTTAACATTCACTTTGCAGTTATGGATTGGTGGCATGTTCATTATAGTTCATGCAGATTTGACCTTGCTATCCTTTTTCTGGCTGTTTTCCTCATTCCTGTGTGCACACTTACTGATAACAACGAGTTGATTCATGGTATTTTTCGTTGTTTATCAGTAAGCTTTATAATTGTAAACCAGAATGATATTGTAGCCTAGTTCTTTGCTCTATAATGCTGAAAGTGGATACTCTCTGTTCTGTCACAGTCATCTTTTCCCATGTGCTTGAATTCTGAAATTTACTGCCCATGTCTGATTTGCAATCTTTATTTTATCTGTTTAGTTTATCTGCATTCTGTAGCTTTTGACAGTGTAGACAACTTGCATTTCTTGAAACCTTTGAAATACTGATACCATACTAGCTTGATGCTCCATTTTTGCAACTATTTGATAATATTTTGCTTTACTGCATTCATCAATTTCTGTAAATCTCTTTGAATATTGAATTCTTATTGATGAGGTTGTTGTCACTTTTATGCTTAGGAAACAATAAGTACATGTTATCCCTTGTTCTGTTATTCCTTGTTGTGAAAATGAAGTTCGAGCACGGGCTCGTGACACTCATTTCATTACTGGTTCATTTGATTATAATGAAAGGCTTCATATCATAAGTAATATGTCTCTTCGACATTATAAAATTCACTCATGATTCTTGACACCTGCCTTAAATAATTTCTCCAATGCGTATATTGAGCACATATTTATTGGAGTGATTATTTCCTGCACATGAAACAAACACATTAGCAATAAAACTTTTCACACCAGCACTGAGCATACTGATTTTTCTTCGTGTTCTGATTTAGAATTGTTTAAAAGGCAGCATAGGCATAGAGAACATCATGATTGATCAGTCATTGCTTAGATCCGTACAGGATCTAACCTCATTGTTTCTCCCCTTTTTCAGGACTCAGGAACGTGCTGGAGGACTTACGGGCCAAAGACATCTCCCAGACCAGCAACCACAACTAACCAGTCAAAGCATTCAGGCAATGACTGGTTACTCTTGACCTCTTCTCTCCTTCCTCTATTCTGTCTTTTAAATGCTGTTTTAAATTAACTGAGAGATAGGCTATGCTCACGGCTTGTGTGAGACTTTTCTATTCAGTATACTTAATTCATTTCATATTTTGTGAAAAAATGGAAATTGTACAGACCAGTGATGACCTATACAATGAACATTGCATTACTTTGCTCATGATTTCATATATGGTTGCAAAAATGATGAAAATGAATGAATAAAAAAAATGCACTTTTTCTTTTGCAACTTTTTCTATAATGTTACTTGAAGTAAAATTCAGCGTGTGTGAAATTTTGGTAACAGTCACCTCTAATCCTTGATAATAGACAGCATCACATGTCTACGCATGACAGATATCATATCTGAATCTTCAACAGAAACAATAAATTGAAGCTTCTTTTCCATCTTCAGGAATATCGAACCAGCTCAAAGAGCATCTACAAATTATAGATCGATAAGCCTGCCTCTTTTGACTTCAGATATGACACAATCTCTATTATGATAAACACTTCAAAATAGAAGTGATACGGAGAATAATCATGCAGATACATGTCTCTGAGAATATATCAATGATGTAAGAAAGAAGCCATACACAGACAACTCCCGACTGCCACACACCTAGATAGCTTCCAAAAATACCAAAAAAATGATCATCTCAAGGAATTTACAATCTGATAATATTCACCCCCATTTTACAGTGCTTGAGTCAAAATCTTATATATGAATCACCGCATAGGAATAACAAATGCATCATTCTATAAACTCAACCACACATGAGCCTTTTTACTAGCCTTAGAATACAGATGGTCATAACTAAAGAGAACAGCACACCATTCACCGTAAGACTGAACCATCATCTCATTCATTAAGGCGTTACCAAACAATAAAACAACCCCCGCAGAATACAAGAGGTAACGGTTATGAACACACGAAGACTTCCAACCATGAAAGGTTGACATGAATCCACGAGCCGATGAAGCAATACGGAGATGCCAAGTCATAAGGTCATGGGGCCATGTCATCACACGATGAACTTAACCGCATCTCTCAACCCACGCAAGACAAATCCCATAGAAGAATACGAAAAAACAGTGGCAGTTATCAAGAAGTGCCATTTCATAAGCAAACACTCAGCACGTTACAAATCATAGACAGTATCCTGGAAACTTGCAACGTTCTTTAGGTATGAACTCTCTCGCAACTATACTATCTTTAACACTCCCTCTTAGCAAGAGAGAGATCATATATGACATCGTGTGTCTCAAGTTCTCAACCTGACGAGCACAATGAAGTTGTAACAAAAATATGTCAATAACAAAATCTCATCATAGATTTTCAATAGAATTGTTATCTCATCATAGCAATATTCACCATAGCTACTCCTAGAAGGTGAAACAACAAAAGAAACATATCACAATATTCACCATAGCTACTCCCAGAGGATGGAACAAGGGCTTTCACCTCAAACTTCTCCCAGAGAAAAATGCATTACCACCTTGCCTACTCGCAAAGGGTGGAACAAGGGCGTTCACCTCAAACTTCTCCCAGAGAAGAATGCATTACCACCTTGCCGACTCGCAGAGGGTGGAACAAGGGCTTTCACCTCAAACTTCTCCCAAAAAAGAATGCATTACCACCTTGCCTACTCGCAAAGGGTGGAACAAGGGCTTTCACCTCAAACTTCTCCCAGAGAAGAATGCATTAAAGCATATAAAATATTATCTGAAGACCAAGACTTCCTCTCAACTGGGACTCCCTCTCAACTGGGGCAGTATACTCAAAACTTTTGAATATCACAATAAAACATAGATTAACTCCAAAGTTTGACCAAACAAGGAGCTTCCAAAGCCATTCTGCATTATAAACTTGCTTATCCTTTGCAAAGGACAAGGCACTCTCCCTCTACCACACAAGCTCCCTCTAAATCTGATTTCTTCCTCTTGGAAGAGCTGATCACAAGACAATCTGAATAGGTACTTCTTCAAGTGTCAACAACTCAGCTCAAGCTGCAATCCCTCATCATCCTTGTGCTTCTCAATTCATCTTAGAAGCATTTCAGAGAGATTAGTAATAGAATCAATCAAAGTAATGCTAGAAGCATACATGATTAACTATTCCCAATATTAATGCATGAATTAACTACACAAGATTCATGATCAATATTCAAAGATACAATCATAAAATACTTATCTCGATATAGTTTAATCTTCCTCGCAGCTCAAGCACACTACAAGAAGACGTACCACCCCTATTGCCACCTCTAATCCTTGATAATAGACATCATCACATGTCTACTCATGACAGATATCATATCTGAATCTTCAACAGAAACAATAAATTGAAGCTTCTTTTCCTTCTTCAAGAATATCAAACCAGCTCAAAGAGAATCTACAAATTATAGATCGACCACCAGCCCCTCTTGTGAGAGAGTCAAGGTTGTCCAAGCTCTGATACCATGTTAATGTTTTTAACCAGAATACATAAAATGCAATGAACTGAAATACAAACACAAGAAAACAGAGGACACAAACATTTATCTTGGGAAAACCCTCCTACTCGAGGGAAAAACCCAGCCACACCCAAAAGATACTCCTTTATTGAGTTCTCAAAACAGATACAAAATATCTTGCTTAAGATTGAAGTCCTCAATTGTCAATCAATAAGCCTGCCTCTTTTGACTTCAGATATGACACAATCTCTATTATGATAAACACTTCAAAATAGAAGTGATACGGAGAATAATCATGCAGATACATGTCTCTGAGAATATATCAATGCTGTAAGAAAGAAGCCATACACACAGACAACTCCCGACTGCCACACACCCAGACAGCTTCCAAAAATACCAAAAAGACAATCATCTCAAGGAATTTAAAATCTGATAATATTCACCCCCATTTTACAGTGCTTGAGTCAGAATCTTATATATGAATCACCGCATAGGAATAACAAATGCATCATTCTATAAACTCAACCACACATGAGCCTTTTTACTAGCCTTAGAATACAGACGATCATAACTGAAGAGAACAACACACCATTCACCGTAAGACTTAACCATCATCTCATTCATTAAGGCGTTACCAAACAATAAAGCAACTCCCGCGAAATACAAGAGGTAACGGTTATGAACACACGAAGACTTCCAACCATGAAAGGTCGACATGAATCCACGAGCCGATGAAGCAATACGGAGATGCCAAGTCATAAGGTCATGGGGCCATGTCATCACACGATGAACTTAACCGCATCTCTCAACCCACGCAAGACAAAGCCCATAAAAGAATAAGAAAAAACAGTGGCAGTTATCAAGAAGTGCCATTTCATAAGCAAACACCCAACACTTTACAAATCATAGACGGTATCTTGGAAACTTGCAACGTTCTTTAGGTATGAACTCTCTCGCAGCTATACTATCTTTAACAATTGTGTGGGTTCTACATGAGGTTTGTTAGTGGATATTCCAGGCATGCAACACCCTTGACAAATTTGATGAGGAAGGGGGTTTTCTTGTGGACTCCTAAGGCATAGGAGTGTTTTGATAAATTCAAGGAGTTGATGACTTCTTGTCCAATGTTAGCACTACCAGATTTCAGTAAACCATTTGAGCTTCATTGTGATGCATCTGGCGAGGGCGTTGGTATAATGTCCCCTTCTCCGAGAACAAATAGTTATTCGGTCAATTATGAAAAGTTACGTTTATAGAGAGATGTGTCTCACATGTTCAAGGACGCAACCCTTAAATCTTGCTAAATATGTAAGGAAAAAGAGGGGAATTAGAGGAGATGCCTACGGATGAAGATTACAAGAGGATATTCTAATATCCAACCATCGAAGGAAGGAACAACACTCAACATAAGGGAAACTAGTCTGAACCAATCAGAAAATAATATATAGACAGTCAGCAATAAGAGTACAGCCAGTAGGCACATTACATATCCAATCAGCAGCATAATATAATATACAAATAAGCAACATAATATAATATAGGATATCAGCAATTATCGAGGGGGTCATATAAAACCATTCACCGTTTAGCGGTGAGCATATATATAGAAGGAAATCAGAATACGCTGTAGACCATAAATATACCAGAGCAGATCTGATTAAACACAAAATTCAAATCAATGCAATATTTAGAGACTCCTGACAAACCCAGACCAATAGCCATAGTTATCTTGCATCCATTGTGTAGTATTTTACAAGATCAATATAATAAATACTAGTTGGTCAAAGGCAATATCAATTAAAGGCATTACATGATCGTTAAACTCGGCCCTTGAATTAAAACTAGGAAGTTTATATCAAAATTATTATTTGGCAAATCACTGCTGCAAATCTGTATCCAAGGAAAGGAGTTCCAAGACATTGGTAGAGACAAGTCTCTTAGGATTCGACATCATAAAATCAAGAAATAAATCAAAATTTTAAGTGATCTCTGAGTGGGGACATTACAGTGGTATTAGAGCATAATCCTGCCATCCTATGAGTCAGGCTTATGCAAACCTATGAGAGAAGAACGAGGAAAAAGACAATGGATGACTTAGCCAATGAGATGAGATCTTATATGGAGCAAACAAATCAAACATTAATAAGTCAAATGGAAAAATCAAATCAGGCCCTACAAAACATGGGGAATTCAATCAATAATTTTAAAAGGCCATTCCCACTAGGGGAGAGAGACTAGTTCAAATCACTCTACAATGGGGTACCTCAACCTCAATTCTTGCCTAGAGAAGGGTCCCCAAAAGAAGAGGAAGGAATAGAACAACCCATTACCTGAACTGAAGACATAGCAAAGGCTTATGCAGAATTGGATCCTCATATTAGAGAAGTGGTATCATTTAGAGAATTTTGTGAAGATAAGCGAAGAGAGACATTCGAGAGGCATGCAAATAAAGAACTCAAACACAAAGTGAACAAGGTAACACTTCCAATTTTTGATGGATCAGAGAAAATCACGGCTCATGCATGGTTGCAGAAATTAAATACTTTCTTCACTTTGAGCCCTATGACAGAGGAAGACGCCCTCCAATTTGCAATACTCCATTTGGAAGGGATAGCACATGATTGGTGACATCATGGGCTTATTTCCGTAGGCCACCAAAATATAAACTCCTATGGGGAGTTTTCCCAAAAGCTTATCAATAGATTTGATGAAAGGGACCTTGAATGGTATTTCCAAGAACTCACCCAGCTCAAACAAACAGGAACCATGGAAGAATTCGCCCGCCAATTCCAAGGATTATCCATTATGGTGCCTGATCTTTCCCAAAAGGGACTCACTTATATGTTCATAGGACTGAAAGATTCCGCCAAAAATTTGGTTAAACCATTTGAACCCCAAAACCTGGACGAAGCTATCAGAAAGGCAAGGAAGGTTGAATCAAATTCTTCAAAAGAAAGATCTAAGAATTTTTCAACCAAGATAGAACACAAGCATGAAGATTCAAGAAAAGATTATAGAGAAAAAGAATGTTATTTTTGCAAAGGACAATGGAGCAGGGGACACCAATGCTAAAGCAAGGAAGCCCTCAAACAGAAAGAAGACGTATTAAAGAAAGGTGTGTTTCAAATGCAAAGGCTCTTGGGAACCAGGACATAAGTGTGAGAAGAAGAGTCAACTACACAGATTAGAAGCAACACTCGAAACAGAAGAGGAAGAAACTCCACATAAGAAAGCGAAAAGTGATCAAGGGAATATTAACATTATTCAATCCAAGGATGAGGGAATAGGAGGCCATTGGAGCTTTGAAGAGGTTCAACCATAGTCGTACTTTAATCTAGAGATTCATTTCAATGAAGAATGTAACAAAAGTAAATATTATATTTATGTAATCTATAAATTTTGTTGATTAGTAATAAAATATTTTTAAAATAAGGGGAAAGAGTGGCAATCAACGGAGAATCGCGAAAGGCACCCTATTATAGTGGCGGTAAGGAAGAACCATATAAGGACATTCTATTGCATTATAATTCAGGGAGAACCGCTAAAGGCACCTTATTGTTAGCACCTTCCCAAGGCTGCAAATAAGGGAGAATCGCTAGGGCACCCTATTGCAGTAGCGTGTAAGGGAGAACCGCTACAAGGGAACCCTATTGCAGTAGCATGTAAGGGAGAACCGCTACAAGGGCACCCTACCGCTTTGTAATTAAGGGAGAACCACTAGGGCACCCTATTGCAGAAGAGACCAAGGCTGCAATTAAGGGATAATCGTGAAGGGCACCCCATTGCAGCGACAGTTAAGGGAGAACCACTGTAAGGGCACCCTACTGTGTTGCGATTGAGGGAGAACTGCTAAGGGCACCCTATTGCAGAAGTAGTTGAGGGAGAACTGCTGAGGGCACCCTATCGCAATAGTAGTTAAGGGAGAACCGCTAGTAGGGCACCCTACTACACTGCGATCACAAGAGAACTGCTAGGACAACCCACTACAAGGCAGAGATTATATCTTTGAAAGCCTAGGAGAAATAGATCTATCTTCTAGGAAGTATGGATATACCAAATTTTGGATATCCATAAGGACTTAGGAGGAGATAGCCGTAATGAGATGGGGACATAGCTTGAGGACTGTTCTAGAATAGCCATATGGCGACCAAAACCCCAGAACATCCTCTCATAGAGCTTGTAACCTGATTACAAACTCTTCCTAAGGATTAGGATCACTCATCAGGACTCAACACGAAACAAGGCAATATTCAACAAGAGGAGAAGAATTACATGGAAAGACACCATTTTAAAGGTTCAGATTGCTTTAGGACAAGCAATTTTGGGAAGGGCGGATTATAATGTCCCTTTCTCCAAGATGGAATTTAATGATAATAATGTTAAAATATAAGATTAAAAAAATAAATATATATAATTATAATTATAAAATTAAATTAATGGTTGATATATATATATATCAAACTTAAAAGAAATTTAGTAACGATTGATAATAATATTTAATAGTGTTATTATTCAATAAAATATAATAATATAAAAATAAATAAATAAATAATATAATCAAAATAATATAATAATATATCATTAAAATGATAATATAATAATAATAAAATATAAATAATAATATAACTATAATATAGTTATAAAATATGAAATAAAATAATGATATCATAATATAAATCTTCATATAATAAGATAATAATTTAATATTGTCTAGTCGACTTAACAACCTGAGTATTGAGCATCATCAGGGGAAGGTTACGTGTCTACCATGAATAAGATGGGAGATTGTAAAAATAGTAGACGACATCAAAGGAGCCAAATACAAGTGGTGGTAAGACTGTCCAGGCCCACAATAATACTCCACGACTTCATCAATGCAACAAGGGTTGCGCTAGGTTTGACTAAACACAAAATTCAAATCAATGCAATATTTAGAGACTCCCGACAATCCCAGACCAATAGCCATAGTTATCTTGCATCCATTGTGTAGTATTTTACAAGATCAATATAATAAATACTGGTTGTCAAAGGCAATATCAATTAAAGGCATTACATGATTGTTAAACTCAAGCCCTTGAATTAAAACTAGGAAGTTTATATCAAAATTATTATTTGGCAAATCACCGCTGCAAATCTGTATCCAAGGGAAGGAGTTCCAAGACATTGGTAGAGACAAGTCTCTTAGGATTCGACATCATAAATCAAGAAATAAATCAAAATTTTAAGTGATCTCTGAGTGGGGACATTACAGTTGGAGCGGTGGTTATGCAGGACAAGCACCCGATTGTGTATGAGAGTAGGAAGCCCAGGGGGCTTGAGAGGAGCTTCAGCATTTATGATAAGGAGATGTTGGCCATAATGCATGCTTTGGCCAAATTCAAGCAGTATTTAGTGGGCAGCAAATTCAGCATAAAAACAGACCACAATAGGTTGAAACATTTCCTGGGGCAGCGAGATCTTAATGACAGGCAGCAAAAATGGGTAAGTAAATTACAGGCATATGACTTTGATATTACCTATTTCAAGGGGACACAAAATGTAGTAGCAGATGCATTGTCATGAAGACCCCACTTGAGCTTGATGACAGATATATCAGAGGACTGGAGACATTTGATCCTTGCAGAGCATGCAAAGGATACATGGGCATCAAGATTCATAGACGGATTGATTCAAGATAGTGATTTCACCCTTGCGAATGAGCTCATCATTTACAAAGGGTGCATTTATTTGGTGCCAAGGTCAGAGGTGAGGAGGATGGTGTTGAGAGTCTATCATGACTCACCTATGGAAGGACATCTAGGTTTTTATAAAACCTACCGGCAGATTTGTGAGCATTTTTCTTGGAAAGGGCTCAAGGCTAAGGTGTTACAGTATGTTATAGAGTGTCCTACTTGCCAGCAGAATAAACAGGAGCACTCTTATCCAACCGGTTTACTTCAGCCACTTCCGATTCCGGACAGGAAGCGGGAGTGTTTGTCCATGGACTTCATCATAGGATTGTCTAGAGCCCAAGGCAGAGACTGTATATATGTTGTTGATCAGCTTACGAAGTTTGCCCACTTATTCCTGATCACTACTACATACACTGCTACACAGGTAGCAGATTTTTTCTTGAGAGAGGTATTCAGGTTGCATGGTTTACCTCGGAGCATTGTCAGTGACAAGGACAACAGGTTTATGAGTCACTTTTGGCAGGAGTTATTCAGATTGTGCGAGACAGAGCTCACTCCAAATACTAGCTACCACCCCCAAACAGATGGACAGACTGAGATAGTAAACAAATGGGTGGAGGGATACCTTGGGAACTACATAGTAGGGCAGCAGAAGGCTTGGGTTAAGTGGATTTACCTATGTGAGTATTGCTACAATTCCACTTATCACATGTCTATTTAGATGTCACCTTTCATGGCATTGTATGGGTATGAGGCACCCAATTTCATGGATCTTTTGTTGAGCAACAGTAGAGTGCCTAGTGTTGGAGACTTGTTACAGGAGAGCGAGGACATTGCAAAGGCTCTTAAGGAGAATATTACTAAGGTGCATAATCAGAAGAAGCAGTATGCGGATCAAAAGAGGACTGAGCGGATTTTTGAGGTAGGGGATATGGTGTACTTGATATTACAGCCTTACTGCCAGTCCACTCTTAAAAGCAGTGGTGTCGAGAAATTGAAGCCACGATACTATGGACCTTTCAGGGTGATCAAGAGAGTTGGAAAGGTGGCGTATGAGTTGGATTTGCCGGCAAAGAGTAAAGTCCATAATGTTTTTCATGTGTCACGTCTCAAAATGGCGTTAGGACACCAGATTAATCCTTCTACAATGCTTCCACCCTTGTATGTTGAGGGGAAGTTAGTTTTTGTGGCTGAGGCTATTTTGGAGTTTAGGAAGAGAAACTTGAGGAGGCGTACTATAAGGGAGTACTTGGTGAAATGGAAGGATATGCTGGTTGAGGATGCTACATGGGAGAGTGAGGAGATCTTACAGCATCTGGAGTTGAGATTGCTTGAGGAAAAGCAATTTCAGGAAGGGTGAACTGTGATGTCCCCTTCTAGCTAGCGACATCATGCTAGTAAGTGATTATCCTATTAGTGGACCCTCGTAGGCTAGGAGGCATGGATAGGGGGTCTTGGTTTTCTGACGGTTCAGTATTGGCAAAGCTCAGTGTTTTCAGTTGGCTTAAGAGATTGTTTTTGGCTCAATTATATGGATTTTGCTATTTTTAGCAAAGTTTTCTATATTTGGGCTTATTTTTGAGTCACAGAGATGGACCCCTGCTATTTTTAGAAATATTATTTGATCACATGGGAAATTATTAGGCCAATTCTAGTTCCAGACGGTTAAGCTAGATTCTCATTTTTGAGGGAGTTATTCAATTTTTAGTGGTTATATATTAATTAAATGGCAAAGGATTTAATATAAAGTTAAATTGACTTTATATTTAAATCACTTAAGTGATGGGTTTATAACACATCGAATGGGGCCAATTGAGTCTTTTATTTTGGAGGAGAATTATTAAAAGCTTTCCCTAAGTTTAATTCAATTAAATGTTAATGATTTTATTTAATATTATTTCATTAAATAAAATTGCAGCCTTGAAGAGGATTTTCGAGTAGGGTTTTGGAGGCCTATATTTGCTTGGAAAATGAAGAATGAGCTATCCATTGTTATTGTTATTGATTATTGTTTCTTTCTCTGAGCTCTGGACAAGGGTTTTCAGTATTGACCATTGGAGAAATGTAGTTTTCTTCTATGTTCGCCATTTGAGCTAGTGAAATACCTGGTGAATTTGGTATTGTAGAGAGGGTCTCATCTAGAGATTCTTATTGTGCTTCAACAGAGGGTTTTACTTGCAATTGTGGAAAGATAATATCGGTTGGCAATTGGTGATCATTTTCTGATCAAGGTTTGCAAATCTTTCTTTGGACAGAGGCTTACAGAACAATTGTTTATGTTCAGAATTGTAGTGCACATCAAATTTTAGACAATATGACTCCCGAAAAAGCATTCAAAGGTATCAAACAAGAAGTTAATCATCTCAAAAATTTTGGGTGTTATGTTTACATTCATGCACCTAAAGATAAAAGGTCTAAGCTAGAACCTTCAAGCAAGAAGGGAATTTTTGTTGGTTATAGTGAGTCTTCTAAAGCCTATAGGATCTACATTCCAAGACAAAAACTGATTGAAACCAACAAAGATGTTTCATTTGAAGAAGATGTAGCCCTCAAAAGATCTAAAGGGACTTCCATGGAAATTGATATAGAGGATCAAGAGACTTCTCAAGATATGGATATTGTTGCCCCTGATTCTCCTTCAAAGATTTAGAGGGAGACTCCTGAACTAGAAGAACTTATTGATCATGTTGATCCCATAGAACCCACCATTCGACCAAGTAATGTTTTATTTGACAGGAAGAGACCTTTGTGGGCTAGAGATACTACGCAAGAGGCTGAAAAATATGCAGCCCCTTGTGGCACTTTCAAAGAAAGTAAGAGACCTCATAAGTTTTCAGGTTATGTTGCTTTAATGAGTCATATTATTGAATCAGAGCCTTCAAATTTTGAAGAGGCTTCAAATTAGGAAGTATGGAGAGATGCTATGATGAAAGAATATCAATCTATCATCAAGAATGATGTTTGGGATATTGTTCCTAGGCCTAAGGAAAATTCAGTTGTATCTTCTAAGTGGATGTTCAAAATTAAACATGCAGCTAATGGAAGTGTTGAAAAGTATAAAGAAACATTTGTGGCAAGATGGTCGTCACAAAAGGAAGGCGTGGATTATGAAGAGACTTTTGCTCCTGTAGATTGGTACACTTCTATCAAAACTATCATTGCTATTGCAGCAATTAAAAGTTGGAAATTACATCAAACGGATGTAAAGACGGCATTTCTGAATGGTGTGATTGAAGAAGAGGTATTTATTGAGCAGTCAAATGGTATTGTGATTCATGAGAAGGAATCACATGTATGCAGATTGAATAGGGCTTTGTATGGCCTTAAGCAAGCTCCGTGTGCATGGTATGAAAGGATTGATCATTATTTGTTGAGCTTGGGATTCTTCAAAAATGATGCAGATCCAAATCTCTACTTCAAGGTAATTGATGATAAAGCATTAATGCTAGTTCTTTATGTTGATGATATATTTATTACTAGAGAAGATAATCTCATTGTTAAATGTAAGAAAGAGTTAGCTTCTAAATTTGAAATGAAAGATCTCGGTCTGATGCATTACTTTCTAGGATTAGAAGTGTGACAAAGACCTAATGAGATTATTCTAAGTCAAGGGAAATACTCAATTGACATTTTGAAGAGATTTGGTATACTAGATTGCAAGTTTATGTCAACTCCTATGGAAGCAAATCTGAAAAAGTTACATGAGTGTACAAGTAACTTAGATTTAGTAGATCTCACTATGTATAGACCTTAGTTACCTTGGTTAGCCCCTAGACCCCTCTAGACCAGCCCGGGTTCGAACTGGTTCTTGATTCTGGTCCGGTTTGCCTATGGGTTCGCCCAGGGTTCAAACCCAGGCAGGCTGGTTCGTCCAAGCCGACCCAAGTCGAACTAGGGCAAAACCAGGTCCAACCCAGGTACATTTCCACTAAGAAACATTCTATAATTTAGTGCGAAAAACAATTATTACAGAATTTGAATAAGATCTTTAACATTACAAAACAAAATCTACTGAAGTTCAGATATTTATTAAACAATATCTTCAATAGGTGAAGGGAGTTGCCAGCTACTTTTTTAACATTTATTATTTTTCAAGTAGGATGCTAATTAATAATCACAAACAAACAAGCTCTTTGTACAGTGAAAAAGTAATAAGCATTTGAGACTTGGAAAGCGAGAATGTTATTGATGCAGCTTTGGCATTAGCATTGTTTCTGAATCAACTAATGTCTTTGATGATGATAATGAAGAAGAAGAATAGATAATCCATTAGATGATTGAAACTTAGTATAAAGTTCCAATTGTTGAAAGTCAAAACAATGATAATTGAACTCAATATTATTATTTTAATATTTTGATGTTGATATGATGCTATGATTACGAGTTTATGGTGTTTTTTTTTGTTTTTATGATACTATGTGATATTCTAATTTTAACTCATGCTTCTAGGCTTCATAAATATGTATATATATAATTTTAAAATTTTTACACATTTCTTCGAACCCGAACCCGAACCCCTTTTCAAAATTTTGTTGAACTTGCGAACTGGTTCTTCTTACCCGAACTTAGAACCGAACTCGAACCGGTAACTTAGGTATAGACAATTGATTGGATCATTGATGTATCTAGTCAATACCAGGCCTGATATTTCTTATGTTGTTAACACTCTTAGGCAGCTCATGTATGAGCCTAGACAGATTCATTTTGTTGCAGCAAAGCATTTATTGGGATATTTACGTGGTACAATGGGATATGTTTTGAAATATACTTCTTGTGAAGACCTAAAATTGCAAGGTTTTCTTGTTTCACCTTAGGTTCAGCTATGATTTCTTGGTGCAACAGGAAACAATCATGTGTAGCTCAAAGCACAACAAAAGCTGAATATACTACAGCTTGTGTGGCAGCTCAAGAAGTAGTGTGGCTTCAAAAGCTTCTTACAGGACTTATTGGGCAGAATTTGGACCCAATTGTGATTTATTGTGATAACCAAAGTTGTGTGAAGCTTTCAGTTAATCCAGTATTTCATGATAGAACCATTCATGTGGAGATCAAATATCATTATTTAAGAGATATGGTTCAGACAAAAGTAGTTCAACTCAAGTACATTTGTACTAATGAGCAGACGGATGACATTCTCACGAAGCCACTTCCCAGAGTGAAGTTTTTATGTTGAGAGAGTCTCAGCTTTAGTGATTCTTGCTACGTGTTGATAATGCATTTTTCTTTGAGACGGAAAAACTTGAGTGGAAAGCCCTAGTAATACATTTTTCTCTGAGATGGAGAAATTCAAGGTGAAAGTCCTTGTAATGCATTTTTCTTTGAGACGGAGAAATTTGAGGTGAAAGCCCTTGTGATGCATTTTTCTCTGAGATACAAAAATTTGAGGTAAAAGCCCTTGTTTCTCTTTCCACTCATGGGAGTAACCATAGTGGATATCATGTTGAGAGACTCCATGACAACATCACATTGAGTGACTCCGTGATTTGAGCTTGTGTTTATTTCACACATGGCAGTAGCCATGATGAACATCATGTGGAGTGACTCCGTGATGCTATCACGTTGAGAGAATCCAAGATAAAATATTGTTTTGTTTTTCTTCACAATGGGTGTAGCCATTGTGACTGTCATATTGAGAGACTCCATGACATGAGAATCTGAATATGATATCTCCTTTGCTAAGAGGGAGCGTTGAAGTTTGTAGCTGCAGAGAGATATCTGCATACCTGAATTATTGCTTCTATTTGAAATTGTTATGCACACTGTGTTATTCCTTCATATCCTCATGTGCGGCTATGTTTGAATTTTTTTAGACTAAATAAATCTATTTGAACCTGTCAAGCTACAGCTATTCAATGTCTATGTCTGTTGAGATCACCAATTATGTTTGTTGATGTTTGTAGCATCGGTCAGATAAATAATAATGACTATGATTATTATGAGAAATGATTTATTATATATACATATATATCAACATATATAATAATTGATATTACTATATACATTGATATATATATGTATGTATATATATAATCATAATTGTCATCATATTAATTACATAATAATGAATAGACATGTCCCATGAAGGGACATGTCTCTTCTTGGCTCATTCTCAATATAAATGCAAGAGATTGTTGCATTTGGAAAACACATACAATCATAACAATGTGATTACATTTGCAATCGATCTCTAGAATTTAACATGGCATCAGAGCCAGGTTGCAAATGTAAGAGGGTAGTTTGTTGATGGTGAATGTGTGTCTGTCTCAGAAAATACACTCTCGGTATGAGGACCATATCTCACAAATGCACCATTGGATTTTGCTGAATTTTGGATATCTTGGTGATAAAGAATTTCACTGGAGCGATTGGAGATAAAAATGTCAGGTTCAAAAGTTATTACCGATTGTGTACAGGTCTATGCAAAATTTGTAAAAGAGCTAGGTTCCTTCTTTAAAAGCCTAACCGCTTGAAGGGTGATCTGATCATATTGAAGGTTGTCATAGTGTATAGAACCTTTGGATATTCAAGATAGGTCATGTGAAGAATTATGGTAATGTTCAAGAACGACGACATCATTTTGTGAATTTGCATGATATTTTCTATATGGGCTCACCTTACAAAATGAAATACTTTAAATTTATAAAAGATAAGTATTTCATGTTTTATTAATGCAAATAATTTTTGAGTTTGTAATTCATGCTATACTATTGGATAGTAAAATCTTGTATGCTTCTATCATTGGTATTTCTGATCGAGATAGTTTAGTGAGCTATTTGTAATCTCTCTGACATACCTTCAAGACAAAAGCACAAGATAATTGCATCCAAGGGAGAAAGAAAATGCTTGCAAACAAATTGATGATTGAGACTAGATGCAAAGGGAGTCTGATATTTCAAAAGAGGTTAAGAAGTTGATAAAATTGAGCTTTAGAGGGAGCAGATGGTTCAATCAACTTGTGACAATCTTGATCATATTGATTGAGAGGGAGTTCACTATTGAAGGTGAAACACTTCTGAGGTAAACTTGATATAATTTATTATTATACTAATGAGTCATGAATGCTTTTAATGGGCCTGCCCCTTGTGTAAATAATGAGGAAGTGACAACTTCCAAATGATTATCACTTGTATTTGCAAACGTTATTGGAAGGTGAGGATCTTACAATAACTTGATCTTCTATTGTGATGGACATCTTGTGATGGCTGAAACAGATCATGATAGATGGCATCTTCTATTGTGATAGACATCTTGTGGTGGCTGAAACAAATCATAATAGATGATGTGAATGTTCTTATGGTAAGTGCACATTACCTATGAACATTTGTTGAGTACTTGGTGGATATCATGAGACTTGATATTCTGCAAGCCATTACTCTCAACACTTGGTGTGTATCATGAGACTTGATATTCTATAGGCCAATGCTCTTGATATCATGAGATGATATCTTTAATGAACTCTTGAGTACTTGGTGGACATCATGAGAATTGATGTTGGTAGGCCATTACTCTAAGCACTTGGTGAATATCTTGAGAGTTGATATTTTGCAGGCCAATGCTCTCGATATCATGAGATAATATCTTTATGAACTCTTGATTACTTAGGTGAATGTCATGTGTTGACATTCTGATAGGCCAATACTCAAGATATCAAATGGATAGAATTGCTAATGGAGGCAATCCACCTAAGGACTAGTGGATAGAATTGCCAATGGACTCAATCCACCTAAGGACTTGTGAATAGAATCGTCGATGGAGGCAATCCACCTAAGGACTTGTGGATAGAATTGCTGATGGAGGCAATCCACACATTGACACTATGTTTCTATTGATTACATCATGCGGATGATGCCTTTCTTTCTTACATCATATAATTGATGCTGTCAAGTGTCTTAAGTGTTGACATAGGATTGATTTATCCTCCCTAGCTAAGAGGGAGTGTTGATGTTTGTAGCATCGGTCAGATAAATAATACTGACTATATGATTATCATGAGAAATGATTTATTATATATATACATATATATCAATATATATAATAATTGATATTACTATATACATTGATATATATATAATCATAATTGTCATTATATTAATTACATAATAATGAATAGACATGTCCCATGAAGGGACATGTCTCTTCTTGGCCCATTCTCAATATAAAAGCAAAGAGATTGTTGCATTTGGAAAACACATACAATCATAACAATGTGATTACATTTGCAATTGATCTTTGGAATTTAACAATGTTTGACTCCTTCGTACGTTTATGGAATGACTTCTTTATTGTTATCAGAGGTCATTTGTATGCCATGGGAATTCAAGATGGAACGGCTCATCTCTTTTCTACCATCAATGGCAGTACTCTTTCTAACATCTATCCTTCTTCATTTGATATTCATTATTATTTTTGAGGGTCATGGCTGTTATAATTCATTATGGTTCATGTGGAGGTTTCCGTCATTGAGAATGATGATTTAAGAATTTGTGGCTCCGAAAGGATATGTAACAGTTTCATAATTACTGCCATTGGTGTATGTGCTTCGTGTTTTAGAAGAGGAAACAACGTCAATTGCTTATTTGCATGTATTTTGGTTTTTTAATCTAGTTGAGTATGATTACAATGGTGATCATTTGAATATGATTTTGGTTTGAAGATAGAGTGTGCTTGCTCAAGTCTTATGGCAGACATTTTTGGTAATATTACCTTTGTGGTTATTATATGTGTTTAATTCTATTGTGTATCACATTGCGAGTGAAGAAAAGCATCCTGTGTTCAGTATATATTGAGCAGTGTATATATATAACTGAAAAGGATGTTCTATGTGTGATTGTCAAGTGTTAACAATCACAGTCAAGAATTCATTTCAGGTTAAGCTAGTGTGCATTGTATACAGGGATATTTGCTCTAGATTTTACCAAATGCACCACAGAGATTTAAACAAACAATTTGCATGCAAATTGATCTCTATTCATCCACAAGCTTATTTTGAAAAAAAACATATAATATTTGAAACAGAGATGACATTGCCATCAAAATAGATAAGTCATTACAACCATGTTTTCCAAATAGACATGAAATACCTCTATTCACAATTTTTCCCAGCTATGAGCTCTGTCACAAATCCACCTCAAAGTCGAATTGGTTTTTTGTCCAATTGACTAAATTGCCAAGGATTCCTTGGAAGCCTACAAATTCTCCAAGAGAACAATAACCAAGCATATATCAAGCACCCAAAATAAGCCTTACAATGTTTCATTACTAGCCCATCCTTGTCTCTTATTTTTCCCTCTGCCTGTCTCTTGGAATTCCTTTCCTTTGTCTCTTTATTATCCCCTTCTTTTAAATTAAAATGACCTTATTAATTTCACTAAGCTCCATCAAAGTCATTTTAATACTTTATTAAGTTGTCGTTTAATTTGATATGATTTGAAAACTTTAAAACTTAATTATTTGATCAACTTCTAATGTCCCAGAAAAAAGGGACATTACACTTTGATAAGTGTGCACTCATCACTAATTCCATTAATTAATTTAACAATGTGTTTTTGTGTGATTATGTTTAAATCTTTGTGTTCTTGAAATATTTAGCTAAACAAGGCAAGAGAATTATTTTCTGTTAAAAATATAAAAAATTGTTTTCCTTAAGTGAAAGAGAATCTAGGCCTTTTTTCTTTTGGTGAATTCAAAAAGACATACCTCGAAATTCAGCATGAACATGAAATTACCTCTAAGAAATCTATAAAGTTCATAAATTACAAGCACACATTATTCATGGTAGGTTGATTTTTATTTATAAAGCACTTCCCCTTCTAATTCAAAGAGTGAATTTACTGCACATCTATTCCACTTTGTCTTGGACTACAAACTACAAAGTACAAATTAAAATGTCAACAATGTTCAAATAATGATTTAAAGGAAACAAATTTAATATTTTTCATCCTAACCTCTTTTGAATAGGAAAGTAATATTGTTAATAACGAAAAACATCTTTTCAATTTGTGTCCTCTTCTCATGTTGAAAGAAATTATAACCAGGTTGCAGATTGTGTTGCTAAAGAGATTCCAATTTTCTTCAACATTTTTTGTTCTCCAAAAAATGTTCAAAGTACCCATACATTAATCCAAAAGAAGAAACCTAATAATAATGGCATTAACTACTATAAAAATCAAAATCACTTTGGGAAATTGCATTCCAAAGTTAAGAATATACTACACTCCAACAGCCATTTTGACCTATGTTTATTTCAAGAAAATAACTGTGGCAGAAATATTCTTGATACTGGTGAACCTTTTCACATGCCCTTTTGTTCCGATTGATGGGTTTCATGGTTAATAGTTCCATTAGTTTGATAGGGGTTTCATGGTTGTTTAGAAACAATTACTTATCATATGCTATGAAAGTATATACCTATAAACATGCACACAATTGAGCTACGAGGTTGTTTCTGCATGGCTGCATATTAGTCAAGGCTTCTCAATTCAACTACGTACACATTTAACTTTCCAAAAGACTCCACAAGTATGCACACATTTATTTACATTTAAACATCTTCGACAATAATTTTCTTTAATGTAGCCACACGCCATATGCTTTTGTTAAAAGATTAAAATTTAATGAGAAGATTGAACTGAAATTGCAAGTTAAATGTATAATTCATTGATGCTTAGTAAATCACCTGTGCCATACACCAGATGAATGCATAAAGTTGACTGCCTCAAGCATTTGCTGCATAATAATTCTGGTTGAATCGGGCTGTAATTGGTTCATGATATTATTCAAATTACCTCTGCAAGGAATTTAAAATCCTATTGTCAGGAAGTTATTTCCTTTGTATTATATAGCATAACAGATGAAAAGATGAAATTCACAAATAATTCATATATTTAAAAACAATGAGACTTATGGTTTGGTCTATAAATAAAATGTCAAAAGAACCCCTTTACTAATAATAATTGATAATAATCAGGTATTGTCTTATAAACAACACCTCATCGTCTGTCATGATTTCTAAAGTCACTATTTTATGTGATACTTAACATTTGATCCTCGACCCTAAATATAGCATAGTGATGCCCTACTTACCATACTTGGATTTCCAAAAAAATATGCAAGACAATCAAGTATTTGTAAGGTTTGTAGAGGATATTATGTAATTATTTATATGCATATGAACAAATTAAATCTCTATTAAAAACTTGAAGGAAACAATAATTCGTTAGTGAAAAAGAAATCACCTAACAAAGCAATAAAACAGATGAAATTTTTCAACATGCATCCTCTCAATAGTGGATCCCATCAGAAGTGATATGCTTACACACTGAAGTCATATAAGTAATTACATAATACACATGATTGTCTCAATGGAGTAAATGATGACATCCTTTATATATGATTTGAATTGTATACAACAATACAAATTAGTCAGATAGAAATTGCAGTCTATCAAGTTAAAACATAGAGAATGAAAAAAAATGTTTTCTTCGATTGTGGCCTAATCATATATTTTGAAAATTCCAATTGTCTAAGGGATAAGGGATGTGACTCGCACCATTCCATATCAATTGATGAGTTGGTTAATATAATCAATTTGATTATGGTGACTTAATAATTACCGTGCATTAACTATTGACATGTTAACATTGTATCTGTAATCATTAAATGATCTGTAGGTAATTGCAGTTTTAGTACCATGAATATTCCCCCTTTAGTTGACGCAATGACCATCTAGTAATCCATGATGATCGACATGTCTACTTTGATGGATTTTCTATGGATAAGACCTAATCCCGTTTGTTTCTTTAAGGATTATTATCATCCTTTCTCAGTCCTCTTACAGTTAATTAATTATATGTCTATCAGTTCACCGTTGCCTATCTCTGATTAATCAATTCCCTGCACTATAAGTTCACTATCGCCTGTCTTTGATTAATCAATTCCCTGCATACTTCTTCTGCATTAGACAATCTCTAGACATGATACTCCTTTACACACGAGGATGATTACTTATTTATTTATCATTACTTTACGATGGTATTATAATTTATTATTTATTTGTTTTATATATAATAATTATTACTTATTTATTATATACTATTTCATATTTTTATTTTATTGTTAATATTATACTAATTATTAATTTTTATATACTTATTCGTATATTATTAATATTGAGAGTTGATATTATTTATTATATTATTATACTTTATCTGTTGGTATATAATATTATACTATATTATGATCTTTCACTAGTATAATTAATTTAATTATGATTTACTATTCTTTGTTTAGTGATTTATTTTTATTATTTATTAAATCCTATTCTAGGAAAGGGAACTTTATAGTCTACCCTTCCTCAAATTGCATATCCTCAAGCAATGCGACCATTTGGTGTGAGGGGTGACTGCTATCCAACTTTAATATCCAATTTGAATTCTCAAATCGATTCTCATCCTCTTGATTATTCAAGACTATTCTAGGTTACTCAAAATATAGAGTTAAACAATGAACATCCACCATAGAAATATGAAGTATAAACTTGGATACATGAAGACACAATACATACACGGAGTATATTATACATTAATGCATGAAGACACGAAGTAGACACGGAGCATACACATTAATGCATGAAGACATGAAGCAAACAAAGGGTATACACACGATAAACACTTTGTTGGATTCCTCCCTACAATTATAATTTGAAATAAGCCAAGGTTAGGGAGATGTTTTCACAAAATTTTATTTCTCTACTATGCTCTTGGGTTAATCATTATTTCTACATTACCAATTAAAACAAATTTCCAAAATTGTTGTCACAACTAGGGTTGAACCTCCTCGAAGTGCCATTGGCTTTCTTCCCCATTTATTGATTGAATGTTGTTGAGGTTCCCTTGATCATATTTCATTTTCTTAGGTGATTCTTTGCATCTGAAACATAACTTCTTCCTTCTTAAGTCTTCTCATTGTTTTAAAGATATCTCAAAAGCATCTTTGAGAGATGCTGGTTTTAGAGCACTCGCCAATCCTTTTAGTGAATCTTTAAATCCCTCTATGAATAGATAAGTAAGTTGGTTTTCGTCTACTCTTTTCACTCAAACTGAGATTTTATGGAATTCAGCAATATAACTCTCGACTGTCGCTTGTTGCTTAATTTGGGTCAATCTTTTAAAATCCTCTTGAGTGTGTCTTCAATCAAATCTTTTAATAATCCTTTGTGCAAATTCTTCATAGGAGGTGACGTTTTGATGGCCCTAGGTATGGATTCCATAGTACCACCATTCGCGTGCTATGCCTTCTAAGTGGAGGATAGAAAATTGGAGTGCATCCTCCTCTGTCATCGGGCTAAAGGTGAGGTAAGTGTTTAATTTTTGCAGCCAACCATGCATTGTGATTTTTCCAGACCCATCAAAATTTGGAAGGGTTACTTGCTTACTTTATGTTTTAAATCCGTGTTTGGGTTTAACCTTGTCCTTTTTGGTGCTTCTTGTTTTTGGCCCTCACAGAATTCCCTAAATGTTATAAGTTCTCTGATTTCAGGTTCCAAACTAACATAGGCTCTGCCATTATCCACAGTGCTATTGATGGGATGTTCAATTCCTTCTTCTTCTCTCAATATCTCTTCTCTAGGTAGAAAAGGGGATTTGGGTACCCCAGAGGATGAAGACTCATTATGGTTCTCAGAGTGATTAGAACTTATGTCCCAACCATTAGCGTAATTATCTCTAAGACTATCAATTGAGTTCACCATGTTTTGTAGTACTTGGAGGAGCGCTTGGTTTGTTTGATTTGCTTGTTCCATGAATGCTCTCATTCCATTCTCTAATTGTTCATTCATCTTGTTTTTATTTCCCTTTCTTCAATATGTTCGCATGCACGTACCTCAAAAGATAGGAGGATTAAGCTCTGATACCACTTGTAACGACCCCTAGTAAGACCCTACTCAATTTTCTTAGAACGTCCAATTAAAGTTTGGTTCTATAATGTCTTCTATGAAATTATTCATAGCGTGCCTTGCCTCTTAATGCTTAATATTATAATGAACCCATTATTTTGGATTTCTTAGATGGAATATATCTTGATTATACCACTGACTTGTAAGGTGTAAGGAAATCGATCAATGAGGTTGCTCGAATGTGTTTATGATTTCAAGGACTAAATTATTTGTAGACTCCGAAATTGTGTTCTCACACAAGGATTGTGATATATATATTCACTAGTCTGAAATGGAGGATTTTAATAAATTAAAGATGACATTACTTATGCTTCGAATATTTATACTTATTCATCCAAGCAAGGCTCTTGTTGCTCTTCTTGTTTCCTTCGAGTGATTTTATAGAAGAAATGAGACTAAGGAGAGTAGAGTCTAAATCTTGAGATATATATATTATGTGCCTTCCTTTAATGTGTGTCTGGAAGTGCCTTCTTATATGTTGGTATTTGGAAGGATAAGACATGTATAAGGGGCATGACTTGCACCATTCCATATCAATTGATGAGTTGGTTAATATAATCAATTTGATTTTGGTGACTTAATAATTATCGTGCCTTAACTATTGACATGTTAACATTGTATCTATAATCATAAAATGATCTGTTGGTAATTGCTTCTTGAGTACTATACCATGATGATTAACATGTCTACTTCAATGAATTTGCTATGGATAAGACCTAATCCCATTTATTTCTTTAAGGATTATTATCATCGTTTCTCACTCCTCGTACAGTTGTTAATTAATTATGTCTATCAGTTCATCCTTGCCTATCTTTGATTAATCAATTCCCTGTACTATCAATTCACTGTCACCTGTCTTTGATTAATATTGAGAGTTGATTATTGTGTTCTTCTCTCACCACAAAATTTTTCTATTCATGCAGCTAAGCCATAAAACGAATTAAATAATACTTCCACTAATTAATTAAACAGAGATCAGTGGATTCACATTAGCAATTGGATAGAATTGAACAAACATAAAAACTTTAATAACAGCAATGAGAAAAACATGAGACTGAAGAGAAGAAACATAAAAGCATACAAAGCTACATTGGAGGATAGAAGATAAATATTGTGCAATGTTAAACACAGATCTTTTTTATTGCTAACTTGTCAAACTCTCTCACTATAAGATGAAAACTTCTACAACAACACAAGTCTAGCATTAACTTTCCTTGACACCTATGTGCTCAAGGAATGTATTTAGAAGCATACAGAAATAATTTTAGGCATCAAATAATAACAAAATAATGTCTTTAAAGTTATTGCACAGCAATCCTACTTTATCTATCATAAAGAGGAACAAAAAATTTAAAATTTAAAGCCACCTAAAATGGGGTCTCTCTACCTCAAATTGTCTCTCTTTAACTTAAAATAGGTGCTGACTAGGATAAGGTGGCACCTCTGTAATATGCTGCCCTGTGTTGTTTTTGGTTTGAACTGAATTTGTTGTGTTTTTGGCAAATATGAACAGGACTTTGCTACACTTTAATTGAAAGAAATACACAATAAACTTCACAAAAAACACTGCTGAAAGTTCCAGATTTAAACTCAGACTTCAATATTCATTTTTCTTCAAAATATTGACAACCCAAGTCATTAAAAAATTATTTTTTATCTAAATAACACATACCTGCAAAATGCAGCAATGAAAATGTCTTTACTGTTCACAAAATCTGCATTTTACAAGCTCAAAAATGGGACAGCCAGCAATGTTATCACAGCACTAACGATCTCTATTAAATGTCTCCTCAAGTTGACCTTCTCCTTGGCTTATATGCAGTAAAAACCCCTCTAAATCTGATCTCAGAAAGGATCAATAAATGCAACTGTAATTCCTGTGTTAAAGCACCAAGTGATTCTCTGACTGTATCTTTCAACAGCATGAAAAATGTTGCTCATGAGGGTTTTTATCCTCACAAACCTCTTAGAAATAGTCTCCAATAAACAAATTCTTAAAATGATAAAATCTTCAACCAAGAGATGAGCTCTAAAAAATTTCTTTTATATCACTCCCAAGAAGTTCGACCCTCTTCACCCATGCATGTAAGACTAAATAAAATAACTTTTTTTTATCACTTTCTAAGTTGCTTCTTTTTGAAAAAGCACCTTTTTTTTGCCTTTCTCCATTTTTTTGAGATTTCGCTTTTTTCCCTATTTTTTGAGAATATTTTTCTCCTTATTTTTCACAAATGTTTTTCCACTATTTTTGGTGAATGTTTTTCTACTATTTTTCCGCAAAATGCTTCCATTTAATATTTTTCTCTCATGCTTTAAACTTAACATTTTATTTTAAATATTTGGTCTTCCCATAGTCCCTTATAAAGTAAATTAAAATAATAATAAAGTTAAATATTTAATTTAACTTCATAAATTCTTGACATGGATTTATTTAAGTATCAGATCTACCGGTCCGTGCTTTTATAATCCGATCCGAATTTTGCTGAGCGTTTTGGGATGAACTAGAGCTTTGTATGTGAGCGTTTTGGGATAAACTGAAGTTCTACATGTGAGATTTTTGGAATGCCTTCTAGAACAACGGCGTTTTGGAAGAGTTGCAGCTTGGTGCCACAGTTCCATGTGGTGATGTGAAGATCATTATATATATGGGTCATCGTGCATTAGCAACGTGTGGTTGGAGAAATCAAGTACAGAGAGATAAAGTAGAGCAGAAGAGCCGAGTCTTCTGAGAAGGGATACAGTCACCAAGAGTGAAAGACAGAGATTGAACAACCAAGCAGAGCGAGGAATAGAACAGGTATGATCTAATCAATAGATTAAGTGTCTAAAGAAGATCATTTCTCTTATTGTCCACTAAATTCCACATACTTGATCACCTTGTCCCTCTCAAACCAATGGGCAAGTGTATCGTCCACTCTCGCAACTCCTTTGTATTCTCCGTACTCTAGAGGGAAGGTGGCACTCTTTGTACTAGTTTCTTCAATCTCCCAGATCTACAACATGTTGCACTCAAGGTGAAAGAATTTATAGTTCTCCATCTACCAATGGAACAACCCATTGAGAGATCTTGTTGTTACGAAAATTAATTGGTAGAATACTTTTTATGATAGATTAACAGAGATCAAACGATCTATATATACAAGAGAATGATTGTCTAGAATAGAAACATTCTATTCTAGCTATAGCTAGCTAAATATTAGAATCATTCTAATATTTACACTAAGATACAATATTGACCATTAATGAAATATGATACTAAACTATTCTAATACCCCCCCTTAATGCTTAATCTATCAACTACACCAATAGACCCCGTGAATTTTACAAACTTGTTAGGACCAAGGGGTTTTGTATAAATATCTGTTGGCTGCTCCGAGGTAGGAACATTTAGTAACTGAACAGATCCGTCTTCTACCAACTGCCGAATGTAATGACAATGAAGTTCTATGTGTTTGGTGAGTTCATGGAAGACTAGATTCTTGGCAAGTTTGAGTACACCCTGATTGTTTGAAAACAAAGGAGTCGGTCGTGCTTGAGGTAGTTGCATATCTGCAAGCATCTGACGAAGCCAAACTGCCTCACAAGCTGCCTTGACAGATCCTCTATATTTTGCTTATGTCAAAGAGAGAGCCCTTTCCTGTTGCTTCTTACTGGTCCAGGTGACCGCACCAGATCCTAAACTGAACACATATCCAGAGGTAGATTTTTGTCATCAATGGAGCCAGCCCAATCAGAATCTGTGAACCCACTAAGTTGAGGAGAAACACTCCTAGTGTAAAGAAGTCCATAATCTGAGGTACCTTGTACATAGCGCAGAACATGCTTCGTTGCAACCCAATGGTCAACCTTGGGTTTTGTCATGAATCGGGAGATGTAGCTAACTGCAAAGCTGAGATCGGGTCTAGTAGCAGTAACATAGATGAGACTACCCACTAGTTGCATGAAGAGTGTTTCATCTATAGGAGGAGAATCAGATTGTGGGACAATTTCAGACCAATCTCCATAGGAGTGGAGGCTGGTTTGCAATCCTGCATTCGAAACCTGTCAAGCAAGCTTCTGGCATACTTAGACTGAGAAAGAAAAATGTTGTTGTCAGTCTGCCAAACCTCAATACCCAAACAATAACGAAGTAGTATAAGGTCTGTCATATCAAAAATGCGGCACAAATCCTGTTTGATTTCGGAAATCACATGTTCTGAACTCCCAGTAATGATTAAGTTGTCCACATAGACAACAAGAAAGAGAATATCATTACCAAAGTGTTTGATATATAGATTATAGTTTGAAGGACTATGTTAAAATCCACTAACAACCAAGTACTGATCAATTTTTATGTACCATGCCCGAGGTGCCTGCTTAAGACCATAGAGGGCTTTCTGGAGTCTACATACTTTGGGTTCTGAACCAGCAACCTTGAAACTAGGAGGCTGCATCATGTAGACTTCTTCCTGCGATTCACAATTGAGAAAGGCACTTTTCACATCCATCTGGTGAACTTGCCATCCATACTGAGCTGCAATGGCAAGGAGAAGTTGAATAGTACTCATCTTGGCCATAGGAGGAAAAGTCTCCTCATAGTCAATGCCTTCTTGCTGGGTGAATCTTTGAGCAACTAATCTGCCTTTATATTTGTCTAAGGTACCGTCTGCATGATACTTTACCTTATAGACCCATTTATAGCTAATGGGTTTCTTCCTTGGAGGAAAATTTGAAAGAAGCCAGGTGTGATTCTTTTGAAGACTTTGGAACTCAGCCTCCATTGCCTGGTCCCATTCCGGAATTCCTTTAGCCTCTACATATGTCTGAGGCTCACATATGCTATGGATGTTAGCCATAAGAGAAACATTAACTGTGTTTTGCTGAATGCTCTTATTTCTGGAGGTTCTACCCTCGATGAGTTCATCAGAACGAAGATCACTGATTGTCTTAGTCCACCATTTAGGCCGAAGAGTAGAGGAGCCAATATCAGATGCAGGAGGAATAGCTGGATGAGGAAGCGAATCAGGATCAGGAACAAGATCAAGAGTTACATTGTCCGGAGGGGGTCACTGTACCCTGTAAACATGAGCTTTTGACTCTTGGAGTTCAACTTTGTGCACTTGGCATCAAGAATCCATGCATATGCTAAAGACCCAAAAACTTTCAAATGGTTGATCCTAGGTTTTTGACCAGACCATGCTTCCTCAAGAGTCTTCATTGCATGATTGGGTGACCAATTAAGAAGATAGACTGTTGTGAATATTGCTTCTGCCCAATATTTTTTAGGAACGTTTATATGTTCCATCATAGCCCTAGCCATTTCTGTAATGGTACAATTTTGACGCTCTACAACACCGTTTTGCTCAGGGGTGTGTGATGTGGCAAATTGACGTTTGATGCCATGAGTAGTATAGAAGGTAGAAAAAGCAGAAGAACAGAACTCCACCCCATTATCAAACCTAAGAGTAAGAATAGAAGAACCAGACTCTTTTTCTACTAAGGCCTTAAATTTCTGAAATACAGGAAATGCATCTAATTTTTTCTTAAGAAAATATACCCACATTTTGCGACTAAAATCATCAACAAAAAGTAAGAAATACCTATTCCCAGTAACAAAAGTAGTGTTCATAGGACCACATATATCAGCGTGAACCAGGTGGAGTACCTTAGAGGCTCCCCATGAGTCACCATCTTTGAATGGTGTCCTATGTTGCTTCCCCGCCTGGTAAGCTCCGTAAACTTGATGATTTTGGGTCTGAATATCAGGGAAACCATGTACCAAATCGTCTCGAACAAGCTGTGCAAGATACTGGATATTCAGGTGACCATATCGTTGATGCCAGAGACTGTTGATAGCACAAGATTTTTCTACGAAGGCACACTCAAGAGAATCAACTGAGTCCACAAGCCTATAAAGACCATGATCCTCAATGCCAACAGCAATAGTAGTGCGAGAAGCATGATCAACAATCGAACACTTATGTCCACTGAAAACATCCAACTAAGGAGGGTGCCTCATAATCTGACTAACTGAAAGAAGATTATGTTTCATGCCAGGAACATAGCACACATTGAGAAACAAGAGATTTCTCCCTCCAGAGTGTATCTGAACATTGCCCTTGCCGACAATATTGTACTCTTCACCACCTCCAAAAATAGATAAGTCAATGTAGGAAGAGAACTCAACAAATCAGTCATGCCTGTGAGTAAAATGCCGAGAAGCACCAAAATCTATGTACCAGGCAGAAGATTTCACATCTGTAAGGCTTTTGGCCATAAAGGCATGAAAGGCAGATTCTTTCTACTCTGAGTGCTTGGCAACATTAGCTTGCTTTTTAATTGAGTCTGTCTTCTGAAGCTGAGATGGTACCAACTTCAAGGTCAAAAATTGGAAGACCCAGAAAAAACAAAGAAGCACCCAGAAGAGGGCTCAAAAAACCCACAAAATTTGGATCCGCTGGCTCGAAAGTTAAGGCACAAGGCACCCAGAAAAATCTAATAATAGCCCATTTGAAATCTTAAACAACGACCCAAAGGATTTCAAAAATTTCAGTCACAAAATTATACTTAATTTATGAAAAACTCCTTATAATGGCTCTAATACCATGTTACAAAAAGTAATTGGTAGAATACTTTTTATGATATATTAACAAAGATCAAACGATCTATATATACAAGAGAATGATCGTCTAGAATAGAAACATTCAATTCTAGCTATAGCTAACTAAATATTATAATCATTCTAATGTTTACACTAAGATACAATATTGAGCATTAATAAAATATGATACTAAACTATTCTAATACTTGTATCATCCTCCAAGAAAATTCCAAGTTCCAACAATTCATCATTGGGTTCCATTATCCTTCATCTCAAACTCTCTGCCCTTCGACTCTGAGTTCATTGCCAACTCTTGGCTCATTGCCTAGCTTTGTAGGTCAATGATCTACTTCCTCCCATCACTCTCAATGGAGTGTGTAGTTCCAACAATTCATCATTGGGTTCCATTATCCTTCATCTCAAACTCTCTGCCCTTCGACTCTGAGTTCATTGCCAACTCTTGGCTCATTGCCTAGCTTTGTAGGTCAATGATCTACTTCCTCCCATCACTCTCAATGGAGTGTGTTTTTCTTCCAATTGTGGTTTTCTTTCACTATGATCAGACAACCCCTTCTGAGGAGCAAGTCATATGCCTTCTTTTCAATTGTGATGATGACAAAGTCCAAAAAGAAATACTAAGTGCCAATGGTGACCTACACCATGAGTGTCCCAAGTGGTTTGTTGTGTTGGTTTGCACCTACCAAATGGAAGGTTGGTAGCCAAAATTTCATCTTGTTGAGTGCCTCCCATATCTCAATGATCGGCTTGCTCCCTGAATTTTCTCCTTCTCCGTATAGTGGTTGGGATGTACTGCCTTCTTAGTTTGGGGTCTACTAGTTGCTAGTATTTCCCCATTTGGGTCTTTTACATCCAACATATTTACTCCATACTATTTTGGAGAGTTTATGTTCTCATAGTTCCCCTGACCACACCACTCGCACAGCAAACTCTCATTGTTTTGCGTGCTCTGATAATCCCTCATTAAGTGACCCTACTTTTTATAGCTTTGGCATTGAATCATGGGCCTAACCTTCACCTCCTATTAGATCCTGCTTCTGGGCATACTATTGTTGTTATTGCTTTTGTTTCCTAGTTAGTTGTTACGGTACCCACCCCGCAAGGCATTGGAGTTCACAGGTGGTTTTGGCAATGTGATTGATGAGGTAGCCTACTCTCCTAGGCAAAGAGTACTCATGTGCTCCTTGGCTTCAAGTGGTACAAGCATTCCTTGATGGAATGTCCCGATACTTGGCAGATGTCATAGAATGATTTCTTTGGGTAGTTCGCCTTCATGTGGCCTTCAACTTTATAGTAAGTGCATCAAAACTCTTTACCCTCCTTGGCACTTTCCTTTTCTACTTTCAGCTCCATCATCCACAACATGTCCTTTTGTAGGGTCTACACAATCTTGGATTCCCATCACTGCTCTCCTCCATACTATCATCATCACTAACCTTATTTCTCCTTGATGTCTTACTTTCTCTCTCCATGTCCATTGCCTAATTGTAGGCGTTAATGTATGAGGACGAAGGCAATGATTTCCTGGAAGATTATATAAACAGACTATTTTGCATTACTATCTAAGTATTCTTTAAGCAAGCTGCTTTAACTATTAAGAGGAATTGGGCTTTGGTAGCAGAGAAAACAGTTTGTTTAATTTTTTTAAATTGAATCATTCAATAATTCCTACAAACCGAGAGGGGGTAGTGCATCACAGTGGCATTAGCATATTCCGCCATGAAGATTTAAGATAGCAACAAATAACAGTTTAGCCAAAGTACTTTATGAGAGAAGTAGCAAACTTGGGATGAAATTTCAAACAAAAGAAAAAGTTCACATCACTTTGATCCAATTGGAAGGATGCTTGACCATTATAGAGAAATCACCCTATGATTTATTGCAGATTGCTCTAGTTCCTAGAGTGACTACATTGAGTCAACACAAGTGGCTGAAGCATTCAAATAGCAAGATAAGACTGCTGGTTACTTCTTGTTTAATGGAGCTCACAAGAATCTTAGCACCTCAAGAACCTTATGAAGAAGACATAATGAAGGAGGTACTTCAGCTAATCCTTGATAGTTTTCAAACTCTTTGGGACATCAACAGTCGTCATTTCTCTAAAAGGGTTGCCATACTAAAATCATTTGCAGAAATCAGATTGTGTAATCTTCTGCTTGACTTGGAATTGCATGATATAATATGTACGATGTTTCAACATTTCTTGGACACGATCGAGAAAGAGCACACTGCAGATGTTATTGCAGCTATGGAAACTATTATGGTCATGACCATAAACAAGAGTGATGCTCATTTTCAGCCTCTTATGCATACATTGTTAGCAATTTCAAGGCAAGAAGCCAAAAATTGAGAAGTAAAAACAACAACAGGCTAAAGAGGAATTAAATTGAATGGGATTATAGGTTTCAGGATCTCCAACAAAGAGTAAGAACCAAATGAGGGAAGGGCAGATTTGTTATCAAGGAAATGAATTGTACTAATGTTCGAATATAAATGTATAAGAACATGCGTTTATCTTAATATATATTGATATACAAATTAGTAAGTATTGGTCAAGCAATTGTAAAAACGCATATTAAATATAATGCAAATTTTATACATAATTATATAATTATATATATTATGTATATATATTAATACATATATTATATTAATAATATAAACATCGAAATAGAAATAATATATATTAATAATTAATATATATGTATTAATACATATATAAATATTAATTATTAATATATATTACAATATAATTAATGTACTAATATATTAATATGTTAATATATTGTATTATCAATTATTAATTATAATATAATAATATACTAATATATTAACATAATTAATAATTAACATATATTATAATATATAATAATAAATTCATATAATAATAAATTAATTAAAATCCCTTGGGACTGCGACTGAAGTCACGGGTCGCTTAGGACATCGCAGCCACTAAGGGTTGCGATTGTAGCCGCAGCCCAAAGGGGCGCGACTTACAGTCGCACCCATGAGGAGAGGGTGTAACTCCCCTCACCCACGGGTTGAACCCTATATCTCCGCCCCCCACGTAAATAAATAGGAGCGGAGGATGATAGGGGATAAAAGAAAAAGATATAAAAATTACTTTATATAAAAAAAGAAAAAAGAAATAAGTGTTACATAAAAAGATTTGCATAGTCAGCTTCCAAAAGGTAATATTAATAAAAAGAAATATATCTTTGAATTAATTTTTAAATTGAATTATATATATTTTTCAACATTTATGTTTCATACAATTTTTTTATGTTCATATTCCTAGTAGCCAGACATATGAATCTTATATTCGTCCCAAGCTACATAGAGATCAAGTAATGGAAATTCGAGGTTGATATAACCCCATTGCCAATCTATGATTGATGGCAATTCGAGATTGGTATAATCCCATCGCCCAATTGAGGTTAATGGCAATTTGAGGTTGATATAACCCCGTTGCCCATTTGAGATGGATGGCGATTCGAGGTTGATATAACCCCATTGTCAATCTATGATTGATGGCAATTCAAGATTGGTATAGTCCCATTGCCAAATTTGAGATTGTTATAATCTCATAGGCAATCATATGCATATGCATAGGCTTGGATAGCATTTATTGCTTCCAAGAGATTCTTATTGCAGTTCTCTATGGGATGATGTGTCGATAACCCGGTTCCCTAGAATGGATCTTATATCCCTCAGCCGAGAATTAGGAATTCTATGAAGCCCGACCTAGAGGTAGCCTTAAGAATCAAATCCCCCCCTACTAACTTAAAGTAGAGTATGAGTTATGTAAATATTGTATAATATTTTGTACTAATGTTGGTTTTGCAGGAAATTATAGAAGGAAAATAAGAAGGGACATTACACTATTGCAGCCAAACAATGATAAGGATAAAGTTACTATGGTCTTGATTCAACAAGCTAAGGATGATGTTTTGAAGGAAGAGTCAATTGCTATGGGTGAGAGGTATACTACACTCTTAATTGGTAATTTGTAGATTACTATTGACAAAACTAATAAAGAGGAACTCCTTCAATGAATCCATATATGATCATGATGCTATCCCATTATTACTTCATGAAGAGTGCATGGCACCAACTATAGAAGCAATTAAGTGTGATGATGATATTGCTTCCATAGTTGAGCAAATCAGAAAATTTGATGTGTGACAGCCCATACTCCCTAGATGAATTTGAACACAAACCTTTATCGCTGCAAGGTTTGATGGATAGGTTATTAGTTACAAAAGAGAAGCTTGTACAAGTGTTAACAAGGGCAAATGATTCTCACAAATTCATTGAAGATCTTATGTCGAAAACTCAAATTGATGAGAGGCAAAAAGGAATTGCATGTGGTGTTACTAGCTCTCAATTGCACACCATCAAGGAAGCATTTGAAAGAATGAAATCAGACTACTTGCAGCTGTTAATGGATAGGGATCTTGTTATAAAATTTGGGGAAGACAAGGAAAATGAGATAGATGAGCTTTGTCTTCAATTGAGCATGACACATTACTCATTATACAAGGCTGAAAATCAGATTTCTATGGCAGCCACTCTGAAGGAAGATGGACTTAATTCTATAACCAAGGAGGTCATACAAATTGTTGAAGGGATCAATACCCTTGGTAAAAATGAAAGTGATCATAGTATTTCTACCTCTCCCTATTCAAATGAGACACATTATGCTAAAGAAGATCAAAAGGACAAGCAAGAAGTTAGATTCCCAGAGACTAAGATGATCACGGATCTTCCGAGGTTAGAAGTTGTGCTTGTGAGGGATGAAGATATGACACAAGGGAACCACAATAATTCTGATTTCTATATCAACAGTTATATGCCTTCACAATATCATGAGGTAACAATTTTTCCACAAGGATGAGGATAAACCAAGTGGTACTAGTTCTGAAATTCCATTTGATTGTGATCATTTCCTTGGTGAGGAGGTTGGAATGATTGATGACTCATGCAGCGAATCAGAGAGTCTAGAGTTGTCTTTGATGAATTATGAAGGCAACTATAGCCCAACTTTAGATTTGTCCCTGAATTCTTTTGATATGGAAGTTGTTTATTTATTGGTTGGTAATTTTATCTTCATCCATACTTCTGTTATTAGTGGCTGCCCTGCTTGGTCTTCCATTGCATTTTCAGATTTGGCTTCATCTACAAGAGTTATTGAGTTGCATGAGTGTTCGCAGAGACATGACTACGTGTTAGATATTACACATGAGTCGAGCATCTTCCCTATTCATGGGAACGGTAACACCTTCAACATCATTCTTAATACTAGCATATCTTATAGAAGTGACATTTGGTGGCCTAATGAGTTGTTTTTCATGCATACAAGAATATGGTAGAATGATGGACATCTATTTCTACTCGCGGGATTGGATTGAGAGATTGGTTTGGGATCCAGGTGTTGAAAGGATGAGAGATTTGTTTCCTATGGATCATAATGAGTGGGTTCACAACTTGAGGCATAGCGTTGTTATCTTCAAAGTGACACAGCAAATAGGTGAAGTAGTGCTTTTTAGATGGACTTGGGATCAAGGGATCTTATTGATGGATGAGTTGCATATGAACATTTGACTTCTCAATGTGGCATGTCCTAATTTCAGATATTCCAAAATGAGCTATAGAGCATCTTGCGGATTAATATGGGATCCTAGTATTGGTTTGCAAGTTCATGATTTTTTGAGGACAAGCAATCTCAAGGAGGGAGGACTATTGATGAACTACAACTGATTGAATATCTGAATAAACTAAAGAATCAGTGATTAGAGATCACCGAGGACTGAAATGATATGTAAAATAATTAAATTAGTCAATATGTTGTCATTGATGTCAACTAGTCTTGACAGTACTTATCATGATAGTTACAAACATCTGAGCATCTGTGGAAGGAAGAAAAGATGAAGAACTGAGATATCTACATTGAGAAAAAGATGGATATGACAGATAAGGATAAGGAAAACATTGGGTAACTTATTGATGAGTCTATGGCTTCATACTGTTGATTTGATTATGTTGCATTAATCTGTTATGAAGAAGAGAACTGAAATTGAACAAGACAATGTGGTCGGTAATTGAAGATTTCTATATACATTGAGCCAGTGCAGTGTATACCAACTGACAATATTAACCGAGCTAGTTTAACTAGTTATCACCGACGTATTTCTATATTAACCGAATGTGGATGAAAACATTAAATGCTAAGAACAGCCGACAAAGTATGATGAGCTGGATACTATTATGATTTCGAGGTTAAGAGTTAAGTTTGTTATGATATCCACGGTTGACAAAATTCGGAGAAGATCTAAAGGATGAGATTAAAACATGTTAATGACACATCTGCTGATGAAGGTTTAAGAGGCAAAATGGATGAAGGAGATTAAGCGGAAAAATCTAATGGCTGAAATGAAAACAGTTTACTTGTCTATGTAAGAGATATGAGTTTCATTGCTGGAACTACGCCGGAGGAAGAAGACTGCAGAGAATTCGCGTGAAGACTATTCATGCATGCCTGATTAGACTGGTTATTGAAGAACCGAACTCCAAAGACAACCGAGTGTCAGAGAACTATTTACCGAGTGACAGTAAGTTGAAGAATATTGATGAAGTGATTTTGATTATTGATCAGAGGATTTGTATGGGCTTAGCATAGATCTAAATATCTGCAATTGAGTTGTATTTGAATCAAATCATACTGTATCAGTTTAACCATTGATTCAGAAAATCTCTTAACCGAGTGGACTTAACAATCTTATATTTTGCCCTATGTCATTCATAGAATGTACATTGTTATCTTGTTGACCCCATAGTGAATGCTAGTCAAAAGTTAACTATTAGTGTTAAATCCTCTAACAAGGTCACACTTAACAATGTGTTTGTAACCTTTAATAAGGTTGCCTCTTCACTGAGCTCACTTCAGAAGAGTGAATTATTTTGGGTTACTGGTACCAGGTGGTTTTTCCCTTAACAGGGTTTCCACGTTAAATCATTGTGTTATGTGTTATTTGTGATGATTTTTTTGTTATCATACTTTACATACTACATACTTGAATATTTTATGTTACCGAGCTGCATAATTTGTTGGAATTGTTTGATAAGGTACATCTTTGTATTTGGGACTGTAGGATAACTAATCTAACTGATTCATCCCCCCTCTCAGTTATTCTAACAACTATAATGTCCCCTTTTTGGGAGATTAAAATTTTTATTGCCAACTTCACAAAATATTAAAAAATGACTTTATGGGAGCTTAATGCAAGTGGATAAAAGTTACTTTAATATTAAAAGAGGTTTGGAAAGGGACAAAAGAGAAAGAAGACGAAAAGACAAAATGGGGTAAACAAAGGGTTCAGGGGCCGATCCTTAAAAAACCAAAGAGAAGCTCATTTGTACATGCTGGATATATGACTTAAATTCTGATTTCTCTTGGAGAAATTTGGGAAGCTTCTAGCTTTCAATTCTGAAACCTGAGGATGGAAACATTGAGGCTTCATGGTGGATTAGACAGAAACCCAATTCATCTTTAGAGGTGGATTCCGACGGAGTTCACATAGTGCTTCAGGTTATTTTCTAGTTATCCAATCTGACTGTTACTTCTATATTTAAGATTGGATTATGTTATTGTTCTGCTACAGTTTTAAATTAGTTTCAAAAAATTTGGCAACCTTGGTCAAGAGGTTCTGATTTTTTCCTTTGTCCAACTACACGAACATGCTAGTGGGACCGGTATTGTCTGAAGATTTGGAGTCTTGGTTGGAGGCAGAGCGTGCCACTTGGTTACTTGCTTGATCAGATAGATCTTCAATTACTTCGTTGTCCCAAAGTGGTAGGTTTTTGGCAGCTTCTTCCAACTCACTCCACATACGCAATCTTGCCCTCTCCCGACTACAACTTCGGCTCACACTACGTCTCTTGCTTCTTGCTAGACTCTTTGATCTTGTTGGACTCTCTAATCCTTGAATGATTTCATGTAACCACCTTCTCTCACTTTTATCTCTCAGACAAAGAGATCTTCGTGCTGCTCCTCCCTCCTCTTGAGTATAACTGGTACATCTATCCTTGTTTGGTCATAGAGGCATAAATTGCTAGAGGTGCATCATTGGCCAGTATCCCGCTCTTCTTCCTCCCTACGAACCCGTATTGTTGCAATATTTGTTGTCAAATTTTCTCCCATTGCCTTTCCTCACAATGGTCTTGCAATTCAATAAGATTTTGTGCCAACAACCTTGGGATACTCTCGAGAAGATCATAGACTGCGGGTATCACTATGAGTTCGTTACAAACCGTGCCTTCAAGGACACCTCACTCTCGATATTCTCTATACATAAATTGATCGACCAAAACTTCCCACGAGTGTAACAAGTCTCCATCAATCAACCTTCCCATGTTTTGATCTCATTGTCTTTGTTTCTTACTAGCACTTGCTATTCAAACAATCAGCCTATTATCCCACCATCTCACCTATTGTCATGGATCAAATCTCCAAGTTCAAACAAGCAACAATGCCAAAATGTTCCCTATAGTGACTTCTTTAACTTATAGAGTAAACACATATATAAAAATGAACATGTTCAACACTGTAATTAAAGACAACACATTAATATGGCAGAATGATATAGCTTTATTATTTACATGTAAAACAATTCCTCACCAAAGTTTGACGTTAGTTCAAGGTGGTGTAATTGAAGAAGGAAATGTTTATGATTTCAACCATTGGTATTGCTCTTTGATGATAATAAGAACAACCCTTGATAGAATGAAAAAGGATAGCAAGAAGATAAAAGGATCAATAAAGGAGATACAATCAAAACTCCTCATGTCCCTAGAGCGGTTATTTGGCCTAGAAATGAAGAGTATGATGATGAATTTAGAAAAATTGAAGGAGAAGATGAAAGTCACTTCCAAAGGAAAGGCAAGAGTCTATCAAGGAGAATCAATTGTACAATATTCTTTCATGACTTTTGTTAGTCATCTCCAAAAAAGCAAGCGAAACAGGTGAAAACCATCAGGGCATGCATAGAAGAATTCGATGTGGCGGAGCCATAGCACGATGTGTTGCTCATTTCATTTTTAAAGGGAGATTTTGTGAAATTTTTGTTGAGATACTACCAAAGTACTTGCAAATCCATTGGTGCTTGGTGGATACTTGTTATTTTGGAGTGTTGCATGGTTTCCTATTCATCACTTAGAATTTGTTTATTATTTCATTAGAAGTAGTTGAAGCACTTGCATTCCCAAATCATTCGTATTTAGAAAGCTGATATCCCATTGAATGAATAGTGTAAGTCGTTGATATCCCATTGAATGAATAGTGTAAGTCCTTGATATCCCATTGAATGAATAGTGTAAGTCCCCTCATGATTACCAATAAATCACGCCATTAAACTGAGTTGTGTACAACACTAAAGATGTTAGTATGCATTGTAAACCTTGGGGTTTTTTTAATTGATCACACAACTTCACATTGTTCAGCATTTGAAGCTTCCTTTGTCAAGACAAGGTAGAATACTTAGTATTATATCCTGCAGATTGGGGTGGTCGCAAAACTCACATCAACAATTCGTCCTTAGGGAAAAAATAGATTCAATTTAATTAAAACATCAGCAGGTCAGCTGCTGAAAATTTATCTTCCTTATTTTTGGTTGGCCTCTTGTTCTAATTTGTTTCATTGTTGAGGTTTAGTACTAAATGGGCTCCGAACTGAGGAACATGACATAACCCTTTGAAACTCTTCAAATTCTTCTTTGCAACTTCCCTCTCTGTTCATATTTCTCTCATATTTCCCTCTCTTTTCTTTGCAACATGACATAGCCTAGAAAATAATAAATGGCCCTCTTATAATTTTCATTGACATAAAAGAAGTCACTTAAAACTTAGGAATTAATTACTTTATGACATTAAATAATTAAGATTAGTTGTCATTAAGTTAACTTATTTTCGACAACATAATTTTAATCATTTAATTATATTCCGTGGTCCAATCAAAGGGGCCATTGCACCCATATCCCAAACAATGAGAAGATTTTTCATTTTGTCCTCGAGGTCATTTCACAGGAATCTCCTCATTATCTCTTCAGGGACTTAAGAGTTGATATCAGATATATTTGGTACAGTAGACAGCACTAGCTCAAATTTTAATGTTAAATATATTGTTTGTATGTGTGCTGTTATTATTGAATTAAAATAACTAAAGGAAAAGCACTATTATTGAATTAAAATAAGTTATAACTAAAGGAAAAATACGCAAGTGATTACAATGTAAAGGAATGAGAAAACCATACTTATCAGCATATTCAGTCACAATATAGACATCTTTTCCATATTTATTATTTGACTTTTTTGATACTCCAATAAAAATGTCCACCACTGCATTAGAAGAAAAAACAAAGTATTTGATTCAGTGATTTAAATTTGTATGCATGTTTTTCCTCAATGTTAGAAAAAATTGCCCAACTTTCCAACAAATAGGAACATAAATATATCCTATATTTTCAAAAAACATAACTTGTTTTAACTTGCCAAACACCTTTAGTGTCTCTTAAGTTTTCATGGTTAAATATATTCAATACAGCAATCTTAATATTGGTTAGATGTAGCATTTGTAGGCTAAAGGTAAAAGTTATGATATATTATAAAACTGTCCCAAAGGCTATCCCAGTACATATTTCCATTCTAAGTGAAAAGGAAATTTATCTAACCAATACTACCAAGAATCAATTCAACTAATATGGGAGGATGGAAGCTTCAACAAGGGAACATAATAAAGATCTGAGTTACAATAGGAAATGTACCTCTAATTAACTAGAATTAGACAGCAAAATCAAGTGAAGAAACTGCAACAATGTCAAATCATTAATCTGTACAGCATTTGAAACTTTTATAGCCCAAAGAAAATTTCACTTAATGTTCTTATCATAGTAACCAAAATTGGACTTTGGAAGCTGATTTTCAGTGCAAGTGTTGAAGTTGAGAACCTGGTGAAGTGGATAAAATCATCAATGATAGGGTTCAAAGAGTAGGCAAAAGTAGGGAATGAATCAACACTGGCTGCTGATAATGTATAACAAATGAACACAATCTTTAGGAAGCTTGGGATGACTCAATTGGAATACAAAGACAATACAGGTAGATGGAATACTTGATGGCTACACTTTGTGATAAATTTCCAGGGCTAATAACCTGATTGTGTGATTTTTCCCAAGGGCAGCCAAAACGGTAGTTTTAGGAAAATGTTGACACTAAAATATTCTAAGAAATGTATTATCCATTGGCAACTTCCCTACAAACCAAAGACAAAAACAGAGCAGAAATCAAAAGTGAAAGCCAAGATAGGCTAAAGGGTTGTCATTGGTCACCAACTAGCAATGGGGTAATGGATGATAGTTGGAGTCCACTTAGCAAGAAAAGCACATCCATTTGTTAAAAAACATTGATTTGTAACCATGTGGTAGATGCCAAGGTAGAGGTGTTGATATAGAGAGGGTTTTGAGCATGCTAGTGGCAGAGACCTAGCCTTAGGGGGATGCCTAAAACTACTTCTATAAACCAGTAACGAGGGCAAGAAGACACTAATAACAGAAATAAGATAAGATAAAGCAATACGAGATGAGAGAGAGGAATCATTGGATCTGTTCAAATAAGGAGTTTGGGGTTAGAAATGTCACAGTTTAAGGAAGAAAAACAGATTGCAAGAACAACACAAACAAGTGGATAAGATGATAATTCTTGAGTCATTGTTGTTAAGTGTCGTACTGTAAGTTTGTAACATTCTTGTAATCTTATTTTAGACCACAAGGCCACTGTAATCATGCAATAACCACAATTGATTATATTTTGAAATATTATGTGTTACCCGGAAACGCCTTCCCACACCTAAGGCCTAGGTTTCAGAAATGGAAAAATTTTGGGAATGGGGGGACAGCTGGAAACATTTCTAAGCCATCCCCGATCGTCAAAAAAATCGGAAACCATCCCCGAAACAGGGAAACAATCAACGTTGTTTCCTTTTGGTGTTGACCATCCCCGAGACGGTTGGGGACAGCCAAGCCATCCCTCAACCATCCCGGAGAGGGTTTTCCGTTTCCGACAGATAAAAGAATTGCAAACAATTATTTTAAAATAACTCCAAATTTTTTATACTTCCGCAAGCCCCATACCTCATGGGATCCCTAAACATTAATAAAATATGTTATAATTTGATAAGATCGAGTTACATTGTTTCCATTTTAATTTTTATTATTTTATTTGCAAATGACGGACAAGGTTGTGCAAAGTTGAGAGGATTTGTGACTTGTCCATTTGAAGAGATTCTCGTCTGTGCATTTGCAGTTTGTAGAGAGGCATTTGAGGAGAGGTGGCCATTTGCAGAGGGTTGTTTTTCACCCAACATTGTTTGCATTTGCAAAGCGATGTCTGAAATTTATGCATAGCGTGTGAACAATGTAAATTTCAAAATCTTTTCATTGATCAATTTTTTAAAAAATGAAACCAAAAACACAAGAATCAATCAACAAAGTAGAGTATTTCTCTTTTTATATATTTATTTATTCATTTTTCTCTTTAATATTGCATTTAGAATATTAGACAGAAAAATGAATAAATACATTAATAATGCAACTGTTTTAATAATGCCAATGTATTGTTTCAAGTTTGACCTTAAAGAGAGTTCCCTATATGTGATCTTCAGGATTGAAGTTTGAAAAGAGGCAACAACAGGCCTAATTGTTGGGTTTGGGGGTAAGTTCATGCTTCCATATTTGATTTTGTTTTACATTTTAAATTTTTTTAATAGTTTTAAGGAAAAAAAGTCCGATTTTAATTTTTTCTTAAATTTAAAATAAATGCATAAAATAATAATTTAGAAAGGTTGTTGTAGTTGTTATTAGATTAGTGGTACGGATATGTTGGGTTGTTAAAACAACTCAACATATTTAGTAAAGTTTTTTATGGAGTTTCCCGCAAAATAGGATATCAAAATCCTATATGTATGTAATGTCTATTGGATTAAAAAAGGAAGCACATATCATTTAGCTTATTATTATTCAAAACTTGTGTGGTTTTCTAATGAGCACATTCTTCACCCTATGTTGTATGAAGTTAGGTACATGTCACAATCTGTGAGCTTGATTTGCGCATAGAAGTGATCACATAATCACAAGTTGGAAGCAGCGGCAAAGGCATTTTTTCATTCACCATATTTGTAGCCATTTGCAAGCAATTTCTTTATCGCCAAAGGTTATATTCCAAATTGTGCACCTCGCCTTTATTACTATTCACTAGTGTATTGGAATCACAATTTTCATTACATTTGAATGAGCCATTTTTCTCTTGGCGACTATGAAGGGTTTCTAGTGTATGGTTTGCATGGTGTTGTTACCAACCAGTTTCATTATATTTATGTGTGGGGCATTTCAATTCTTCCTAGAAGCCTCTCACCAAAGATGCGATTTCATAGGGAAGGTTATGTTTTGTATCACAGTTTAGAAACATTTATTACAATTCATTAATTATAGTGTTCAATTGATATTGTTCTTATATTGTATTAAAATGAGTAATTAGTAAGGTCTTAGATATAGATGCAGCTACATTTGATAGAAAAAGGATCTTTAGGATGTCATCACCAATTGATGTAGGTGAACTTGCTAAGTGGAATATGAAAGATCGAAAAGCTTTGGGAACTATTAGTCTTGGTTTATCAAAAGCATATTTACACCATGTGGATTTCGCCAAATCAGCAAAAGAGATTTAGGAGTCATTAAACAAGCTCTTTGGATATATAGTAGAAAGTATGAAGACAACAATGAAGCAGAGATTGTATGGATTGAAGATGGAAAAAGGTACAAAAATGGCAGATCATATTGGTAAGTTTCACTCTCTTCTAAATCAACTAGCTAGGATTAATAAGAAACTAAAAGATGATGATGTCAAAGCAATACTTCGGAATAGTTTGCTTGAGTATATGTGTGGAATGGTGGAATGATGCCAAAGCAATACTTTGGAATAGTTTACTTGAGCATATGTATGCAAGGTAATCATTATTCTTGAATGAGAAATATGTACTCAACATAATGAAGACTTAGAATCTAAAGAGGTCTTATTTGTAGATAACAAAGCAAGAAAAGGAAAGTACAAATCTAAGAATATTCCTTCAAAATAAAAAATCAAATGTTTCTATTGTAATGAAATGGGAGATGTAATTTTGAATTGCAAGAAGAGGGCACAAAAACTGCTAGATGATAAACTGGATCATCATGCTTCCTTAGCTAAAGAAACTGATTGGAAAAACCATGCCAATGATGAAGGGTTATCATGTTCCAGTGATGAAGAATGTGTTCTAGATAAATTCAACATTGGAGGCAAGAGGCAATGGAGGAAGGAGGACAATCAACGTCCTCTCATCAGTCACCAACAACAAGGCCGCTTATCAACTTTGGTGGCATTTTATTTTCTAGTATGCAGCATGATATGATTTGTTTTTTAGTGTTCCTTGGAATTTCACATTGTGGGGTTGAATATAACCAATGTTCCATTCCCATTTGTGATATGTATGTTCATTCCTATATAACTTCCCTAGTGTAAAATATTGTAATGAACAAAATCACTAGTGTAATGGAGTTCATGGATCTTGAAAGGGTTTGTGGGAGGATCCAGAAAACCACACGAGGTGGACAGTTGGTGGGTTCCTGTTCATAACCAAGTTTATGGTAAGTCTGCATGAAAAATTATGAAAGGTTGATGAGAGGTGCCTTTCATTTGAAACAAGATCATGAGCCTAATGGGTCGGGCTTACTGCAAGTGGAGTGTGAGTTCTTACCATGTTCACACTAAGGGGGGAATGTTGGGAAATATATTGTTAGTGTTCACATGAATGCATAAAATAATAATTTAGAAAAGTTGTTGTAGTTGTTGTTAGGTTAGAGTACAAATATGTTGGGTTCTTAAAACAACTCAACATATTTAAAAAAGTTGTTTATGAAGTTTCCTACAAAATAGGATATCCAAATCCTATATATATGTAATGTCTATTGGACAAAAAACACAAGAACCCATCATTTATCTTATAATTATTCTAGCCTCTCTTTGAAAATCAAAATTGGGGGTGACCCAAATCATGAACCAAACAAATTTGAGATCCCTTCAATTGTCCTAAAAGAGTTTGCACGAGGACCTTTTAGCCCTAAAAAACCTCTACTTTGCCCTATACATCCAACAAATGCCAAAAAGAAAAATTCAGGTGGAAGTAGGGTGTATGAATGTCGTGTATGCAAAGGTGAAATTAGAGAGCTACACAAGGTTGTGGTTTCATTTCTTGGGTGTTACGGGCAAAAGAGTTAAATATTGTAAAAAACTCACAGAGGAAGCAAAAATAGTGTTATAAATTACACATGGACGCTGAATGCAAGTCTAAAGGTCTACCCTTCATAATGTCTCAGCCCTCACAACCATCTACTCATAATTTTCACCCTATGTCATCTATTGATAGTGTCATTCATAAATAAATAAATAAAAAGATAGTGTCATTCATAGTGTGCAAGCCAAAAAAATGAAAGAGGAAAGCTAGTGATAGTGAGCAGCTAGGGTCACTTACAAATTTGTTCAATGCACGGGCATGGGAAATGACAGAGATTTCCATTGCTAATTTTTTTTTGCCCATGCCATCCCGTTTCATGTGGCCTATTCTCCTTTCTTCAAGAAAATGATCAATGATGTAGGTACTATGAGTCCCACTTTTGTACCCCTTTGAGACCATAAACTACGGACTACCCTCCTCAACAAAGCATATTTGAAGGTGAATCTGATCATGGGATATGAGGCGTACTTGGATAAAGAGTAGTTGTTCCATTGTGAGGGATGCGTGGACCCATATTAGTCATTTACCACTCATCAATGCAATGTCCCCATTTTTAATAAATTATTTTTTATGGATTATTGGTCCCATAATTTAAATAATATTATAAAAGGACCTTTAATTAATAAAAGGGGGGCCCATTTTTATTATTATTGTTCATAGGTATTTGTCGTGTCGGCATTCTTTTTGTAAACCCTTGGGAGTTTCTCCAAAGGGTATTTATGACCGGTGTGTAGGATGTATTTTCATGTTGAGATTTGATACTTATTTGTATTTTTGCAAATTCCTGTTGGGATTTTGTTGTCCGCCATTTCGGAGGTGAAATATCCTCCCTATTTGGTATTTCGCAGTTTCGGTGTGATTCAACCCTCACCCTATTCTACTTGTTTCTCTGGTTCCGAATTTGGCAATCAATATCTATTATTCATATTTCATCTTGCAAGTGTTTAAGTTCGATTTGTGTGGCAGCATTAAAGACTGGAACGACTCTCATCGCTCAGCGTACTACCAACATCATTTTGTACCACCTCCATCCCTCGGTGTACTCCCAACATCATTCCATACCACCTCCATCCCTCATCATTTTGTACTGCCTCCATCCCTCGGCATACTTCCGACATCATTCCGTAACGCCTCATCGCTTGGCATACTACCAACATCATTCCGTACCACCTCCATCCCTCGGCGTACTCCCAACATCATTCTGTACCACTTCCATCCCTCATCATTTTGTACCACCTCCATCCCTCGGCATACTTCTGACATCATTCCGTACCACCTTCATCCCTCGACGTACCACCCCCATCCCTTGGCATACTCCCAACATCATTCTGTACCGCCTCCATCCCTCAACACACTACAAACATCATTTCGTACCACCTCCATCTCTCAACGTACTCCCAACATCATTTCGTACCGTCTCCATCCCTCGGCATAGTACCAACATCATTCCATACCACCTCCATCCCTCGACGTACTCCCAACATCATTTCGTACCGCCTCCATCCCTCGGCATACCACCCCCCATCCCTCGGCATACTCCCAACATCATTCCGTACGACCTCCATCCCTCAGCGTACTATCAACATCATTTCGTACCACCTCCATCCCTTGATGTACTCCCAACATCATTTTGTACTGCCTCCATCCCTCGGCATACTACCAACAACATTTCAAACCACCCCCATCCCTCAGCATACTCCCAACATCATTCCATACTGCCTCCATCCCTCATCATTCTGTACCGCCTCCATACCTCGACGTACTTCCAACATCATTCGATACCGCCTCCATCCCTCGACGTACTCCCAACATCATTCCGTACCGCCTCCATCCCTCGACGTACTCCCAACATCATTTTGTACCGCCTCCATTCTTCACTGCACAACCCTCAACACCCACCATACGGCCTTCAAGCACGGCCCCCAACTTCACACTACACTTCACCACCGTACGGCTACAAACTCCCAACCGTACGGCCTGCATCACCCGTATTGCACTTACCTTCGTACGACCAGGCCACCATACCGTACGGCATCCCAACTTCCATCCATACGGGTCTTGACTTCCATACGGCTCTGCCTCACCGTACGGCCCTCACACTCAGCGCACTCGTACGGCCTTTTCTACTACCTGTAGCTACTTCGTACGGCCTTCTATAGTACATTTTCCTGACTCCATTTCCTCCTCTGTACGGACTGATTGAACCGTGTCCAGGTTGCATGGTCGGGGACATTACAGTGGTATCAAAGTTGGTGATCTTGCCAACCTGTTGGGATGATTGAGAGATTTTGGGATTTGGACCACACTATGGTGCCCAGTAGTGATGGACAGTGGTGGTTGAAGGCACTACAAAGGATTAGCAAAGAGCTCAGCGAGGGTATTGATCTTCCATTAGATATATTGGAAGTATGTTTGTGTAAAGTTGACTAATTACCTTCAAGATTTATAAAGAGGATCCTTTCTCCAATTAAGGATGCCTTAAGTAAACCCAAGCTTTTGAGACACCACGACAAGGAAATGAAGTTGGCAGCTGCAGCATGTCTTAGTGAGATTTTGAGAATCTGGGCTCCTAGAGAACCGTATGATGACAACACCATGATAGAGATATTGCATTTGATCATTGATAGCTTTCAAAGTCTCAATGACTTCAGTGATGACCCTTTTGGCAGGAGATATACAATATTGGAGAATTGTGCAAATGTCAAAGTAAGTAACCTCCTCTTAGATCTAGAGTTGCAAGACTTGATCCATGATATGTTTCATCACTTCTTGGTCACAATCAAGGAATGTCATGATAGTAAGTTTTTGGTTGCTATGGAGAGCCTTATGATTTCGTGCATTGAAGAGATGGATGAAATATCCCAACCTATCATATCTATGTTGTGGGTTGTTTGTAATCTAGAATGTGTTTCATGTATGGCAGCGTGTAGATTGGTCAGTAATGTATTCAAGCATTGTAAAGAAAAACTAATCTCTCATTTGCACAAGTGGGAGAAAGTTGTTGACCGCGATAAAGGTGATGCTTTACACGAGGCCATGTCTGCCACCAAGGCGTTGTCCACGGCCAAGGTTCTCTCCGACACGGTCGCCGCTGAGACTCTGTTCGTCGTCGAGGCTCTATCTACCGTCGAGGTTCTATCTGTCATCGAGGCTGTGTTTACCGCCGAGACTATTGTGGAGGCTTTGTCTATTGCCGAGGCCTTGTCTATTGCTGAGGCTGTGTTCGTCGCCGAAGCTGTGTCCGTCACCGAGGCTGTGTCTGTCGCCAAGGCTGTGTCCATCGCCAAGGCTGTGTCCGTCGTCAAGGTGTGTATGTCGCCGTAGTTGTGTTTTTCACCGAGACTCTGTTCGTCATCAAGGCCTTGTCTACCATCGAGGCTTTGTTCGCCGCCGAGATTTCTTTCAAATTGAGATCCCCTTCGAACCGAGATCTCCTTCGGGTCGAGATTGCCTTAGGGTCGAGATCCTCTTCGGACCGAGATTGCCTTCAAATCGAGATTCCCTTCGGGCCAAGATTGCCTTCCAAACATCTAACAAAATTACCTCCGGGCAAAGATCACCTCCAGATTATTACAGTGTTATCGGTGTCAGCGTTCGTGTCTGTGCCCATACTAGAAGAGATTGTTGAACATGAGGGTATGAAAGATTTCATGGGTTGGCGTTGTTGGGATCCTGGTGAAGGGCATGGCAATATTTATATCAGAGTAACGCAGTTAAAGCTTGATGATGGTTTACTCGTCCCAACTAAATTCAACTATGTGCATATGGTCCAAAAGCAGCACAGAGTTTTCAACGGATATTACTACCAACATCCGCACTTGGCTTGGGATATGAGCATCGATGAGTTTGATGTTTGGTTTCATTGGGATCCTGGTGACTCTGGGCATGGCAACAATTATATCAGAGTGGAGCAGCGAAAGCTTGATGGAGAGTTACTTTTCTCGCTTTCTTCCAAGCGCATGGTCATGTTGCAGCTTGAGGGTTCCAATGGATACAGTTATCAGTGTTCACGCTTAGTTTGGAATCCTGGAGTATTGATGATGGCTTGCTTGAGGGCAAGCAATTTGTGGGCAGCGAGGATTTGTAATGTCCCCATTTTTGATAAATTATTTTTTATTGATTATTGGTCCCAAAATTTAAATAATATTATAAATGGACCTTTAATTAATAAAAGGGGGGCCCATTTTTATTATTATTGTCTGTAGGTATTTGTTGTGTCGGCATTCTTTTTGTAAACTGTAATGACCCCTTTTTGGGGTACCTTATATTGTGTCGGGTCATTAGCCATTTTACCTTGGTTAGGAGGGGGTAACCGTGGCATGGCAGTGCACCAAGAGATAATTGGCCTAGGTGGTTTCAGTTCCAGGCCAATCGAAGCAGTTTTCGCAGATTTCCAAGGTACTTACTATTTATAGTAAGTCAGCAAGGGTTCAAAATTCTCGGCTTTTTAGTAGTGGACATGGAGCGTCTCGTCGAGAGCTTTCCAGCGAGCTATCACACAATGGCATCCGAGCTCGTTTGGGCTCCCGTTTTAATGCCGGATGATTTCCTCACTTATCTATTATTTTACTTTATAACTCAACAGTCATTTATTTAAAGTGACTTAAAGTGAGTTTATAAAGAGACGAAATGGGCATACAAAGAGTCACAGTGGGGAAACTGAAGAATCACAGCTGCAGCCATAAGAGGAGGATTTGGAGACTCATTGAGCATGCTTCAGTTTATGGATATTACTTCTCTTTGAGTATTCGAGAAGCTTCAGCTATCGAATCAAAAATCTAAGGACGGAAACCTTCAGTATTTCTTGGTGGATTGGACAGAAACTCGATTGATCCTGGTGCGGATTCATCCAAAGTTCGCCATTGTTATACAGGTTCTTATCATCCAGTCTTACTGTTCTTGCTGAATTTCGGATTGGATATTGTATCTCTTGGTTATTGTATTGCTGATGTATAATACAAAATCATATTTTTGAGTTATTTCATGAAAATGTACTTGCTGGTTATATGAATAAATCTGCTGGTTATTCGAGAGTATCTGCTAGTTATTTGCATGTTATTATTTATTATAAATTTGTTTAAGATTTATTGGTCGGAATCAGTAAATGGCCGGTTAGGGTCATTTCAGTGGTATCGGAGCCTAGCATCCTGCCAGCTTGTGAGGTCCTTTTCAGCAACAAATTCGCAGAGATTTTGTGAAGCTTTCTTCTGCAATGTTATTTACAGAATAAGATTTAGAGATATTCACATTGTAAAAATTTGCAAGGGTTTGTTATAGTGGACTGAAGAGGCTGAATTAGATTTATAGAAATTCACATTGTAAAAATTTGCAAGGGTTTGTTACAGTGGATTGAAGCAGCTGCTAATTTTTATCTTTGAGAAAATTATTCAAGTCGACTGAGTCATACCATCCGCATTAATATGGGAGCCGGATTCACTTCTGAATATCGAATTTGGAACGTAGGTCATCACTAGCGAGTTCAATATATTTGCTAAATACTTGAAGCAAAGTATCTGCTTAAAGAGACTACTTTTCTATTAACGTGGGCCTGAGCTTGCTCAAATGGACTATGTCCTAAGGCTCGTAGTAATACTTGTATGCTATTACGAGTGCTAGTTTTATTTGAGACGGCAAGAGTAGAGCCATGAGCGATTCTTATTTTCCTTTTAATATTCGAATCTCACTTATATTAGCCGCAAGTTCCCGTAAAATTTACCTCAACAAATGACTTGGAGGTCGGGCTGTTAACATTTGCGTGTTGTCTTTGGCGGAAGGATTATGTGTCGGACAACTATTGTATTGATTTAAATTTCAATGCAATGTTAATAATATAGTGCCTTAAGTGAAGAAGCAGCTCATTCCCCCCCTCCGCGTTACTACCAAGTGAGCCATCGGTTGGATACCCACGCGGTTAGCTCACTAACGCGTTATACAGGAGCCTCCCGCCGAAGTGAGTGGTGACCGGAGTTGCTAAAGGGAAAAACGTGGGAGTGGCAACATCACCATTTGCAGTCACCCGCATTGACAAGAGGAGATTATGTTGTGAATGCCAGCATATAGGTGGCTGCGCCAGACCTTCCTCAGGAGATTGCATTCTCAATTAGCTGCATGCGATGAAGACTCTCGCTCTCTTATTATGAACTGGAGGATTTTCGATTTGTGACTATTCGAAATATATTGCCATACTTGGAAGTATTAGATATCTCTTGAATGCTCAAATTACATAACCCAATCAAAACAAAAATATCATCTATTTGTGACCACTGAACAAATCTGGATGAACAGTCTAATACGAACTGTTTGGGGTGTGAAAGAAAGCCATTATCTATCAATAAAGATAAGTTCTATTATACCAATAAACAACAAAGATTTTGGGGTGGAATAAGGAGGAACAAATCCATATTGTGCAAATCGATCTTCCTAGGCACAGGACATAGATAACAAGGGTATTTTCCAACATCTACAGGTATATCAACATCCATCACCAGTGTATTTTACATACAGTTGCTATAGAATGATTTATTAAAGTGGCTAGTGGATAAATATTTAGAATTTTTAATAACACTTCTCAATTCAGGCAGTTAAGACATTTCAGACAGCACTGTTGGTAGCTTGATTTTAGAAGGGCCATTTAGCTGTATCACTTTTGTAGCAGTAGCCAGTTGTATATTCACATCACGATCACATCGGATCAGTCAAACAAGGAAGCCATTGGGTTTAGCAATCTGGAATGTATCTCAGAAGTTGTCTATGAATTTAAATGAGTCTGGTGTGATAATGAATGTATCCTACTTGCAATCAGTCATTCACTCTGAGGGTCTAGCACCAAAGGTTTACAACAGAGACTCACTTAGATAATTGCAGCACTCCAAAAGAATTGGAAGAATCAGGATTATTATCGCAGGGACAACATTTCTTGGTTTCAGAAGAAATTCAGTCTCTGGCACGAACTGGGAGGAAAATTAATTTATGGAGTCATTAGAAAGCCCAATGTTCTCACAGGAGTTCAATGGCACATTCTACGGTGTGCAGCTCAGAGATATCCGAAAAGAAATGGAAATCAGAAATGAATTATGTTGTCTTGGATGGTAATTGGAGGAGCAAAGAATTACGAGCAGTATGTTGGCCAAACTCAACCAAATAAATTCATATTTATCCAAGATTGATCAGGTTGATTGCAAGTTTTTTAATTGGGCCATGCATCCCACAATGGTTGCCTTGGTGCAACATAGATTTATGAGTCATCGACTTCGAGATGTTAGGCTTGCAGTCGCCTCATGTCTCAGTGAGATCACTCGCATCACAGCACCTATTATTCCTTACACCGAGCATATTTGGAGATAGGTGTTACAACCGATTGTAGACAGCTTAGATGGATTGAAATATGATAGAGTACACAGGTAAAAATCTTGGAGTTAGTGACCAACACTAGATTTTTCAGTCACATGCTGAATCTTGGGTATGACTGAAATGACAGAGTACACAGGTAAAAATCTTGGAGTTAGTGACCAGCACTAGATTTTTCAGTCACATGCTAAATCTTGGGTATGATGAGATGATTCGGCAATTATTTCAGTATCTCCTAGATAATTACAGGGGGCGTCATTCAGATGAGGTGATAGACCAAGACTCAGTGATTGCAGGGTAGATTTGTTTCTTATGTCAAGAAGGCTGGTCACAGGGGCATGTATGCACGATTGATCAAGGGAAAGATAAATTGCAGCCTGGTGATAGAGATGTTACAGTTGAGACTTCCCCGCTTTCGGGACACAGTGGAGAGTGTTCAGCACTCTACTTTGGTGATTTGGCGGCGGAGTTTGATAACTCCAGGATTATAGGTTGTGATGACCAGTGGGAGACTTTCAGCAATTCTGTTAATGAGTCATGTGACTTCTTTAGCAGCACTTCACTTTTGCACCACACTGATATGGATGATCCATTTGGCAGTACATCTCAGGTTAACACTAATGAGACGTGTGTCTTAAAGGGTCAGCTGAAAGTTAGTGATGATGCCATTATTGCAGCGCTAGTTCACCATGATAGCACTCACCAGATCATTGATGATCTGTACAAGACAATTCAGAGAGATCAAGGGCAAGATGGCAGAGGGATTGGATCCTATACTGCAGGTTTACAGGGAGTCAGGACAGCTTCTGAGGATTGGAAGACAGAGTATTTGAGACTACTTACAGACCGTGACCACCTGTTACAAGTTGCCGAGAATTATGCTGAGCAGTCAAGGAATAAGGAGGTTGAGATCGATAAGCTCAATGGGGAGCTTAGTGCTACTTAAGGCACTTTGGAGCATACTCGTATCGCTCTACAAGAGGAGAGGAATTAGATTGTGGTCTCTAGCCAGTACAGGGAGCAGGATGACAATGATAGGTCTGAATTCTATCAGGAGGTGGTTCAGGAGGGAGACACTTCCTATCCCAGGATGAGGATGATGTTAGTCCCAGGGTCTGGGACCTAGGTGCAGCCGTCAGAGGTGAGCCTCGGCCATCAAGTTGGAGTAGTGGGATGAGCTCAGTTGATGAGCAGTGTGGTTTGTATGCCCGCCGTCCAAGAGTGGTAGCTATGTCTAGTGGCATGATGGGAGCTATGTCTTTTCTTACACTAGCACCCGATGAGGATGATGATCATGTATGACTTCTTCAATACGGGGTTATCCAGTTTGGAATGCTGGTTATACTAGCTGGTGTAAATTTTTCACACAATGGTACACATTGTATGACTCCGGGTATTGAGAGACAATCATGGAGTCCTTATGCTGATTTGGGGTTTCCAGCAGAGCTTTTCAATGCATCTTGGGTGGAAGCCTTAGCCAGCAGTTCAGACAGTTTGCCTCTTCAACGCAGTTACTGGTTCAGGTTACAAATTAGAGGGGCAACTTTTTGGTAGATGGGTACTACCGATATGTCACTCAATATGGATAGTGAGCATCGAGATATTTCTGTTGGCTGGGGAGATGTATGGCTCTTTTGCTTGTGGGATCCAGGAGGGGCATACTCGCGGTTGGTTCTCATTTCTGGAACCAATCAACAGGAGATTTGGTTTTCTCCGGCATTTGATGGTAGAGGCATGGGAGATCCCCGTTGGAGTGAGGTTCTCAGTTGGGTTGAGACCTTACTTACAGATGACAGCAGCACAGGGCAGTTGGACACAATTGATCTAGCAGTGAGTTGGGAGCCCAGCATTGGTTGGGCTGCTGTTTTGTTAAGGAGTGAGTGGCTTCACAGATCGGAGCCTAATGACTATGTCAGTTACACACGACAGGTCGGTGGAGCAGCTCTCCCGAGATTAGTTTGGGATCTAGGTATTTGATCTCAACATACTGATACTAATTGCTTGAGGGCAAGCAATCTCCGAGAAGGGATGATTGTAATGTCCCCTTTTTGGGGTACCTTATATTGTGTCGGGTCGTTAGCCATTTTACCTTGGTCAGGAGGGGGTAACCATGGTGTGGCAGTGCACCAGGAGATAATTGGCCTAGGTGGTTTCAGTTCCAGGCTGATCGGAGCAGTTTCCGTAGGTTTTCAGGGTACTTACTATTTATAATAAGTCAACAGGGGTTCAGAATTCTCGGCTTTTCAGAAGTGGACTTGGAGCATCTCGTCGAGAGCTTTCCGGCGAGCTATCACACAATGGCATCCAAGCTCATTTGGGCTCCCATTTTAGTGCCAGATGATTTCCTCACTTATCTATTATTTTACTTTATCACTCAACGGTCATTTATTTAAAGTGACTTAAAGTGAGTTTATAAAGAGACGAAATGGGCATACAAAGAGCCACAATGAGGAAACTGAAGAGTCACAACTGCAGCCATAAGAGGAGGATTTGGAGATTCATTGAGCATGCTTCAGTTTATGGATATTACTTCTCTTTGAGTATTCGAGAAGCTTCAGCTATCAAATCAGAAATCTAAGGACGAAAACCTTCAGCATTTCTTGGTGGATTGGACGGAAACCCGATTCATCCTGATGCGGATTCATCCAGAGTTCGCCATTGTTATACAAGTTCTTATCAACCAGTCTTACTGTTCTTGCTGTATTTCGGATTGGATATTGTATCTCTTGGTTATTGTAATGCTGATGTATAATACAAAATCATGTTTCTGAGTTATTTCATGAAAATGTACTTGCTGGTTATATGAATAAATCTGCTGGTTATTCAAGAGTATCTGCTGGTTATTTGCATGTTATTGTTTATAATAAATCTGTTTAAGATTTATTGGTCAGAATCAGTAAATGGCTGGTTAAGGTCATTTCATAAACCCTCGGGAGTTTCTCCAAAGGGTATTTATGACCGGCGTGTAGGATGTATTTTTCATGTTGAGATTTGATGCTTATTTGTATTTTTGTGAATTCCTATTGTCCGCCATTTCGGAGGTGAAATATCCTCCCTATTTGGTATTTCGCAATTTTGGTGGAATTCAACCCTCACCCTATTCTGCTTGTTTCTCTGGTTCCGAATTTGGCAATCAATATCTATTATTCATATTTCATCTTGCAAGTGTTTAAGTTTGATTTGTGTGGTGGCATTAAAGACTGGAATGGCTCTCATCACTTAGCGTACTACCAACATCATTCTATACCACCCCCATCCCTCGGCGTACTCCCAACATCATTCTGTACCGCCTCCATCCCTTGACATAACACCCCCATCCCTCGGCGTACTCCCAACATCATTCTGTACCTCCTCCATCCCTTGGCGTACTACCAACATCATTCTGTATCGCCTCCATCCCTCGGCCTACTCCCAACATCATTCTATACCGCCTCTATCCCTCAGCATACTACCAACATCATTCTGTAACGCCTCAATCCCTCATCATTCTATATTGCCTCCATCCCTCGGCGTACTTCCGACATCATTCCGTACCGCCTCCATCCCTCGACGTACTCCCAACATCATTCCGTACCACCTCCATCCCTCAGCGTACTCCCAACATCATTCCGCACTGCCTCCATTCTTCACAGCACAACCCTCAACACCCACCGTACGGCCTTCAAGTACGGTCCCCAGCTTCACACAACTCTGCCTCACTGTACGGCCCTCACACTCAACACACCCGTACGACCTTTTCTACTACTTGCAACCACTTCGTACGGCCTTCTACAGTACGTTTTCCTGACTCCATTTCCTCCTCTATACGGACTGATTGAACCATGTCCAGGTTGCGTGGTTAGGAACATTACAATCAACATCATGTTCACGAGTGCAATTGGCTCTTATTTTCTTAGAGTCGTTGAGTGTTTAGGGAAACACAAGGATGCAAGGTTTCAATTTAGAATTATTTGAGAGTCCATAGAGGAGGTTAGGTCCTCAAATGCGGTTCAGGCGATCACTAATTCAACACGTGTATGCAAGTTGGTTGCTATAATGGTGGAGGGTGCTTACAAGAACATCTTTTGGACTTCATGTTGTGCTCATGTATTGAACAATGCATTGAAGGATGTGGGGAAATTGTTTTGGGTAAAAGAAGTGGTGAAACACAGTAGAGATATTCAAATGTTCATTTGAAACCACCACAGCTCACTTTCTCTCTTCGTGATGTTTTCAAAGAAGGAATTTCTCAAACCTGTAGAGACAAGATATGTCAGTTATGGATGGTTGAAGTACATGATGCTCTACAGATGATGGTAGTGAATTCAAAGTGGAATAGATGGCTTGTGGCAAACACTCCTGTGAAGCGTTATTACTATCATCCACTTCATTAGCCCTAGAATTATTAACACAATTTTCATCTTTTTTATTCTGGCCCGACACATTATCTTCTTTACAATTCATTTTGACATTACTGTCAAATCTGGGGTTCTACAAATTATTAAGGGTCGGGCATTCTTTTTAGAGTTGGCCATTCTTCTTTTAGTGAAAGCAAGACCCTAAGTCCCCTAATAATGAAACTTCCAAGGTAAACTTTTCATCTTCTAATTCCATCAAAACAATATTTGAGAAATCTATTTCAGGCTCAAGGGCAAGCAAAATTCTCGCATTTAAGTGGGGTAGAGTATATCTAGCATCCTCCATCTGTAAAACTGAACCAAGGGGTTGAACAATATGGGAAATAAAGGGCCAGAATTCTGGTTGTAGATTTTTAATTTCAATCCAGTGCGGGATGGAATTAGCCACGACTAGTTCAACCTTACCTTTGGCCGACCACTGGAAGGCTCTAAATAATGAGCGGCCCACATTCCAATGTTTCTTTTTTAATACTATTTCATGCATAGCATGGGATTTAAAGAAAACCACGAATAACCCTTTTTGAATCATTCTGCAAAAACTTACTGGAATCCCTAATTTCCTTCCCCATATATTAGCAATCCAATCATCAAAATAATTTCTCAATGGTAAAGAATCCTTATCTAAACAAACAAAGGAAAGATGTCTTTCAAACGCAATTGTTCTTTCCTAATAGCCTTAATCATGTCCTTGTTAGGAGAAAGAGAGAGAGTTCGAAGTTCATGGGGAGCAGACTTACCATCTCGATAGTCTCCACCAATTCCCCCATTGGTTGTTCTCCCTTCCAATCTATCTCCATCAAATGCAAGCCCTCTTGAGACTTCTCCACCTCTACAAAACATTAAAGGCAGCTGACAACGGATATTCAGGGCGAGATTGTTCCGAGAGAACTATCTTGTAGGAAGGTTTGGAAATTATTTTATCTTTTTCCTCTGCAGATTTATCTTGGCACACTTGGCCATTATGGTTCGGATACCCTTTATCTATGTCCATCCTTAACTCCTCATTACCATCATTCTACATCATCCCCACTTTTGCCAACATTGGTGTTTCAAGGATTAGCCTATTATTTTGATCCTCATAGGCTAATTATTGTGGATAGAGGGTCTTCTGAGGCAGTGGCTTGGCTTGGGAGGGTCTTGTCTTCTCCACAATTCAATAAGCTACAGGTTGGTCTTTGTTTGGTTCAAATTGGACTTCATCTGGGCTTAGATTTGTGTACTTACTATTTGTGGTAAGTTGGGTGTTGATTGAGATGGACCCTTTCTATTTTTGGAAAGTGCATTTGGTCACATGGAGAAATAATAGTATAACTCCTACTTCTGATGACATATTTAGACGATGAGTATTTTGGGAGTTATTACATTTTTAGTGGCCAAATTATTATTAAATTATTAAATGGCTTATTATAAAGTTATAATCTAACTTTATAATTTCACTTAAGTTGAGGGTTAAGTCATCATTGGAAGGGGCCATTATTTAATTGATTATTAAACCCAAGTCGCATTATTATAATGATATTTTATTATAATAATGTCTTAAAGGAATTTGTTAAAAGGGTGTTGTGTTGAGTGGAGATCATTTGGGAAACTTTCACAATTTTAGAAGTTGAGTTCTTTTGGAAACTTTTATCAGCAAAGCATTATAAATATGAGCTCATTTCATTGGAGAAAGGATGCTTGAATATTTATTTGCTTTTGTTGCCTTTGTGGCTTTTTGAGGTTCTGAAGTTTGTGCCCTTGCTGAAGTATAAGGGTTTGTTCTAAGGATTTGTTATCCACTGCTGAAGTATAGCGGAAGATTGTCTGAAATTGGTAGTGCAAATTGCTGCTGAAGTATAGAAATTTGTTTTGTCTTCTCAACTGCATTAACTGTGCAAGAGAAGCTGATGTTTGTGAGTATGTTTCGTTTCATAAATTCTGAGTTATAGAATCCGTACAGAATTTGTTGTAGCCGTACGGAATTTGCACATGAATGGCAAGGAGACAATCCTTGTTTCTCCTATTTGTGTGACAGCCTTTGGCAGTTGTGTTGAGCTGCGTCTCTTCTTCAAGCTTATCTTGGTTATAGTTATTCTTTGTAATGTTTTGATTAAATTCTGATTTAATGTGCAATCAAAGAGCATTTGAAATTAATTTGTTGTTGCTTTGCTTGTGGCTGTTGGAAAAATTATGAAAATTCATATATGTTTTGAAAATTACAAGAAAAATAATTGCAATTAAATTAGAAAAAACCAGTTGCTATTGAGAGCCAGTTGGGCTCATTACACATACACATGAGCGAACTAGGCTAGGAGCCGAGAGGGCCCATCTTCGGAGGCATGTTTTCCTAAACCCTAACCCAACACAAAAAGAAAGCAATAGAACAAAAAGACCAAACACAAAGCCAAGGGTGTAAAGAAAATGATATCCAAGGACACTGCAAAGGCACGCAAAACCAAGAAAAACAAAAATAAAAAACATTTTACTGTTTAGTTCTAAGAAAGATATAAGATCACAATTTATATCCATTAATATATTTACTTATAATTTAGATTTTGATATAAGTTCGATTTGCATTTACAAAATATATCCAATCCTTGAGTACTTGCACTTCAAATTCTTTACTTTTAGGTAAATAGCATAAGTCTGTAGTAATCATAAAGTTTCATTTCAATCAAAAAGCATAAAAAGCTGTCTTCTGTGGAAGAGTGTATTAGCCTTTTTCCCTAATAATTTGAAAAAGACAAATTTAGTTTATTCAGCATGAATGTGAACTACTTAGAAAGCATTGTATTTGAAAATAGTAATTTAATAGTCTTCAGATCAGTTTAATTTTTGTTTATAAAGAGCTTCCCCTTCTGATTTGAAGTGCAGTTCTATTGCGAATTAGTTCCTTATGGTGTCACACTGAAAGGTATAAATGAGAACACTAACAACAAATCAAAGACTAATGAGAGAAACATTTGGAATCAATTGTAGCTGTATCTGTTGCATGGTAAGTTTGTTAATGTGTTGCAAGTCTTCCACTTGCAATTTGAAGTAGCATGATGTGGAAGAAGATTTGGCATTGAGCCTAACCTATGAAGAACCCTTTGGACTTGTGCACCAAATTAGATTGAGCCAGTTGAGCTAGGCACTAACAAAAGTGTTCTCTAAGATGCCACTGACCTACTCACAGGGCGTCCCTGAAGCGAGGTGCCATTTGAGACAATATGACAAGGATTGCCAAGGTACTTTGATGTCTGTTGTTTACAGCATGCCTGAAGCTATGTAGTACTGCTAGCATAGACAAGGTGAGTACATGCATGGCACATCTTGGTTCATGTCACCCTTTCCTTCGGTAAGAGAAAGGTGTCAAGATAGGGCATGCCTTGAAAATATCAATCATTCCAAAACTAGATCATCTATTTTTAATTAAGAGCACTCAATCTATTTTCTATGCTTACATTTTAAGGGTAATTATTTGAAGTGTACTTTAATAAACATTCTTTTGTAACATACATTAGTCAAAAATAAAATCATTATTCTATGTCAATTGGCAAATAAATATCATGCATGAATAATCTAAATTCAAAGCCGACGTACAAGACAATATGTTATTGTGAGATAATCGACGCATGATACAAACTTCTCGTAAAACTCTCTTTGCCAGCTCATGATTTGACAAAACATCGTCCATCCTCTGTTGAACCAAAGAAAATGTCAATACAAGACTTCAATCTTATAGAACCTAACAAATAAATTTTGAAGTTGTAACTAAAAGCTCAGGATGATAATATAGTGTAAGAATACAATTTGAAAAATACAGAATATTAGCATCTATAGAAACATAAGTAAGAACAGCTAGATGCAGTTTACTTTAAAGGTAATAGCAAAAGTAAAATATTGTTGATCAACTTGAAATACAGTAAACAATAAAAGTTGATTACTTAAATCTGAAAAAGATGTTAAAACATTTTACAAACGTTTTTTAAGTCTATCATAGAACACATAACTAGACACAAGAAAACCTAGATGAAATAAATGTCTACAGAATCCAACAAACATTCTTGGATTAAGGCCTTTTCTATTCAGAAGTTGCTACCTCTCTAGAAACATGGAAAATCCATCGATTGTGATCAACTACTATTTTGCAATAATATTTGATTGAGTCTAGAATTGGCACAAATTGTGTACTTTCAATAGAACCCCTCATATTTTTCCATATGTTTAACCTCAAAGTTCAAATTTGTACAAATTAGTTTAGTCTTATGACTCCAAGTATTAGGTGAGAATTTAGAAAGAATTGAAAAGGTTCATAAGTACTTGTCTTTGTTTATTTAAATGGACAACTAAACATTAGTTAGAGTATTGTTTCCTTTGTTTCATATGCTGCAGAAACCTCTTGTAGTAATGCAGAACCCTGCTGAACAGCTGCACTGCTGCACAATCTTGATGTACAACTAAGCTGCTTCAGAAGGCTGCATAACTACTGCTGCAACACAGAAGAGAAGCTGCATGCAATAGCAAAGCACAGCAAGCACTACAGAAGTTTGCAGCCGAGATAAGAACTACAGCTGTTCTTATGCTGCATAAGAAATACTGCCCATTAGGCCATTTTAAAGTTTGCATTTGAAAACTGCTTATGGTAAATATAATTCCAAATTGCACAGTTGTTATGCATACCATGTAATATCCCCTTCCTAAGCATACAGCATAGTGGACCAAGTGGAATCCCGTAGGCTGATGAGTTAGGGCTAAGGGACTCATGATGACAGCTTGATCCAGCTTTTGGCAGTGACAAGCGTCTCATTGAGTTCATGTGTTTGAGATTCGCATAACGCACTTTTCTAATCAAGTTGGGAGATACAGGCATTTCTGATCCAAGGTGTGGAAGAATGGATTACGGTAACTTTAACTGCAGTTCCTGGTCTGAACGTGGAAGATGGAGAAGATCAAGAGATGGCAGGAAGAAAGGACCATCGCCATGTACCAAGTACAATTACTATGGCTGGAGTAAAGGTGGGCGTGTAAGTGGAAAGAAAAAAGAATTCAATTCTATTGTTTCTTGTTCATTGTTAAATGTAAATTTGATTATCAGGCAATATTTATTCCAATTGTAGTGAGACTTGCAATTTGACCCCCCACCTTTGTTTGTCATTCTCGGCATCAATGGAAAATTTTGGAAAGATTTCTTTGGCCTAAGTTCATTGTTGGTGTTGTCGGGATAATTGGTTGTACGGGTTGTCATGTAATAAAGTATTATGTTAATCTCGGTTGTTAGTAACCGAGAGGTTCGACAGTTACGACGTGACAGTTCGGTCGTGTCCCTTTGGATGTTATATGTATGAACTTGTCCCTTTGATGAGGACACGATTGTTATGTACGGAAACTCTTGTGATTATATCAATACAATAGCAGGAGCCTCTACAAGGAATCGCGGCATCAAGAGGTCCTTCATGGCTCTAGGAGAGTGGAGGTGCCTTATGGATATCATCAAAAGCAAGCTGACAGGTGCGAGGAGGGCTTCGGATATTGCCATAGCACATCTCGTTTTTATGAATGGGCTCAAGAATGGTACTGTGTACGACTGGGCGTCTATCCTGACGGAGAGGATATTTGAGTTTATGACACTCCAGCATCGGACCTTCTACATATCTCACTTAGCCATTGGCTTATTCCTATATGCTGCGAGGGAACAGATTCCACTAGACAGGCTAAGGCCAAAGCCAGTTGACATAGCCACAGGAGAGCCTCCCATCTTTCACTGGCGTCATCTTGACACAGGAGGGACACAGGTAGGCTTGAAGAGGAAGCGCCAGGCTCTCTCGGAGTCAGAAGGAGACACTGTAGATAGCGGCCGACAGGATACCAGTGAGGACTCTGGTTAGGAGGAGGACAGTGAGAGTGTTGCAGTAGGGGACACGGACACACTCGGTACAGAGATACCTACTCCACCCTTTGAGATTGTACGAGACACGATTTTGTTCACACCACCAGACACTTCTACTTCAGTGCTGCCCTCTGTACCAGCGGGTACTACCTTAGACTCGGTTCCGGTACCTCAGTTCGGAGAGTTGAGAGCTCGAGTTGTCATGACACCAACCAGGGAGTTGTCACTCTAGATGTGGTGGGGACAGAGGCTTTTGTGAGAGTAGGCCCAAGGGTGTTGGAGGAGCCATCGAGGGAACCACCCATGGAGAGCAGGGACGCCTTCGTGCTGACTTGGCTAGATCAATTTGAGATGCCCCCAATAGCAGTGATAGCATCCACCTCTCTTTCACCATCGCGCGCAGTGGTGGTTCCTCCGGAGATAGTAGATCTCAACTCCGTGGTGTCACCAGGAAGACAGGAGCAGGAGATGGAGCTAGAGGAGCTGACAGAGAAACAGGGACAGCAGCACGTGGCCAGTAATGAAGAGCTATGGGAACCGGCCAGCCGGTCTAGGCCCACGAGGAGTGGGTTAGAGCAGTATTTGGCAGAGGTAGCCACAGGCGCGGAGAGGATCATCGCCTCAGCAGAACTCCAGGCTCGTGAAGAGGTCGCTCAGGAGTTGGAGCATCTCTTGACCTTCGTACGGGTGGGCTGCCCAATGGCTTTTGCAAAGTGTTTTGAGTCGAGAGGATGGCCTACCAATGAGTCCCTTGCCATGTTGGAAGATTGGGCTCTCCGGGAGACAGTGGGGGAAAGTAGGCTTCAGACTCTTCTACGGGAGTTGGCGTTTCGTGAAGGGTATTTTACTCTCCAGCATGCTAAGCATGTCTCTTCAGTTCATGAGGCTACAGGGATGGCAGCACAGGCAGCTCAGGAGGAGGTGACTTTACGCCTGGCAGTAGTAGAGGCAACCTTCGTTAAGGAAACAGAGTCCTAGACAGTGGAACGGAGTAGTATGAAGACTAAGCTAGAAACCCTTCAAGCACAGCTGGAGACCGAGCATGCTGAGCAGGTCCTACTCGAAACTCGCCTGGGTAGTGCTCTGGAGAGTGTTGATGCGAAGGAAAAAACGGTACTAGAAGCAGCCAGAATGGTCAGGACGGCTATGGAGCTCAAGATGATAGCAAAACGTGATCTGCGGATGCGGACAAATCAGGTGTACGAGTTGCGAGCTCAGGTGGCCTCCCGAACATCTTCATCAGGGACACTCCCTATGCCCCCTCCTGAATAATTTGTTGTAGGCTCAATTTTGCTTCTATTCCATTTTTGTAAGTCGTCGAGGTGACTTGTTTTTTGGGGGGGATGATGTTGTCGGGATAATTGGTTGTACGGGTTGTCATGTAATAAAGTATTATGTTAATCTCAGTTGTTAGTAACCGAGAGGTTCAACAGTTTCGACGCGACAATTCGGTCGTGTCCCTTCGGATGTTATATGTATGAACTTGTCCCTTTGACGAGGACACGATTGTTATGTACGAAAACTCTTGTGATTATATCAATACAATAGTCTTTTATATTACATGTTGAGTATCTAACTGTGTCTATGCAATTTCTGTCTGTTACCCTACGAGGGTAAACAGTTGGATTGTATTATTCAAAGCAGATTTGTAAGAGGTGTTTCAAGGGCATTGAAGAATTTATTTTGTTGTTTGTAAATCTTCTATGTTGGTCGTACCTTCTCTATAGCAGGCCATACCATTTCTAAAGGGACATGAGGATTTATTGGCATCAGTAGACAATTTTGATTCTTTAGCATAAGAGAGGCATCTTCGGAGCTAGATCTTTGAAACATGGGCAAAGGAGACTCATTTTGATGATGACGTCAAGATTTGTGGGCTTGCAAGAGCTGGGTTCTATATGCAGTTAATTATCGAAGTCAATCAGATCATCTAGGTATGCTAGAAATGCCAATGTAATTTAAATTTATGATCTAGGTTCTTATTTTATTGATATATTATAATTTCAGTTTTGAGAGTAAATTTGAAATATCTCAAGTTGGGGGTTTTCCTAAATATTGTGCTTTTATAAGTTATTTCACTCTCTATATTGTTGCAAGTGTGATTTTTGCAAAACAACCCTTATTGCATCTCCATCTATTTTTCTAAAACAACACAAACGAAAAAAGGGTGTATGTTATAGTGCTATCAAAGCAGTATATCCTGCCATATTGAAGGGTTTAGATTCTTTGAATGAAAACACAATGATATGTCAAGGTTTGATCATTTATACACATAACACAACACCTAATAAAACTAGTATAATCCCAAATTGGTTGCAGAGGAATACAAAGTAGTAGAAGAACAAAAAACAAATATGAGTGACAGGGACCTAGAAAGAGAACATTTCCTATACATGTTGGATACTCTTCTTAGAGGGAAATAGGCTGCAGAACATAGAGCATAGGAAGCAAATCAACTTCTTAGATAGTTTGTTGAATTAATGGCTCATCAAGTGGAAGTAAATAAAAACCAATGTTTTACCGCCCATTGGAGATAGGGGGATGAGGGGACAAGTTTCAAGGACGAGGGAACGAAGGGCTTAAGTTCAGGGATGGCAGAGGGGGGTGGTATGGGGGCTGTGCTGATATACATATAGTATTTTAAAAACTAGTTATGAAAACATGTATAAGAATTACATTTCAAATGAAATTTTGGAAAATTTGTAAAAGAGCGAAATTGCAAATACTAAATACTAAGATATGAATATGTCAAATATGACTGCTAATGATAACTGATATTTTATGGACAGTGATACTATCATTCACCACTGATTATATAAAACCCTTATACAGATGCTACACGGACGAGACGGATCCTGCACTAACAAGACTGATTATATAAAACCCTTATTCCCCTCTGATTATAGACACAATGTGCACTGACGAGACGGATCCTGCCGTCTTGGGACTTCAAAGATCTTCCGATGACTTGTTGGGGCCCCTCACAAAGTATGGCTGTCATCTACTCCAGCTGTGCGAGTCTTCAAACTTGGTGATACTGAACGGTCTTCCCTGTTTTCCTGGCTGGGAATGATAGATCTCCTTTCAAATGATTCACCTTCTAACCTCTGCCGATTGAAATTACTGTTTTATCCCCCTTAAACATCCAAAATGGTGGTCCAATCTGCTACTCCTACCTCGCATCCAAGTTGGGGAAAGATTATTCAAGCCCTAGACTGTACAACAGCTGCTGAGAATTATGAAAAATAATAATTTCAACCTTTCAATAACTGATCTGTAATCTAATGTGCCATTTTCCCTTTCTAACAAATCTGATTTGTGAATCTTGTCCAATTCCTAATGCCAAATGAATAACATTGTTGATCTATGCTAAATTCTGTCAACTTGGAGAGTTTGGCTACGTCCAAATCTAATTCCTTCCACGAGATTTCATTCCTAAAAGAAAAATTCTTATTAAAACCCTCATGAAGGCTCAAATCTCAATGCTGTTGTAAACTTCAAAAACCTGGATGATCAAAATGGCTCCCTCCATTTCCTTTTATTTTATTTTTCCCTCCAATTGCAAATCGTACCATTTAGGGTTTGATAACTTATATTTTAAACAATAAAAATGTTTTATTTTTAATTTATTCCCTCACCTACGGAATCGAGCCACTTAGAGGGTTTATTCATCATTGTTAAAAAGTCCCTCTTTTAAGTTACAACATGTAACTATCAACCTAGGGAATTGTGCCAAGACCCCCCTTATTATAATTTATTATTATTTTATTAAGTCTAACTTAGGAACCCCTCCTAAAAAAAAGAACTGTGCCAAAAGTCTCCAGGGTGATCCTAAAGGTCTCCTAATGCATCCCAATCAACTCCCAATCAATCCCAAAAAAAAGGGATTCCTCCTAAAATCTATGAGACTGTCCCAAAACTGGCTCACAAAGCCCCTACATGACTCCATGAGTCCCCTATACATTGTTTCGGCCTATGAGAACCCGTATAATAGGCCAATCCTGCTAGAAAGGCACAAAAATGGAGACATTACAAATTAACCATATATGAAAATGCAATTGGATAATAAATTGTTTGATAAATATGACAAAAGCAATAAACATGGAAACACCAACGTAGAAATCCCAATTCTGATTTTTATTCAGGGCAGCCTACATAATAAAAAATAATGTATTCAATAACAGCTACAAACCCGCATAATCGCCCATATTAGGTTTGCAATGATATGAGAATGTCCCAGTGGTGGTGGCAAGATGGCAGGGGGACATCAAGTACCCATACCCAAGTCCCTAGGACATCCTCGTACTGGAAACTCAGGGGTTTGGGTGGGACGCATCTCTGTGTTTCACTGTCTCATATTGAAGCATAGACCTCTCTCTAAAGGAAGAATACATAACCATGACAAGCAGAAAAAGGTTGTGAAGCTAGCCTTTCCTTACAATGATGGATCAGGGAAGACTTTAGCTAAAGCTTGGGTGTAGTAGACACTTGTTTTCAACTCAATCTCATACCCAAAGAAGAAGCTATCAAATATACCACTATACACCTAGATGGTATTGCTCACGGGTGGTGGCATCATGGGATGATCACTATAAGTCATAATCAGATCTCTTCTTACGCTCAACTGAAACAATGGGCTCTACTAGATGCATTTGTTGATTGATTTTAAGAGGCTTTCAATGTTGGTCACAAATATTTCAAAGAGGAAGCTTATTGTTCTTTTTATTGATGGCCTTATAGATCCTTTGAGAGGTTGGATTAAGGCAATCAATCCACCTACATTGTAGGGATCCTTCAAGAAGGCCAAGACATGTAGAGGCTTTACCTTTAAGAGCAAATTTCAGTCCAAGGGATTAGCACACACTAAAAAAAGATAAAGACAAAAAACATTTTCATAGGGAATCAGATCAATTGAAAAATGAATCTAACAAGTTGGATAGTGAGAAATTGAATGAACTTCAAAAGATTTAATGTTTTCATTGTGGGGAGTCATGGGACCCACGTCACAAATGTGGCAAAATCAAAGCAATTAAGAGTACTTAGAAAGCAATGAGGAAAAGCTCATTGGAAGAAGAGGAAAGAAGTGATGGTACCATTGCCCAACTCTTTAGTGCCCCAAAAAGCAGTAGCAGACAAGGTTATAGGTGTGCTACAAGGGCAGCGAATAATAACTCTTATTGATGCAGGTGCCGCTCATAATTTTATTGATGAAGACTTTGTGGCTAGGAGAGGAATTTAGACTGAAGTACATGAGGGTTTTAGGGTAATCGTGGGTAATGGGTACAAATTATCTTGTACTTGTAAGATTTCCAATCCAAGCATACAGCTAGGATATTATGGGTGAAGGATGAATTTTATGTGGTGAATATAGAAGATATTGATATAGTCTTAGGGATACACTAGATGCTATCTCTTATATGAATCTCCTTCAACTTACAAAAGATGGAGATGAATTTTTAATCAAATGGAAAGAATATAGCTCTTAGATGCCTATCAAATGAGGGTCCCATAGTCGTATCCTTCAAAAGGATGGAGGATTTGGTTAGACATGATCAGGTGGAATAGGCAACAAAATGTCTCATCATGCCTATAGCTGCAGATCAGCAAAACAATTATTATAATCCAAAAGTGGTGTTTGGGTGTATCCCACCTAGAGTACCACCTAAGAGGCCAATAGAGCATGTGATAAACGTAGAGTATGGTGTAAAACCAATGATTACTACACCTTACATTCGAAGAGGCATAAGGATGCAAAAGAAATTCTATTAAGGAGTTACTAAAGACAAGGCAACTTAGATTTAGCAAAGCCTTTTGCTTTAGTAGTGATTATGGTGAAGAAGAATAGGACAATGCGGATTTGCATTGATTACAAAGCTCTAAACAAAAAGACGGTAAAAGTAGGTATCTCATTCCTAAAATTAATGATTTGATAGATGAGCTTGCATGGGGCTTGTTATTTTTCAAAGATTGATTTTAGGTTAGGCTACCATCAGGTGAGGAAGGAGGGTATAGAGAAGGAAACTTTTAAATGTAAATTTGGTCACTTCGAATTTGTCGTGATGCCCTTCAGGTTGACTAATGCACCAATTAATTTCCAATCTTGTATGAATCAGGTATTCAAGAAGCATTTAAGGGAGTTTGTGTTAATATTTTTAATGATATCCTGATTTTTAGCAAAACTTGAGAGGAGCATATGGTGCATCGTCAAGAGGTTCTGAGTGTATTGCAAAGTGAGCCCTTGTATGCCAAGGAGTCCAAGTGTGACTTTGACATGACAAAACTTATCTACCTTTGTCATATTAGTAGTGCAGAGGAAGTGAGAGTTGACACTAAGAAGATCAAGGCTATTGTTAAGTGTCCTACACCTACAAATCTCTCATGACTTAAGGATTCTATGGTCAGTGTGATTTTTACATGAGATTTGTTAATAGAATGCTCCACTTACAAAATTAACGAGGCGAGCTTCCAAGGGGTTTGATACATCGAATAAGTGTTGTGATCATTTCAAACAAGTGATGTCTAAATTCCCAATATTCACAATTCTAGAGATCTCTAAACCTTTTGAGTTGGAGTGTGATGCTTCAAAAGAGGGGATCAGTGTTGTATTGATGTGCAAGAAGTATCTCATAGCCTTGGAGAGAAGGAAGTTGAGAGGTATAGAAAAGAGCTACCCATCTATAACTAGGAGATGTTGACCATCATGCATGCATTGGCCAAGTTCAGACATTATCTAGTAGGGGGCAAGTTCATCATCAAAACAAATCACAACAGCATCAAACATTTCATAAACCAAAAAGATCTCAATGAAAAGCAACAAAGGTGGGTGAGTAGATTACAAACCTATAATTTGACATGTACAAGTTAAGGGAAAGATGAATGTAGTTGTTGATGCACTTTCCAGGAGGCCTCATTTGTGCTCATTGGTTTAGATCACTGCTGAATAGAGAGAGATAATTTAAGAAAAGTATGCTAAGGATATTTTAAGCAGCAAGAATCGTTGTGGGAAAAAAGATAGGAGTAGACTCGTGATGATAGGTAAATAGTGCTCAATGAGCTGATTACTACAAGGAGAGGATCTATTTGGTGTCTAATTCACAGCTCGAGAAAACTTTTCATGATGCACCTATGGCTAGTCACTCAAGATTCTTTAAGATTTTCAAATATATCTAGGAGAGATTCACATGGGAAGGCTTAAAAATGAAAATGAGCACACTTATCCAGCTGGATTTCTTCAGCCCTTACCCATTTTGTAATGTCCCCATTTTGAGTGAGCATTGGAGTTAGTGGATTTAGCCTATCATTGGCTCCTTGTAGGCTAATTTTGGTGATTAGAGGACCATGTTGTCCAAGATTCTTGGAGGGACCGTTTATTTTTAGTAAGTCACCCCGTTAGGTTATTCATCATCTTTCATCATCAAGATCACTCTTGTGCTGTCAAATTTTGATTCTGATGCTTCCTCGGTCATTTTCGTAAGATGGGTGAATTATAATTATTATTTAATTAAATCGGCTAAGGTTGCCATTTTTATTGGGAATGTATTGTGGGCATCTTATTGTTATAACTCGTTGGAACCAAATTGAGAAGTTTTAAATCCTGAGCTCATAAAACAAGGACCCTATGTGTCAGAATATGGTTATTTTAATGAAAGGATCTTTTTTTCATCCTTAAAGAGGAAAGAAATATAATAATTTATTATATTTCAAATGTGCACATAAAGCAAAGTCTTTTGTAAGTGAAAAGTGTGACTTCCTCAGTTCATACCGGAGTCATTACTAGATCGGTTGAGATCCTTATGAAGTGAATAGGTAAGAGTTTTAGACCTGTCCCTATCCCTTCCTTTGCTTACCGGTCACACCTTCCTCGATTGTGTTGCTCGGTTGTATTGTTGACACCGGTTTGTTCGTTTGCTTCCTCTGAGCTTGTTTTCACCAGTTGTAGCGTCCTCGGTTGTCTACCATTTCTTGACTGTATGCATTACCCGGTTGCTGATGCTTAGTGCAGTGACCAGTTACACTAGATTACAGTAATTCCTTTCTTGCATGATGTCACTGGGTGCCAAACCAGCCTCTATCATACCGATCTCCTTAGAGCTTTAAACGTTATAGAGATGACAGATCTCTATCCTCTTTTGCCAATCAATGACAATACATGTACCAGTAGCAAGCTTATCGATTACCAGCTCTTAATGCCAACACGGAGTGGAGTGGTGAAGGTGATGGTGCCATGGAAGCAAACTTCAATTTCAAGGCATTGAAACAACAGATGGCATTTTGGGGTCTAGTGTCGAAGGAATGGTTAAAGAATGTATTCACTTCGAGCAACCACTTCATCATTCTAGTCCGGGCTTTGTTGGGCATTGATTTCTTGGTCTCAAAATTCTTCTTTTGTACCAATATTGATATTTCCTCCCACTTTTGCTCTTGGGGTCTCTATTTTGGGTCGATGGTGAAGGTGAAGAGGGTGATGGAACGGTGTATGCGACCTGAGCAGCATGTGGGACTTGATGAGATTTAGGGCGAGGGTTTATTGCAACACACAGAGATTGGATTGGGTTCCCCAGGGTGCCTCATAATGTGCACCCATTTCTTTTGCACAAGGCACTAGGAAACATCAAGGCATACTCCCAAAAGTATTGGGCACATCTTGTGGACTATGTCCACAAATAGGAGTTAGTCATCACTATCGGGGTCCCAAGGAAGCAAATTGTAATGTCCCCATTTTTTGCAAGTCATTGATCTGATGGTGCCAAGTCATTATTGTCATCCTCGTGGTCTAGTGAGGTGTTTAGAGGGTCATTGGTGTAAACTTACTATTTATAGTAAATCAATGGATAGTTCCGATGAGCTCAGATGAGTTAGAGGACTTGAATGATGCTCTCGGTTTTCATTTCTGGCTTCCGATTTGGGCTCCAAGAATCTTGGAGAGAGCATCTATTTTTAGTAAGTCACCCCGTCAAGTTCATTCATCATCTTTCATCATCTGGATCAATCCTATGCAAACAAATTTCGATTCGGACGCTTCTTCAATTGTTTTTGCAAGACGGGTGGTTTATTATTATTATTTAATTAAATTTGCTAAGGTTGCCATTTTTGTTGGTATTATATGCTAGATACCTTAGTGTTATAGCTCGTTGGAACCAGGATGAAAAGTTTTAAGTTTTGGGCACAAGAAACAGGGACCTTGCATGTCATAATTTCATGATATTGGTGAAAAGGTTTTTTTTGGAGCCAAATGAATTAATAGATTATATTATTCAATATGTGCTTATAAAAAGTGTTTTAAGTGAAAAGTGTGTGAGAGAAGACATTTTTGAATTATAAAAGCAATGCTTTGTGAAAGGAAAAGGATTGATTGTTGATTTGATTTTTTATGAAGTCTTTTGTTGAGAGCTTTCAACAAGGGTTTGAGGACTAATTCCTCTCTGCTGCACTTTGAATCATTCCTGTGGTGGTGAATTGTGCATTTGATTCTACTGAAGAAATTCTGATAATTCAAGGCTGCGAATTAATGCTGATGTATATCAATTTGGTTCAAGGATAAATTGAATTCATTACTTCTACGGCTGGGTTCGATTTTCTCTTATCTGAATGTCATTGCCGAGTAAGGGAGGCTGATGTATCTCCTTATGATTGCTACATTATCTGTACGGCTGCCTACCAGTAAATATAGGCTGCATTAATTATTTTGGAAGCTGAGTTTCAATTTCAAGGAGCCACATACTGATTTCAAACAGCTGCGTGGAGTCCTTTCTTGCCTGTGAGTTCTTCCTAGGAGGCAGTGTTTTGATTCCATGAGCTACGAAATTCTTCCTAGGGCTGTGTGATAACACCTAGAGCTTATTCATCATTCAGCACACATACTTTTCTTGCCAGGTGCCATTTTTTTGATGGAAATAATTTTCAGAATTTGAATTTACAAATTCTTTGTACATTCATACCTGTGAGTTTAATTTATAAATGGATTATTTGAAATTTATGATATTATAATTGTGAAGAAATATCCAATTTATATATTTTCCTTGATAAAATTCTATGGAAGTGTTATCTATTTCAAAGAATTGAATTTCCTGGAGCCAAGAGCCAGTCAGGCTCTTCACAGTGGTATTAGAGCATTTTTCCTGCCATCCTGTGGGGTCTGGAATCATTTATATTCAGAAGTATTTTAAAAGTGACCAGCACTTCCATTTTCCCTAGATATGGATAAATACAGGAGGCCCAGTTCCTGAAGTTGTCGTAGTAGTAAGGGAAATAGAGAGGAATTAAATGCTTTAGTAGAAAGCATGGAGAGACTTAGACTGCATCAGCAAAGATTGGCAGAGAGTTTATCGGATCCAGTTACAGTAGACAGGGCAGCGAGATATATGGTCTCTACCTTTAGAAGGCCGACATCGAGTTTGCAGAGGAGAAGGCTAGAGTTTTCTCCGACAGTAGTCCATGATGCTGATGTTCTTATATCTAGTTCAGCACCTACTATTCCCATCCGCAGTGGTGAGGATAGATTTATTGCACAAGAGCCAGTGGATGTTTCAATGCCATTGGTTGACAGCAGTGCTAAGCATCACCAGGTTAAGGCTCCCAGAGAAATCACTACGGATTATACAGAGGCAACTGATGTTGTAGTTATCACTAAGTGTTCAAATTCTTCTATGGAGGGAGTTATTATTGGAGATTTTTATGTCAGTTGTAGTAGTGTTGCTCCAGTTCAGGAGGCAGTTGCTTCCTCAGATAGGATCGAGGCATGTACAGAGTCTCCTAGTGGTGAGGTTGGTGATCTAAACATTACAACGGGGTTAGTTGATGACAGTTCATGCTCCAGCATTATTGGTGCACAGCCTGACGTTGAGTCATGTGTGTAGAGTCACGTGTCAGCAGTTGAAATTTCAGCAGGAGATGTGGGAGCTGATAGTATAAACACATCTGATGACACTTTTGAGGATGCTGTGAGTTGCATTGGAGATGACACCCCCTGTGTGTTGTTGGGTGATGACTGCGAGGAGCATATGAGCTTATGATAGCAGTCGCAGTGTGGGATCAAAATAGGAGACAGTGGTTTTTTCCTATGTTGAGGATGTGAGCATGGAGCTTTCTAGTGATGACACTCAGGATGGGAGTGTTACAGTTGATTTGGGCGACGTAGTTTCATGCTACAGTTTAGTTGATTCACATGACGACATTGAGTCGTGTATGTGGCCAGAGTTAATAGAGGAGATGCAGATAGATGATGTGAACACTAGCATTGCAGATATCTCTGATGCTAAGAGCAAGGATGAGTGTTGTAGTGTTTCTGGCTTTCTATATCTGACTTTGGGTGTAGATTCAGTATTGTCATATGGTGGTGGTGGGTTCCAAGATTCTGTGTTACAAGGACTCACAGATGAGGACAGGGAAGCTTATGAGTGGTAGGAGTTTGTTACAGCCAGGGCTTCCACTTCTAGAGAGCGGATTACTTCGTCAGTGACTCATGTGAATGTATTCCAGGATCTGAACTGTCAGATGATCGCAAGGGACGAGGGAGCTAGAGATTGTGTTGAGTCGGATTCAATAGCAGCTTCCTCGGGGTTAGATGAGGACGTGTTCGATGCTTGTACTCAGTTTGTAGATGTGTACTCAGATGATAGTACACCGAGAGACGGTGATCTTGAGGGGAGTTTGTTGGGTACAGCTTCCTCTCATAGTGTAGATAGTGCATTTGAGGTTGTTCATAGGAGGCCCGTTGTGCAAAGTCATCATGTGACAAGCCAATTGTGAGTTGATGAGAGAGATATTACTTCTACTCTCGAGCATTTTGATGTTGCTCGTTAGTTGTTGGCTGTTTAGGGTTAGGGTGCTCCTATGACAGATGAGTCCAACGGTGGTTACCTTTCATTGACAGAGATTCATTCTATGCGTGAGGCTATCAAGATTTTGAGACAGAACTACTTACAGATGGTAGCCGACCGAGATCACCTACTTCAGTGGGGGAGTACAGCTTATGAGACACTAATGAACAGAGAGGAGGAGGTGAGTGAGCTTACCCAAGAGCTCACAGCGACTACTAAGGTTTTAGAGGACACTTAGCGGGCTCTTCAGGAATCGCAGATCCAGTTAGAGGAGGTGACCGTGGAGTTGGAGCATTTACGATCCACACCAGACCCAAACCCAGTCCGATTGCACATTGAGGTGGTTGGTGGTGAGTTTTCTCCTATGGTTGGTGATGAGGAACATGATGTTGTGTCAGTCACATCTGTTCAAGTTATGGGAGCACTTGGTACGGATGAAGTAGGAGTACCAGTGGAGTTTAGCTCTCAGGTTGATTTGCTTCCTTTTGCTGGAAGTGAATCTATTTCATTATCTCACATAGCTGGTAGCATGGGACAGTTAGCTGTGTGTAATGTTCCCGTCATAAAATAAATTATTAATTAAACCTTTGTTAATGGGCCGATTGATTTAGCATATCTCAGTTCCATTCTTATTTTGTTTTCGTAGGCTAGTTTTGCCGTCGGCTCATTTTGTACACCCTCGGATAATTATCTGAAGGGTATTTAAGCGCAGCTTGTAGGTAGTCATTGATATGCATAGTTTTGGATTATTTCTTTGTACTACGAATTCAGTTGGGATTCTCTGTAATTCGCCACTTCGGAAGTGAAAGATCTTCCCTACTTGGCTCGTGCAATTTCGGTGGGATTCAATCCTCACCCTATTCCGTTGCATGTAATACTTCGCTCGGATCTGGCAAATCGGAGCACCATATTGTGGCAAAATATCAATTGGAGGATTATTTGTAGCCAATATTGTTTGTGTCTTTAACTCATAGTTTCGTCTCTCATTCCATCCGGCCCATCCACCCGTTGTACCGCATGACCCATCCACCCGTTGTACCGCACGGCCTATCCACCCGTTGTACCGCACGGCCTATCCAACTATTGTACTGCACAGCCTATTCCCCGTTGTACCGCACGACCCATCCACCCATTGTACCACACGGCCTTGCCCGTTGCTCCATACAGCCCATTTCCAGCATCGTACGGCCTTCTGTTGCTTCGACAGCTTCTGCACAAACTTGTGTCAGCACAGTGCGTGGGTTCATTACAGTGGTATCACCTCCAAACGGAATTTACCACCGGGACAAAATTCACCGTCGGGACATAATTCACCTCCGGACCAAAATCACCTTCAGGACATTACACTGTACCACATTTTCAGTGGGATCCGCTGTGGGTTACGGGGGAGCAAGTTGACGGTTCCACGTATAATTTTTACTCCACCGAGTCAGTATTTACTTGAGCGTGCAGATGTACGAGAGGATTCATACAAAGTGTCTAAGGGTACTCTCATCTGAGGCTCTTGTGCTATTCAGAGGTTGGTAGGGAAGATTGTGGAGACTCTATCTACAATGCTTCCCCATAGGGATTTCGAGGTTGGGTTTGTTGAGAGAGTTGCTTAGGGGCCTACCCAGGCTACAGTTATGCGGAGTCAGAGATTGGAGCCATCTCATGACCCCCAGTTTGGTAATGATGAGCTATTGACAAAGATTGGGGTTTCCGACCGGCTGTATACGGTGGGGCATGTTCATCATTTCTTTTTTGACCCACAGGTAGAAGATTTCATCTCTCGCAAGGGTAGTTTGGCTCCTAGTCCTTATCATCCATTATGGGATGGGTTATTGCCATCAATAGTTGATGGGAGTTTTGGCTGCAAGTCAATAGCAAATGACTTGCAGAGTTATGGTGACTACAGAGATTATGCAGTGTGTGGATATCCGGGTCCTGGTATAGCTTTGTTTAAGGGTATTCATCACTATTGTGCAAATGGTCTACACACTCAATACAAGTTAGTTGGGAGCACTGGGGGAGTTTAGTGTGTATGGGATCTGAGTCTCCCATACATCTTGGTTTTTGATGATCCTGAAGTTCACTTCTTTCGGGAACCGGGCAAAGACAGATTCAATACAGGAGTTTGGGTGAGTGGTTGTTTTGAGTCTCTTTACAGAGTTATTTGATTTGTATTTTGGGTGATGTTACAGGAGCCTACAGTTGATGTCAGTGGCACGGTATACTTTTTTCTGTGGGATCTAGGTGGATTGTGATGTTTCTTGTTCCAGTGATTGCTTGGGGACAAGCAATCTTGGGGAGGGAGGACTGTAATGTCCCCATTTTTTGCAGGTCATTGATCTGATGGTGCCAAGTCATTATTGTGATCCTCATGATCTGGAGAGGTGTTTAGAGGGTCATTGGTGTGAACTTACTATTTATAGTAAGTCAATGGATAGTTCCAATGAGCTCAGATGAGTTAGAGGAGTTGAATGATGCTCTCGATTTTCATTTCTAGCTTCTAGTTTGGGCTCCAAGAATCTTGGAGAGAGCGTCTATTTTTAATAAGTCACCCCATCAAGTTCATTCATCATCTGGATCAATCATGTGCAGACAAATTTCAATTCGTTGTTTTCGCAAGACAAGTGGTTTATTATTATTATTTAATTAAATTTGCTAAGGTTGCCATTTTTGTTGGTATTATATGCTAGATACCTTAGTGTTATAGCTCGTTGGAACTAGATGAAAAGTTTTAAATCTTGGGCACAAGAAACAGGGACCTTGCGTGTCATAATTTCATGATATTGGTGAAAAGGCTTTTTTTGGAACCAAATGAATTAATAGATTATATTATTCAATATGTGCCTAAGTATAAAAAGTGTTTTAAGTGAAAAGTGTGTGAGAGAAGACACTTTTGAATTATAAAAGCAATGCTTTGTGAAAGGAAAAGGACTGATTGTTGATTTGATTTTTTATGAAGTCTTTTGTTGAGAGCTTTCAACACGGGTTTGAGGACTGATTCCTCTCTGCTACACTTTGAATCATTCCTGTGGTGGTGAATTGTGCATTTGATTCTACTGAAGAAATTTTGATAATTCAAGGCTGCGAATTGATGCTGATGTATATCAATTTGGTTCAAGAATAAATTGAATTCATTACTTCTACAACTGGGTTCGATTTTCTCTTATCTGGATGCCATTGTCGAGTAAGGGAGGTTGATGTATCTCCTTATGATTGCTGCATTGTCTGTACGGCTGCCTACCAATAAATATAGGCTGCATTAATTATTTTGGAAGCTGTGTTTCAATTTCAGGGAGCCACGTACTGATTTCAAATAGCTGCGTGGAGTCCTTTCTTGCCTGCGAGTTATTCCTAGGAGGCAGCGTTTTGATTCCTTGAGCTGCGAAATTCTTCCTAGGGCTGTGTGATAACACCCAGAGCTTATTCATCATTCCGCACGCATACTTTGCTTGCCAAGTGCCATTTTTTTGATGGAAATAATTTTCAGAATTTTGGAAGCTGTGTTTCAATTTCAGGGAGCCATGCACTGATTTCAAACAGCTAAGTGGAGTCCTTTCTTGCCTGTGAGTTCTTCCTAGGAGGCAGCGTTTTGATTCCTTGAGCTGCGAAATTCTTCCTGAGCTTATTCATCATTCCGCATGCATACTTTGCTTGCCAAGTGCCATTTTTTGATGGAAATAATTTTCAGAATTTGAATTTACAAATTCTTTGTACATTCATAGCTGTGAGTTTAATTTATAAATGGATTATTTGAGATTTATAATATCATAATTGTGAAGAAATATCCAAGTTATATAATTTCATTGATAAAATTCTGTGGAAGTGTTATCTATTTCAAAGAATTGAATTTCCTAGAGCCAAGAGCCAGTCAAGCTCTTCACACAAATGGACCCCAATCTTTTCAAGTTCAAATTGGCGAGAGCCACATGGTCTCATATAGAGGAGCAGGGGAGGGCACGAGGTCGTGGTAATAGAGGGTGTGGTCATGGAGGTGCTCATGGTCGCAATGGTGCTCATAGACGGTGGTGTAGTGCTCCTCATGGGTGTCATGGTGGTCACTGTCATAGTTGTGGAATTCTTCCTTAACCAGGGATAGTTCATCATCCTCTAGTGCTTGCATGGCATATTTCTCCAAGTTTTTTAGTGTCACTTCCTTTTTGAAGCATCTGATGTAATTTTGGTGTCTGGGTAGTTTGTAGATAGCGTCAATGTTTGGTTTTTGGCAAGCACTCTTCAATGAGAGGTCCCTGGATGTAGGGTTTGGGTGGCGATTATGTACACAGTATAGTTTTATTTTTTTTGGTAACCATCTAGGTTGGTCTATAGATGTTGGTTGGGTGTGGGTTATAGGTCGTTCATGGCCTTTAGATTGGTTTCTCGGACATGGTGTCCGCTTTTCATGGACTTCTCTAATTTTATCTCATGTAAAACTTTAGTTTATATTAATAAAATAATCATAATTTACAAATGAAATTTTTTTTTAAAAATATTGGTTATCTAACTATATATTGATTGTTTTTGTATTAAATGTTTGTCGACTTCAAGTAGTTATAAGCATCGATTGGTGACAATTGTGTTCCTCTTGGCCATTGTTGGGTCTTTTAAATAGATTATGTATACTCAAGAAAAGTAGGTTAGTCAATAGTAGTAATTTCATGTGCAAGTAAGTTAGTCGGAAAGAAGTAATTTCACATGCAAATATATATATTTATATATATATATATATATTACCCTTGTATCTAGTATGCATTGTCAAAAAAAGGAGGTGAGAAAAATCCAAAATGGAGTGCCCAAGTTTGGAGGGTACAACATATGACATGTGGAGTTACATTCAATTCCTGGTGGGTTAGCTCGCGATATTTTGGGCATTAGAATTTGTACCATGGATTTGGAGACCTCGTTTGGCCTCATAGATTTGGTGCATAGTTTAGGAAACCATTGATGATTTTGGGTTTAGACATGTCTATATAATAGATGCTTGGTGTGGAATTTTGGGATGCATTTCACTTCTAAAAGGGCTATATTGTTGGATTTTCTCCAAATACAAGTAGAAAGGTCTTGATTGAAAGGACTGCTCCTTGGATACTGTATCATAATCCTTGTGTTGAAGACAATATAATTGAGTCCTTTTTTAATGCTATGTTTTTACCCAAGATATATCTTGTGTTATGTGATCATTCTCTATGTTGTATATTCTGTAGGAACCATGCATGTGGTTGCAAGAAACATGCATGTTGGTTATTCTCTCTTAAATTGTTATATTTTCTCTTTTTTTGCATTTTGTGGGAGCTCTCCGCAAATGATTTTATTATAGGCTAAAGATATTGAGTACATCAAGGATGGAGATGTATAGATTCAACACACTAGCTTGAGTTGTGAAAGCTCAAGATGGAGAATTATGGAGTTGACCATGTGGCATTATTAAACTAGAGATCCTAGACAACCCCCTTGATCTTTAAGTTGCATGCACTAGATCGAGGAAATGATCAAGTGATGACTTTGTCCCAGAATTCTTGTTTGGTGGTATGGGACTTATCTCTAGTCATATGGAAGTTGTGCAAAGATTTTATCTTGTGGTTTTATACAGTTGGAAAGTGTTTATGTTGGGTGCTTGTGTTTGATTTATTAAAAAACATGTTTGACAATAATAAAAACACTAAATACACATATATGGTTAAGAGTTATTTATTATAAATAGACTCATATGACAATAAAATATGCATAGAGGTATATACATATATATCACCTCTATGCATATTTTGTATTTTTATTATCATACATGTCTTTTTTCACTTCTTATATTATCCTTTTCTTGTATATATTATTATTATAGATCTTTTCTCAGTCATATATGAGTTAGGATTTATTTGTAATATAACAAGTGAGGTTATATTTATAATAAATATATATTTTATAATAAATATATCGTAAACATACATTTGTTTTTAGTGTCATATAGGTTCCCTAGTAAATCTTATTCACATACATCTGAACACATGCTTGAATAAGATTTATTAAAAAACATATATAGCAATATAGCACACTAAATACACATATATGTTTATGAGTTATTTATTATAAATAGATACATAGAGGTACTAGTTTAAGTGTTATTTATTTATTTTAATTTTGTTAATTCATCTCGTTTTCATTTCTGATTATGTATTTTCTATTGTCTTACATGTCTTTTTATCTTATTAGGTCTTATATGTATAAGTATATACATATATGAATAAGATTTATTATGTATTGGGCATATATGACAAATATACATAGAGGTATATACATATATATCACCTCTATGCATATTTTGTATTTTTATTGTCATACATGTCTTTATATAATACTTCTTATATTATTAAATCTTTGCAAGTATAGATTATTATTATTTATCTATTTTTTAATATATCTTAATCTGGTTTGAGTTAGGATATATTTGTAATATAATAAGTGAGGTTTATTTAGAATAAATATATATTTTTATAATAAATAAATCGTAAACATACATTTGTTTTTTAGTGTCATATAGGTTTCCTAGTAAATCTTATTCACATATATCCGAACACATGCATGAATAAGATTTATATGACAATATAAAACACTAAAAGCACATATATGTTTATGAGGTATTTATTATAAATAGATACATAGAGGTTCTATACAATGAGGCACAATATATATATATATATATATATATATATATATATATATCACCACGCTTGCGTTTTTTGTCATATTTTTTCCTTATACTTCTAAACTCGCGAACTTGTATAAATTAATTTATTCATGTTAATATATCATATTTAATTAATACTCTCTTTACACTTTTCTATCTTCCTCTCCTCATTTATTACTTATTTGAGGGTTTTTTTCTCTTGCTCTTGTAGCCCTTTTTTTTTAGGTTTTTTTCATTTCTCTTCTCTGCACAGTTTTCCATGCCTTCTCCTTCCTTTTATCCCATGAGAATGGCTTGGTCTGCTTCTTCATTTTTTCCATTCTTACACTCTCTCCTCTCATCCTGATGATGGATCACGGAGTGTGATCCGAAACGTTGATGCTAAAAAACACACACAATCGAATCCAAAAACGCACATGTGGTTAAAAATGGATTGTGGAAATCTGATATTATTAAAAGTATCAATTGTATTAACTACAATTTGGAGAGTTTATGTTTGGTGCTTTTCTCTAGGCCCTAGTCAAATGAGAAAGAAATAGATATTCAACATCCTAAACCTTTGGTGTTTCGAGTTTACATGTACTTCCATTTTGCAATTTGTGATAGTCTGTCATTACAAATTTGTGGGTGTTTTAGGTGGCTTTCAATGGGTTCAAATGCACATGATGGTTGTGTGGCTTGCTGCTACATGCTGTTGGGATATATTTTGGTAGTGCTTATTTTGTTACAAGTAGTTTTAACAACTCACCAAACTTAGATTACATCAAACTACACAAGAAAAAATTAAGGAAGTCATCTTCCTATATATATGTACTATTTTGAATGGTTTGAGGCATAAAAGTACATAAAATATTCTGTGCTGAATTTGACCTTGATTTTCGATATGGTATCAGAGTCATCCCAATGATATGCATAGTTGTGGATTGATGAAAAATAGAGGTAATTTGTGTCAAGCCCTGTGGTTGAGTTCCTACCCGATTTCAAGGCAACATTTAAGCAGAGGCTCTGTGGCTTCAGACACTTGCTGCCCAAGGAAAATTGACTAGTCAGCAAGAAAAACACTAATAAGGAGCAGACCATAGCACATATTCTTAAGCTTGCAGTTGATGAGATTCCAGACCTTGATGGTGTGATCCCAACATCTCAACATCAGCTTGTTGTTTGACCTGCAAAAGTTTGGCCAACCATATTTTTTTAAATTTGGCTGAAACATCTGTTCATTCATATGAGGGGTAGGTTGTTACTATCTAGTTAATGTCTAATATTCCAAAGTGTCTTTTTAGTTCATTCAAGAATCAAGATATATTTTATGTCAAAACTTAAAAGTATTATAATCAAGGTGCATTATTGGTGGAATCTGACAGCTTTGATCTTCTAATTCCATGACTTACTGCTTTGAATTGGATCACGGTGCCAGTGGTAGTCCTAATTTACAGGCTATGTGAATTTTGTAATTGTTTTATAGGCTGAAGGGCTTGCTGTAATGAATTCTTTAGCTGTAAAGAGTTTTGTCTTAAACCTTATCACAGACTCTTCTGTCATAAATTGTATATGGTCATTTTAGTGGGACTGGGGAATGTAACTTGCAAACTGTAGTACAATTTTTTCATTTGGTACAATTTTCAGTACCCTGACAAGTAATCTGACAGCTTTGATTTTAGTTTGATTGAAGAAGTACTAATCAATAAATAAAGTTTCATCAATAAATTTGAAGGTCATCTCTTTCATACTTGGCAAATACATATGCCAAAGCAATCCTTTTGAATAGTTTGCCTAAGAATGTCTAGTATGGTGTTTACATTAAACAAGGTAAATATTAGTCTTGAAGGAGTAATCTCTACTCTACTTGACCATTACAGAATATGAAGAAGTCTTCTATGTACATAAGAGAGCAAGAAAAGGAAAATACAAATCTAAGCATGTTTTCTCAAAAGGTGTAATGATCTGAAGCTATCTCAACTATGAATTTTCTGACAGATTAGGACCGTAGGAGTGTTTTATGTTTCCTGACTACTCAATATCACAAATGGAATGCAGTTTACCCGTATGTTTGCTAAAATCCAGTCGAGTTTCTCAATGACTTTTCCAAAAACAAGGCTACTGCTGGTGTTTGTAATTCATTTATTTATGAGGCATGTAATTCATGTATTCATTCAACATATTAATATTTCAAACATATAGCCGTTAATCCCAGACAACAATTATTTGCAAGGAAGAAGATGAGCCAAGTATTGTATTTTTACATTCTTATAAAAATCGAAATGACTGCTAACATAACGAAGGTGACCAACCATAGTCTCCAGCCAGTCAATAATATGAACCAAGCACGTACATTGCTGATGTTGCAGTCGCGCGTATCCTCACTGTTATGCAGTTCCTTCTCTAGACGAGGTATGTAACAGCCCACAACTCCACCCAGCTCCTCGTAACACCTATGCACTGTATATGCGATCCGTTCCACTCCCAGTATCCGGTCACCGCACGCACGCTGGTGATGTAGTCACTGCCTGCAGAAGAGAGCGCAGGATTCTACAGCCAACCAAGCCTCTTGTCACCACTCACGCACTGGACCATGAGTTTGCTGGCAGCCGTTAGGGAGCTCATGGGGTCCTTGGGTGATTCTGTCACCACTCCTGGCCAATATGTATGCAGACTATCAACTCGTGTGCGCAAATACACCTGTTGGCGGCAGAATGCAATACCAGGGTGAGACCCAGCAGCGTGGAGTAAGCTAGGGGTAACCCGTAGTCCCACTGTTTCATACGCCCAGTCTGCAACTGCACTTGCGTACCAATCCCCCTTATGGCCAAGATAGATGTGTCTGGTTCAAACTAGTAGAAGTTTGCTGGAATGATATGTGTGAAGCCTTCCCCTACTCTTATGAAGACAAATAATGTGATACCACTGAAACTGTCAAATGCTGAAGATGTTTCTTACCAATCCAATGAGTCTCAATGTGAAAATTGAATGCTTCCACCTTGAAGAGAGCTGAGGCTACGTCCAATCTCTTCTCAAATTCCTAAGGGTTTGCATCCTTGGAATAACCAATTACAAAAAGCAACCAGATTACTTTTCTTTTGTTTTATAATATCTCATGGTGCTTTTCCCGAGGTTTACCATTTGCTTTTATAACCTCGAAGTGAGTTCAAGCACACAAAACTAATCCATGTGGGATAAAAGCTCACTTAAGTCACTTTTATAAAGTAAAGTAACTTTAAAATATAAAGTGACTTTATAATAAGACATAAAGTGACTTTATAACAACACTTTATAAAATAAAGTGATTGACTTTAGAATGTATTAATTTGAATGGTTTCAAGTGTGAAAAAACATTAAATATTCTTTGCTAAATTTGCTCTCGATTTTTTATACATGCAAGGCAATCTTTCAATGAATGCATGATTTGCAGATTTTTGGTTCAAAACCTGTATTTTTGCAAACCTATGGAAGATTGTTTTTTGAATTGTAATTCACAAGGACTGTCCAAATGAGAAATAGTTTCAGATTTGTATGCATGCTTTCAAGCATAGTCAGAGGAAGCTAATAGCTGGTTCTTAAATGCAGGAGTGTTGGAATGTGATAAGTCCCTCAATGAGTCAATAGTCTTGCAGTAATTTGTATTGCGCTCTGGCAGTGAATTTGTGATAGTTTCGTAGCGAAGAGATTCTCGCAGTGGACAACATTATTGTTTAGCTATTGTGCAATCTCACTAGCAAATGTGTTCCACAGTTGGCAATTTCTAGCTTTGCAACTTCAACAATAGATATGTTCCACAAGATTGTGGCTCTACAATGTTTAAATTCAGCAGCAAATATGTTCCACAGCATGTGGTGCTACAGCTATGCATGCTTAGCAATAAAATGCTCATAACAAGAGGTTATGCAACATTGAACTCCAGTAGCAGCTGGTTTCCATAGTAAGTGATTTTGTATTTGTTCAACTTAAGCAGCACATGTGTTACCAAAACATTGTGATTCTGCAACAAGGAACTTCAGAAGTAGATGTATTGCAAAGCATTGTGGTTCTGCACTTGTGCAACTTGAACAGTAGATGTGTTCCACAACAATGTGGTTTGTAGTAGTTAATTTTAGCAATAGATGTATTCCAGAGCAGGTGGCTCTGCAATGGTGAACTTCAACAACAATCTATTCCACAGAAGTGGTTATGTAGTTGTGCAAGTTCAAAATCACATGTTCCATGGCAAGTGGTTCTGCAATGATGAACTTCAATTGTTGGGCAACTAGAGTGGAAAGCTGAATCTTCAAGAATGAAACAGAGTTAGTTGTTACAAATTGTCTTCCAAGTTGAAAAATGTTAACCATGATTCCATGGTAAGCTCCTTGACACACAGAGTTTTCGCATAACATGGTTGAGTCTATGAATTAAGAATTTTCTACGTTACCAAGTTCGCACCCTCGACCCTCAAACCAGGTCCGGGTCCTCATAATGGTACATGTCGGGTCCAAGCAGGGTCCATACTTGGACCTGCGGGTTCGTCCGGGTTCGAACCACCACAAACCCATGCGGACCCACAGGTCAAAGTACGGACCCTACATGAACCCGCAAGGACCCCGCGCGGACCACCAAGGACCAATGGCAGTTATGTGAAAAGGTGGGGCCAAAACGCATTAAAATGACAATTTTTATTATTATTTTTGTCCAAACCCTCAAACGACCCTAATGAGGGGCCTCCAAACACATTTCATTTCACATTTGCTCTCTCATTTGGCTCTCTCCATCTTGCAAGTTTGAAGTGAAGTGATTGTATTCGAAAGAGATCGATTGTGGAGTTGCAAATACCTTCCAAAGAGCAGATTTGAGTGTTTAAGGTATGCATTTCAACCAGAGTTACAGGACTCAGCGAGTCCTAGCAAGACTCAACGAGTCCCAAGCCGAGCCGAGCTCGCCGAGACAAACTGACCCGGCACCAGGACTCGGCCGAGTCCTAGGCGAGCCTGCAGGACACACAGACTCGCCGAGTCCCGTGGCCTGGACTCGGTGCGTCCAACCACGTCCAAGAAGCAAAAAATAAATTTTAAATAAATTTTTTTATTCAGACGTGGTCATTTTTCCAGTTCTAGGACAAGAGGTATTTATTTCTTATACTTTAAGTTATATTTGTATAAATACATTCCAAGATGTTTGAGATAGGTTTCAACTTCATAGGAGTTAAAATGCAGATTCTAGGTTTTGGGGGTTTTCAAAAAATTCTAGACTTAGCCAAATTTCAGATTCATCATGCCTTCAGCAGTGTTATCTACCACAACCTGTCCTAGCTTTTGGCTTTTGGCTTTTTGAGGGCAAATTGAAGCTGGAACAAGGATTTTCTAATGATTCTAAGACCTAAAAAGGTCATTCCATCATTTGCAAAGACTTAGAAATGATGAAAAAGGCTTGGGAGAAGAATATAGGGCTTTTAGAAAATAGATTAGCAAATGGATTGGCTAGAGTGCAAGGACACCCAGTGGAGGACCTTCAGGCTGAGAGTGAGGGGTCTGAGGATGATGATGATGATTATGAGGAGGATGAGGATGCCACTAAGGTTGAGCCTCAGACACAGGGACAAAAGATGGCTGCAAAGTATTCCATGACCTATCTTAGGCGTACACGTAGGAAGACATAAGGCCTTAGTCTTTTAGGCTCTAGCTTTTATTTTGATATATGTTTTGAACTTTTCATTCCATGGATTTCAGAAATTCGCATTTATACTTATGTGATCAATGTAAACTTATGTGTGCAAAGTAGCTTCTATTTATCTCAATTATTGTGTCTTTGATGTTAATTGATTGAATTATGCATGAAAAAAGTTTTAAATCCTTAAAAATCTTTGAATTTCTTGGGTTTTTCAATTTGTCGAGTCCTTGTTGAGTCTGCGCGCCGAGTCCGAGTCCGAGCCCAAATCTTCGAGGCGAGTCCAAGTCTTGTAACACTGATTTCAACCATATTCTTTAGTTTTTTGATAGATTGTTTCAAGCTTTTGAAAAGTTATAAAAAATTTTCAAGTATTTGTAGTAGTTTTGAAGTTTGTTTGTTTTTCCATTTTTTTTATAGATTGCAACAATGACTAGTCAAAGCTTAGTGGGTGGGTCTCAAAATTTTAAAATTGATAAAGGGTCTCCTATGGAAATACACTGCAAGAATTTCTCAATGTCTTAGAGGTAGGGGTTTTGTATGGAAATGTAATTTTTGCAACTTAGAATATAGAAGCTCCTACTACTAACTTCATTTTATGAGCCTTGGGGGTAAAGGGATTGCCACCTGGACAAATAGCAGCATTCATTAAAGAACAAGAAGATGCAGATAAATTAGTTGCAAAAGGAAAACAAAGTAGTTATACTTGCGGTAAAATAAAACCACTAACACAACCACCCACTCAAACAGCCTCTAGAGAACCTTTCTTGCCTATCCCTTTTAGAGAGGATGAAGATGTAGATGAACCACAAGTCACCACCTGCAAGAGAGGCCTACTAGATCAAGCATTTCAAAATGAGGCAAGAGATATTGCTGATGAAAAAATTGCACATTGCCTTTATGTGAATGGTCTTCCATTCAACTTAGTGAGGTCACCCTATTGGAGGGAGATGGTGACAGCAATAAATAATGCACCTTTTGGTTACCAAAGTCCTGGATTTGAAAGGTTGTGCTCCACCTTATTGCATAAAGAGAAGAAAAATGTAGAGGCCCGATTAAAACCAATTAGAGATTCTTGGGTTCAAACAGGTGTGTTTATTGCAAAAACTGTCCCTTGCTCAATGTTATTGTTGTGTCCCCCAAGGAGGCAATGTTTTTGAAGGCGGTTGACTATGAGGGGGAAGTAAAAGATGCAGAGTTTCTTTCTTGAATTCTCATTGATTTCATAAAGGCAGTGGGTCCTGATAATGTTGTCCAAGTAATCACGGACACTACAAAAGTTTGCAGGGCTGCAAGTGCTTTGGTAGAGGCTAGATATGAGCACATCTTTTGGACACCATACACCATACATTCGCTTAATTTTGTGATGCAAAAAATTGGCACCCAAGTAGAATGGGTGAAACAAATTTATGAGGAGGGTGAGGAGGTTCAAATGTTTGTGACAAACCACCATATGTCACAAGCAATTTTCAGAAATTTCTCCAAATTGGAATTATTGAAGGTAAATTTTAAAATTTAATTTATTTAGTTTTATTTATCATTTTATGTCATGTTTTGCATAATTGAATTAAATATTTTTTGTGTTGTTTACATATTTTAAATGTGTTACTAACTTACTATTAACATGTTCTTAGGTGGTTGAAACTCGTTTTGCCTCTCACACAATTGTCTTGAGATGACTTGTGAAGGTAAATTAGGCATTATCACAGATGGTTATTAGCAACCAATGGGGCATTTGGAAGCAGTCCAATACAGCAAGAGCCCAAAAGGTGAAGGCAATGATACTGGATCATGATTGGTGGGGTCGTGTGGAGTATGTTTTGGAATTCACTGAGCCAATCATGTCAATGCTTCACTTTGTTGACACTGATGAACCATGCCTCAGGGATTTCTATGATGCCATTGACACAATGTTGGAGAAGATAAAAGTGGTAAGTTATAAATTTATAATAGATTCCTCTATCATTGTTTATTGAGAGATCTAAATTTTTAATTGACATAACTTACATTAAGATAACTTAAATGAACATCATGTGATATCCCAAGTGATACAAAGAAATGAGAATGATCCTGAGGACACCTTTTATAAAAAGGTGGAAGCAATTTTTCTCCACAAAATGACCACACCTCTTCACCTCCTCGCCTATGCTCTCTCTCTCCCAGATACTATAGTGCACCGATACTCGCTATTCTTGGTAGAGTACCACCATATAGAGATGTTGAGGTTGCTAACGGGTACAAGGCAGCACTTACCAAACTCTTTCGTGATCCAAAGGTGGGGGCAGTTATGAGGAGATAATTTGGATTGTTCATCTCATGAAAAGATCTTCTCCCTGCTGTTGTTAACGACCAAAGAAAAATGAATGCGATTACATGATGGTACATGCATGGTTAGGATTTTATGTACCTCCAACCTCTTGCCATTAAGATCATCTCACAAGTAAGTTTTTAATTTTTGTTTCTTTTTTGTGGTCACTTGCATTGTAGAATTTAACACTTAACATTCTTGAATTTATCTTGTATTTTTTATTTTTTATTTTTTATTTTGTTTGTTTTCCAATAGAAATTTGAACAAAAGAGAATAGCTCACAAAAAATTCAATTCATCCAAAAATCAAGTGAAACGAGGAGAATAGCTCACAAAAAAATTCAAATCTTCCAAAAATCAACCCAAAAGCTTCGCAGACACTACAAATCCAATAGCTTGTATTGAGCGACCCAAACGCTAGACGAGGGCTCACTCTTAGATCACCTTCAATGTCACTGTGACAAGCATCGGATCGACTACCACTGCCGAACCGTTTTCTCTCTGGGTTACAAACTCTTCTACCACTAAGTGGAATGGGAGTACATACTCATTTATCCACTCAGTCAAGCGTAACCAGTTGGCTGCCAAAAAAGTTGAAGACTGGTGTTTATTCACACCAATTTGCGCCTCGTGGCACGCAAGGAACCGAAACACAAAAAGGGGGCAAAGAAGATGTGAGATGTAGCACCCAAGTCCGCTGACTTCTATTTGACCATTCAGGATCTTGCTAGAGCCACTATGCTTGATGTGGATGAAGATGATGACATGGCACTTGGTGCAACTAGTGCTAGCCGAACTGGTTTGGGTGTAATGAGGATCTACCTGCAGCTACGGAAAATTCTATAGACGATTTTTTTGATAATCCATTTGATGATTGATGAAAACTTCGATTATTGATGAAAATTAAACTTTGAATCATGTTACGACTTTCAAAATTTCATGAACTATATTTTAATTCAATAATTCAATGTAATGATTTTCATTAGAATCGTGTTTTATTGTTATCTTTGGCATTTGGCATTGATAAATGATCAAGCATCATACTATGAAATGATTTAGTTTTACACTTTTGTATATTCCTATTTTTTGTATATATAATGCATATATATATATATATACACAAACCCCTACAAACCATAATGACAAAAAAAATTTCCATGAACACATTGTAATGTCCCCTTCTCCGTGTTAGGCCATTGTGGTGCTCAATTAGTCTATCTCCCCGTCCGGATAGACTAATGGATTCTTTTAGAGGATGCTAGCCAGTCACAGGCTTCAGTGGACGAATATTTATATTTTGGGATCCCTTTTCTATAGTTAAGTCACTTTATTTTATAAAGTGAGATTATAAAAGTTACTTTGTCTTCAGTCACTTTATATTAAAAAGTAACTTAAGCGACTTTATGTGAGCGCACTTTATCCCACATTGCTTAGTTTTTTGTGCTTTCCCTCATATTAAGGTTATAAAATAATAAAGTACGCCTTGGGATCAACACCATGAAATTATTAAACAAAGAAATAAACAGGTTACTCACGTGACTAGTTACTTTTTGAGGACAGAAACCCTTAAGAAAGATCTGAGAAGTTGGACGTAGCCCCAACATCTCAAAGGTGGTGGAATCATTCAGATTTCATTTTCAAAGCTCAATGTATGGGCAAGAGAACTTCATTTCAGCATCCTTAACAAATTAAGATTGATTTCATGTGGATTCGAACTAAGTCTGGTGCTCACGGTAGTAAGGAGGCAAAATATTGGTTTTTGAAGGATGCATTTAGACCTATCTTAGCATCCAGGTGCTAGGTGTCGAACCTCAGCACATTTTTTGTGATTGCATATATAGGCAAGGGAACAGTGTCTCACCTGTGTATTGGAAGACCCTCACATCATAGTGACTTTTGCATTATACCTTGGACGTGAAGCTTCAAATACTAAGCGCAGTGTATTCATTCCGGCAATAACACATATCAAGTGATATCCTAGTAAACACAGTAGGAGGTTGTAAACATTTGTTGGCAGGGAGATTATACTTCACTTGTGTATTGAAGACCCCTCTATCACCATGACTAATGCGAATATCCTGGACTTGCAACCTCTATCTACCACAGACTGTGTATTCATGCTGACTGTGTCGTCTAAGGAGAACTATTAGCGACTCCTTGCGAACGCGACATGAGAAGGGGGTTCAGATTGTGACTACTCACAAGAAACCTCTGGGCGTGGTTTAAGTTGGTCATGCAACTGCAGGTGATCGCGTTTGGTCTCAGTTGGATGTCGAGCCTGCATTAGAAGTGTCAAATGGTGTGTGAGAGGTGCTCTATACACGGTTGGTACTTATTTCCATAGTTTGCAATTGTATTTGGCATTTTTGAAATGTTAAATGAATGTACTACTTGATCTTTATCCGTTTGCCAGCATTGTTGTCTGGAATTTATTACTTCCTGATTGGGAATATATATATCTTGAATAATTATTGGAGAGGATAATATCCTAAACAAACTAAACACCAACAGAATCGTAATAGACTGGTAATGAAATTTTAATGAGAAGCCCGCCAGGGATACTACAGTGGTATCAGAGCCTTCAATCCTGCCATCCTAGTGGGCTAGATTTTCATTTGTTTACAGGTTGGTGCGACGGTGACAATGTTGAGTAGGCATGCATAGCAGGCACAGGTAGTATAACTTTAAACATAACAGAGTTGAACAGGAATAGCCAAAATCTTCAGTACAGGTTGATATAGTGGATAGTCATACCAAAGCAGACAAGGAGATTGTATTTGAGCAGGGTACTCGGGTACAGATATGGTTGAGGATACAGATAGAGAGGCTAGAGAAACATTGAGAGCCATACGCAACGGAGATGACCATATTGCCGATGTATTAAAACAACTTACAGGGGTTATTCAGCAGTTGGCAGTAGCATCCAAGAGACCCCTAAGCCATCACAGTGGCAAAGGCAGTATAGCAGGATCACCTAGAGTAGCTAGAGCGCCCACTCGTACTTCAAATTGGCCCCTTATGCCAACCTTCTCAAAAAATAATGCATAGGAAGAGATAGCACAACCAGAGACAGCAGTTGTCCTTCTTGATAATGTGTTGGCCATGCACGATGAATGGGATATGCTACCTGATCGCGTCAAAGCTGATTTAAGCTTTGTCTACTATATGGCTCAGAAGAGAGAATTTGGCAGGGCTTAGCAAGACAGGAGACCCAAGGGTCAAAACAAGGATTTAAAGCATGCAATGAACAAATTAGCCCTTCCTACATTTGATGGCAATGGTAAGACATCTGCGAGAGCTTGGATTCACAAGCTAGACACCTTCCTGACCCTCAAATCCATGTCAAAAACGGAGGCTATTAAGTTTGCAACCATGCATTTAGAGGGAGCAGCATATGACTGGTGGCATCATGGTCTTGTCACCCAAGATCATGAGCTGATTACTTCTTATGAGACTTTCAACACGAAATTGATCGCCCATTTTGACAGGAAGGACATTGAGGTTTACTACAGGGAGTTAGCCCAACTGAGACAAAGTGGGTCTTTGGACCACTATATTGATGAGTTTCAGAGGATTTCCATCATGGTTCTTGATATGTCTGAGAAGAGGAAAGTGATGCTGTTTATTGAGGGCCTATAGGATAGATTCAGAGGATTGGTTAGAGTCCTCAAGCCGAGAACCTTGGATGATGCTATTAAGTTAGCACATGATTTGGATTCACCCTCTTCCATATTGCAGCCACCTAAGAAAACTTTTAAGGGATCCTCTTCCTTCCAAAAGAACAAAAATCAGAATAAGAGTGTACCCCCTAGGTTGGATTTCGAGACAAGAAATGAATTAAGAAGAAAGAAATTATGCTTCACATGTAGAGAGCCTTGGACTCCAGACCATAGGTGCCTTGGAAAAGGCAAGATACATTACATTGAGGTGGTTTCCAATGGTGAATGCGAACAGCAAGAGGGTAGCGATGTTGAGGACAGCGATGAGGAAGCTCAGGAAGAGCGATCAGCAGAAGGGAAGAAGAGGGAAGCCCCCCATGACCAACCTCCTATTACCTTAGCATCTCTTTGCGATGAGGAGGCTCAAGAAGAGCGATCAACAGAAGGGAAGAAGAGGGAGGCCCCCCATGACCAACCTCCTATTACCTTAGCATCTCTTTCAAGTATTCCCACTTGTCACCCATTCCGTCTAAAGGGAGTGATTAGAGAACAGCGAATCATTTTCCTCCTAAACACAGGTGCCACTCATAACTTTATTAGCACAGGTGTATGGTTTCCAGGAGAGGATTTCTGATAGACAGCATTTCCGAGTTTGAGGTTAAGGTGGCCGGGGGAGATTTGTTGAGTTGTACAAGGAAGATTTCCAAACTCCCGATTCACTTTGGGGATTATCTTCTAGAGGCTGATTTTTACGTTATTGACTTGGATAGTGTTGATGCCATTTTGGGTATGCAGTGGTTACAGACCCTAGGAAGATACATCATTGATCATAAGTTGAAGCAGTCGGAGTTTATGCAGGGTGATCAACTAATTGTGCTTAAGGCCATGCCGAATGGTAGGTCCCAGTTGGTTTTGGCTCACAGATTGGAGGCCATCATGACGCATAGCAATATGGAGTGGGCAGCCCAGCTTTTCATATCCTCTAAACCCACACCAGATTCAAGGCAGCAGGTTCACATTGACATCCAAAATGTGCTTGATAAACACAAACGGGTTTTTGAGGACAGCCCTCCAAGTATACCTCTAGACAGGGGCTTTGAGCACATCATTGAGTTGGAGGAGGGTAGAAAGCCCGTCATCATTACCCCTTATCGTCACCCCAAACACTATAAGGAAGAAATTGAGAAGACGATTAAGGAGCTTCTAGATATGGGACACACCGGGCCCAATTCCAGCCCCTTTGCTTCTTCAATATTTTTGGTGAAGAAGGATGGTACTCTTTGCATGTGTATTGATTACCGTGCACTTAATAAGAGGACATTTAAGAACATGTATCCCATTCCTTCGATTGATGAGTTGTTAGATGAGCTACATGGGCCAATATATTTTTCGAAGATAGATCTTAGATTAAGGAACCATCAAATATATGTCCGTGAGGAGGATGTTCATAAGACAGCGTTCAGATGTCACTACGGGCACTATGAGTTTCTAGTGATGCCATTTGGGCTCACAAATGCACGTGCTACTTTTCAGTCTCGCATGAATCACATATTCAAAAAGCAGTTGCGCAAAAGTGTCTTAGTATTCTTTGATGACATTTTGGTCTTCAGCAAAACATGGGAAGAACACTTACAACACTTGGATGAGATTCTTAGCATCATGGAGAGTCAGTCTCTATTTGCGATTGACTGAGATTCTCTACCTGGGACATGTCATAGGGGCCAATGGAATTAAGGTTCACTAGGAGAAAATACAAGCAATTCGAGACTAGCCATGATGCAGGAGCATCCTAGGATTCTTAGCAATCCTATATCACCCAAAAATATGTTTGATTTGATCTTGGTTAGTGAAGTATTTTGCTCGGTTTTGGAGTTTGGTTGCTCGGTTTCAGTGTTTACCAGGTTGCTCGGTCTCTGAAGAACGCTCGGTAACTAAAAGTGTCGGTTATTCCTAGCGCTCGACGATAACTACGTTGCTGGTGATGCTTGGCATGGTCAGTTCATTGGCGTTCGGTTATTTCTCAGCTGCTCGATAATCGGTCTTACCAACTGGTGTTCTTGCTTGGCCGACTGGTGCATTTAATTCGGGTCGCATTCCTCGTGTTATGGATTGACCGTTGACATGAGAGGACCTAGATCTGGCGTGTTGCATTCTTTCATGCGAATCTAATAACCGTTTGGGGCCATCTTGGAGAATGTAATTTATTGTAAGGCTATTTTGTAAGCCGACTAATGTTTTGGCATTTTATAATTGTTCGTAGGAGTTAATTGTTTCATCTAGCCAACTTGTGGCTGAGGATGAGTATTTATAGGATGTTTGGGTAGCTGTTTTGGATGATTAGGAGGAGAGTTGGTAGCTTACGAGCTTAGGAACAGGAAGATTGCTTGGAAGTTGTGAGTACAAGTTTAGATCTTTCCTGGGATTCCTACCAATGTCCTGTCGTATTGCAAACCTGGGCTAGCTGAGTGGTGAAGTTGTGGAAAAGATTTGGATCCTACGAGATCTTGTAGAGTGTTACTTGCTTTGTATTTGGCCGTAACTGGGAAGGCCCTACAACCCGGCACATTACATGTAATCAATGAATATATTAATGAAGATTCCAGTTCTTTATTAGATCTTGTGTTTCATTGTGTAATTCCGTTGTGTTATAGTTTGGCCGCAAGGTCGGATAGTCCTTAATTGGATTCTCCATCCTTGACTACATCAGGCCACCATCGAGGAATGTGTCAAATTTGAGGGGTTTCCTTAGATTATGTTCTTATTACAGAGGAGGTTCATAAAGGGATTCTCTCAGACAGCGGCTCCCCTCACTGATCTTACTCGGAAAGGAGATTTCAGGTGGACAGATGAGGCATAGGTAGTCTTTGATAGACTTAAGACAGTCATGAGTACTTGCCCGGTTCTAGCACTTCTGAACTTCTCTCGTCCATTTGTTCTAGAGTGTGATGCTTCAAGGAATGGGATTGGTGCAGTATTGATGCAGGACAAACATCCCATAACATTTGAGAGCAAGAATCTTAAGGACACTAAGAGATTGTATTCCACTTATGACAAGGAGATGCTTGCCATTATGCATGCCATAGTCAAATTCAGGCAGTATCTAGTGGGTGGCAAATTTACAATCAAAACAGATCACAATAGCTTGCGCTACTTCTTGGAATAGAGAGAGTTAAATGAAAGACAACAAAAGTGGGTCAGTAAAATTCAGGCATACGATTTTGACATTGAGTATGTCTAAGGTTAAAATAACAATGTGGCTGATGCACTTTCCAGGAGGCCCCCAGTAGTAGCTTGTTGTTCTTTATCAAAGATCTCCACTGATTGGAAATCTCATTTGTTGGTTGAGTATTCTAAAAATGCTCAAGCTTGTCATATTTTGGATGGTCAACTTCCGAATGACAGGTACAAGGTAGTCGATGATGTTATCTTCTACAAGGATAGGATCTACCTAGTGCCAGGCTCTAAGCTTACGGCTAACGTAATGAGGGTTGTTCATGATGCACCGACAACAGGACATCCAGGGTTTTTCAAAACTTACAAGTCAAAGAGAGGTTCTCATGGAAGGGCCTTAAGAATGATGTTCCTCAGCATGTCAGAGAGTGCCAGACTTGTCAGTAGAACAAGTCCAAGCACGAGTATCCGGCCGGTTTATTGCAGCCCCTTCCCATTCCAGCTCAGAGGTGGGAAGGTATTTCGATGGATTTTATCACTAGTTTGCCGAGAGTGCGGGGCAAGGATAGCATATTTGTGGTGGTGGACAAACTTACTAAGTTCGCTCATTTCTTTGCTATCACAGTAGATTGATCAGCTTCGCAAGTAGCTGAATTATTCTTCCGAGAAATTTTTAGGCTACATGGTCTCCCCAAGACCATTATGAGCGGCAGAGACGGTAAGTTCTTCAGCACCTTTTGGAAGGAGTTGTTTAGATTGGCAGGCACCAAATTGACCCCCACGAATAGATGGTCCAACAGAGATTGTAAACAAATGGGTGGAAGGTTACCTCCGCAATTATGTCGCGGGACAGCAGAGGGCATGGGTTAGATGGTTGTATTTGGGGAAGTTTTGCTACAACTCCACCTATCACATTACCATTGGTATGTCACCGTTTCGGGCTCTCTATGGGAGCGAGCCACTATCATTTATAAACTTGGCTCCACAGGATAGCAGGGCACCGATTGCGAGAGACTGGCTACACGATCATCAAGATATTCTTAGGTCTCTCAAAGAGAACATTCAAAGGGCACAAAATCAGCCAAAGATGTATTCTGGTCGACATCGGACAGAGCGGAGCTTTGAGTCAAGGGATATGGTTTACCTTTGTCTTCAAACGTACAGACAAAGTTTGCTGAAAATGAGTGGGTCAAAAAAGCTCAAGCCCCGATTTTATGGTCCCTATCGCATTTCCAAGAGGATTGGTGAGGTGGCTTACGAGCTTGAGCTACTAGCAGACAGTAGGATTCATGATGTATTTCACGTGTCTTGCCTCAAGAAGGCGATTGGACAGAAAATAGTCCCTTCAATTGGATTACCCCCGCTTGATGAGGAAGGTAAGAGGTGATTGAGGTCAGAGAAAGGAAACTGCGGAACAAAGCTATCAGAGAGTATTTGATTCGCTAGGACTTACCTATCGAGGACACATGGGATGGTGAGTCTATTCTGCAGCCTCTTGCGTTGAGATTGCTTGAGGGAAAGCAATCCCAAGGAGGGAGGATTGTAATGTCCCCTTCTCTGTGTTAGGCCATTGTAGTGCTTGATTAGTCTATCTCCCCATCCGGATAGACTTATGGCTTCTTTCAGAGGATGCCAGTCAGTCAGAGGCTTCAGTGGGAAAATATTTATATTTTGGGATCCCTTTTCTATAGTTAAATCACTTTATTTTATGAAGTGAGATTATAAAAGTTACATTATGTCTTAAGTCGCTTTATATTAAAAAGTAACTTAAGTGACTTTATGTAAGCGCACTTTATCCCACATTGCTTAGTTTTCCATGCTTTCCCTCATATCGAGGTTATAAAAGCATAAAGTAGGCCTGGGATCGACACCATGAAATTTATAAACAAAGAAACAAACAGGTTACTCACATGACTAGTTACTTCTTGAGGACGGAAACCCTTGAGAAAGATCTGAGAAATTGGACCTAGCCCCAACATCTCAACAGTGCGGGAATCACTCAAATTTCATTTTCAGAGCTCAATGTATGGGTAAGAGAAGAACATCATTTCAACATCCTTAACAAATTAAGATTGATTATATGTGGATTCGAACTAAGTCTAGTGCTCACAATAGTAAGGAGGCAAAATATTGGTTTTCGAAGGTTGCATTTGGACCCGTCTTAGCATCCAGGTGTTGGGTGTCGAACCTCAGCACATTTTTTGTGATTGCATATATAGGCAAGGGAACGGTGTCTCACCTGCGTATTGGAAGACCCTCACATCACAGTGACTTCTGTGTTATACCTTGGACGTGAAGCTTCAAATACTAAGCACAATGTATTCATTCTGGTAGTAACACATATCGGGCGATATCCTAGTAAACACGACAGGAGGTTGTAAACTTTTGTTGGCAAGGAGATTATACTTCACTTGCGTATTGAAGACCCCTCTATCACCGTGACTAACGCGAATATCCTGGACATGCAGCCTCTATCCACCACAGACTGTGTATTCCTATTGATTGTGTCGTCTATCGGGCGGCATTAAGAACTGTTAGCGACTCCTTGTAAACACGACAGGAGAAGGGGGCTCAGATTGTGCATACACACTCCCACAAGGTGTGTGTGAGTGACTGCTACTCACAAGAAACCTCTAGGCATGGTTTAAGCTGGTCACGCGACTGCAGGTGATCGTGTTCGATCCAAGTTGGATGTCGAGCCTGCATCAGAAGTGTCGAATAGTGTGTCAGATGTGCTCTATACATCGTCGGTAATTATTTCCATAGTTTGGAGTTGTATTTGGCATTTTTGAAATGTTAAATGAATGTAATACTTGATCTTTTGTTTATTGTCTGGAGTTTATTGCTTCCTATTTGGGAATATATATATCTTGAATAATTACTAGAGAGGATAATATCCTAAACAAACTAAACACCAACAGAATCATAATAGACTAGTAAATAAAATTTAATGAGAAGTCGGCCACGGATACTACACCTATGAACCGGGTTGTCATACCTGAATCCTAACCGGTAACTTGGAGAATTCGTTATGAAGATGGTTACCATGATGTTTTGGGAAGCTCAAGATCACTTTCAATGGGATTTTCGCAAGTGATTTGGCTCTCTCAATTGGACATATGGTCTTATCCCATTGTGGACATGTATTGTTTTACCATGGTATGGGGTATTGGCATGAGATATTTGCTTTTGTGGCCAATCTATCAAAAAAGACAAGATCCTTTGTTATGAAGATGTAGATCATGATGTCATAATAAAGTTCTTGGAGTCTTCATTGATCATGCTATGTCCGATATGCAATCTAGTAAAGAGAAAATAGTAAAAAGCCAGATATAGTAAATAGAAAATGTTTTAATGTGAAAAGCTAAGCTAAAATCAAACCAAGAGGAGTATAATACAAAAAGCTTCTCAAGGAAAATCGATGTTATGATTGCTATTGACTTGGTTCAGAGTTCTCTTGGGAATTGTGAAGAGACAAGGGTTTCAACAATTCATCTACATTGGAGAGCAACAATTCTTCAATGTTTTCAGCACCCTAAGATGGTGGAAGATCCATTGATATTGTGCATTTAGTGATGGCTTCACATAGGAGCCATAATTGGGCTTGAAATTGATAGTATTTAGAGTTTAGGGTTGAGTTTGGTGAATAAATTGCAGAGAGTTAACATTGGCGGCCAGCTATGTGATGTCCCCTGTCAGATCAGGACAATGTTTTTATTACTTGAATTTGCAAGAGACTTCTTCCTATTAAGATCTTAACTCTTACTAGTTATCTTAATACTATGTGAAGTTTAGATGATCACAATCTGACGACTTATGATGGGAGAGCAATATTCACATCTACAGTATAAAATCCCTACTGATATGTTGATCGTGTGTATGCCAAATGTGATGTACTACTGATTGTATAAAATTTCTAAATGCCAATCTGATACAATGCCTCCTCTCCCATTATTAAAAGATGTCTTTGATTCGTAATTATGTTCTTAAAGCGGAATCAGCATAATAGTCAATTTGTTCCTTGAGGAGATCCCATTCAAGACTAAAATAATAAGTTTCTAGGTTCCATGATTCAATGAGAGATGTTGATAGCCTTCTTGTATCTTGCTAACCGAAGGATTGGTTGCAATCTAGAGACATGCCTTTATTCAATATGTAATCGTACCATTTCATAACGATTTGATTTGTTAGAAGCATCATTGTTAATTTTTAATAGCAGAAATAGCACAACGCAAAGAGCACATATCACAAAACACAAAAACACCGAATATGGCCAAGGAAAACCCTCCAACTTGGGGGGGGGAAAAACCCAACCACACCAAAAGCAATACTTTATTGAATAATAGTAATAGTTTGAATAATATGCTCACAAACTTCTGGGTCTACACACTTTAAAGATCAATGCACAACAAAATCTTTTCTACAATATTGAACCTGCAACTAATAAACTTCACACATAATGCTCATGTAATAGAAAAGGATAGTACACACAGTAATAACCACAAACACTCATGCTAATCTCATAATAAGAACCTACAAAACTATTCACGCTAGTTGCCCAGAAAAAAAATAGTTACACAGAATTGATCATCCACGATAGACACCAAAGAATTGGAATACAAGAAGAGTCCTCTTAACCAACACCTTAGTTATAACTATTGAATCTCATGGAATACATACAGTACCGAACCAAAAATGGACACACCAAGATGAACCGCCATGATGTATGAAGACCACGTCTTTACCCAAATAGGTGACTATTCAATGTATCGTTTGACTCAACGACCATGCAAACATGTGGCTCTTTGATGACCATCAGCCACGCAAACATATGGCTCTTTGGTGACTTCCGTTACTCAAGAATATGGCTCTTCAATGATACTCTAATTCTATCGTAACATTCAATATCTCCAGTATATGATATATGAACTCAATTGTCTATTCAATACCTTTCAACCAACGAACATGTGAAAGACCAAATGCTGGAAATAAAGGTAAGACGACCAGCTGAGAAACAAACATCTCCAAAAAAAATAATATCATACACTCGCAGGTATGCAAGATATCTCCTACAACTACAATTGCCAACACTCCCTCTTAGCAAAGGAGATATCTTTTCAAATACTCATGTCATGAAATCTCTCAATGTGAAACTCACAATGGCTGCACCCATTTGTGAGGAAACAAAAAAAAATCATCACAAATTGTCTCAACGTGATAACGTCATGGACTCAATCATATGACATTCACCATGGCTACTCCCATGTGTGAAAATAAAAAGCTCTCATCATGGAATCTCTCAATGATGTCCACCATGGCTACTCCCATGTGTGGAATGAGCATAAATACAAGCTCTTATCACGAAATCACTCAACGTGTTATCATCATGGAATCTCTCAACATGGTGTCAACCATGGCTACTCTGATGTGTGGAAAGAGCATAACTCTCAAGGGATTTCACCTTATATTTCTCCCTTTCAGAGAAATGTGCATTTTAAAACAGCAACATATTTTAAGGGCTTTCACCTCATATTTCCCTGTCTCAAAGAAATATGCATTTTATCATATAGTAAAAGAAATCACTAATGCTGAGACTCCCTCTCAGCAAGGACAGAATTCTCCACAACTCCAAGCTTGTCTTGAAAATGCAGAAATTTCACCCGAGAGAGAGGCTTGGTGAGAATGTCGGTTGTCTGAAGTTTAATAGCTTTTCTCAGCACCATATCTCTGATGTAATGACATTTGACCTCCAAATGTTTTGTTCTATCATGAAGTACTGGATTCACAAAAAATTTTACACAACTTTGATTATCACAATAAATCATAGTTGGCTCTGATACTTGACCAAACAAACCTGCAAGAAATTCCCGAAGCCACACTACTTCTCGAGCAGCTACACATGCTACAATATATTCATCTTCTTCTTGCTACACCAGGAAATCATGGCATACCCCAAAATGAAACAACATACAGAAGTGCTTTTCATATCAGCTACACTCCCAGCCTATAATCAGAATCAGAATACCCCTGTAAATTCAAATCTACATCTGAAGCATATCTTAAGACAAATACAACAGTGCCACGCAACTATCTCAAGATATGCTTGGCTACAACTAAATAAATATGTCTTAGTTCACACATGAATTGAATAAGAGCACTCATTGCATAACAAATATCTAGTCTAGTATTCACTAAATACATCAAAGATCCAATCAGTTGTCTATACATGGTGGAATTTACCAAATTACAACTAGCTGCAGTAGCTCTCAACTTTTTCAGATTTGTCTCCATTGGAATAGCCGTAGCCTTGCAATCCAACATCCCAACCCTCTTCAATATATCTATAGTGTATTTCCCTTGACTAAGAATAATCTCATTGGATCTTTGTCACACTTCAAATCTTAGAAAATAATGCATGAGACCAAGATCCTTCATCTCAAACTCAATTAAATCTTTCTTAGATCTAACAATGAGACTATCTTCTCCAATAAGAAATAAATCATCAACATAAAGAACCAAAATCAAAACATTACCATTAACTACCTTGAAGTAAAGATTTGAATTTGCATCATTCTTGAAGAATCCCAAGCTCATCAAGTATTGATCAATATTTTCTTACCATGCATGAGGTGTTTTCTTAAGGCCATGCAATGCCTTCTTTAATCTGCATACATTAGACTCCTTTCCATGAATCACAAAACCATCTAATTGTTCAATAAATGCTTCTTTAATTACACAATTAAGAAAAAAAGTCTTTACATCCATTTGATGTAATTTTCAGCCTTCAACTACTGCGATAGCAATGATAGTCCTGATAGATGTATAACAAGCTACAAGAGAAAATTTCTCCTCATAATCTATTCCCTCCTTTTGAGAGAAACCTCTTGCCACAAATCTTGCTTTGTACTTTTCAATACTTCCATCAACTCCATGCTTGATCTTAAAAAGCCACTTCTTTTGATCTTTTGAAGGAAACTTCCTTTCAAAAGATACATCCCTACTGATCTCAATTTTGTTTCTTCCCTAGAATGTAAATCTAATACCTGTAAAGGCTTCTTCAGGAGTCAAATTTTCAAATATTTCATGAGGACTCCGGTTCTGAATATAAACAGCAATTTTGGAAACATCTACCATAAAAGTTTGCAAATTTTGATCATGAACCATTTCTTTGGCTGCCTCAACTATGGATCTGTTTTTTCTTTCAGCAACCCCAGTTTCCTTTCCTTTCTTCATAACCCTTGCCTTCATGCCCCTTCGTTGACTAACCATTAGTAAGCCAAAAGTATTTAGCTTAATCCTCCCAATAGATTAAACTAATATATTCTATGAACTGCTATCCCTGCATAGTAATAATCTACTTGATAAAACAGATTTCTTACTTGACCATCAATATCGTTGCATATTAAGCTTGCTATTTTATTTATTCTAATCACCATCTGCTGTCATATAGTTATAATTATTGCAATCTATATATGTTGAGTATATATATACAATGGTAGAATCAACAATAAAGCTATAGAGTTCAACATAATTCTATATTCACCGTTCAGTAATATAGGATTCTAAATGATATAATATTAATATCTTTATTCATATTATATTATTAATATTAAGAAATGGTATAATATTTATTATTAATTATAATATTTTATTTATATAAAATTATATTATTGATATTAAGAAATGATATAATATTAACAACATAATATTATATTATTAATTACACTATTAAAATTTACATATTAAAATAATATCTATCGTTTATTTATTTTTATTTTTATTTTCATTAATAAATATTATTTCTAAAAGAGATATTATCATTTGGACTTTTTAATGGGGTCATGACATTGCCACATCTGAGACATTAATGTGAGAGTAATTTGATTTGTTACAAGCATCATTATTGATTTTTATAGCAGAAATAGAACCCAAAGAACACATATCACAAAACACAAAAACACCAAATTTGGCCTAGGAAAACCCTCCAACTTGAGGGGAAAAAACCCAACCACACCAAAAACAATACTTTATTGAATAATAGTAATAGTCTAAATACAATGCTCACAAACTTCTGAGCCTGCACACACTTAAAGATCGATACACAGAAAAATCTGTTCTACAATATTGAACCTGCAACTAATAAACTTCACACATAATGCTCCTGTAGTAGAAAAGGATACTACACAAAGTAATAACCACAAACACTCACGCTAATCTCACAATAAGAACTTACCATACTATTCACACTAGTTGCCCAGAAAAAAAAAGTAATGCACTATAGTTACACAGAATTGATCATCCAAGATAGACCACCAAAGAATTGGAATACAAGAAGAGTCCTCTCAACCGACGCCTCAACACCTTAGTCATAACTACTGAATCCCGTAGAATACATATGGTATCAAACCAAAGATGGACACACCAAGATGAACCTCCGTGACGTATGAAGATCTTGCCGTTACCCAAAGCGGTGACTATTCAATGTATCGTCTAACTCGATAGCCACACAAACATGTGGCTCTTTGATGACTTCTGTTACTCAAGAATATGGCTCTTCGATGATACTGTGATTCTGCCGTAACATGCAATATCTCCATTATATGAAAATATGAACCGAACTGTCTGTTCGATACCTTTCAGCAAACGAACATTTGAAAGAACAAATGCTGGAAATAAAGGTAAGACGACCAGCTGAGAAACAAACGTCTCCAAAAAAAAAAACCACTCTCGCAGGTATGCAAGATATCTCCTGCAGCAACAATCGCCAACTATCGTGTCTCTTCAAGATACAAGCCAATTGCACTTCTTAAACAAATCGTTTTATTAGCAAATTGCTTTATCTTATGATATCGATATGCTTTTGGCCAGTATTAGCGATGTTTGATCATTTGCATGAATGGATGTTATGGACGGGAATTGTCTTTTTAATATTTATTTCCAGACTTAAATCCACTCGCTGTCAATAATTATCGGTGCTTAGTAATAATATTAATCGGTGCCACCTCTTATCAAACCATAGTCGCATCCTATTCACAATCGCTTCATGGCATTTGTCTTACATAAAACGGAGCTCTGTTTCAACTCGCACTCCTTCACTCATCTAGTCACTGCAAACGTTTGTGATTTGAATCCCTGTTTAAAATGAATATTTCCTTCGTATATTTCAAACATAAACCTTGTAGAACTTAATTGATGTCTTTTATTAATCGCTGTATTGTATTTCTTTATTTATTTATTATTATTAATATCCATTCATTATATTATTAATAATATAATAATATTAATATGTCATATTCTTGATTACTATATTAAGTTAATTGTAATAATTTATTATAATTTATTTATTCATTAATTTTATTTTATTATTATTTTCTATTTATTATTAAATCGTATTCTGAAAGAGGACATTACAAGCTATAGGAGTTCACAGAAATTTAGACCAGGGTTTGTTGGAGAATCGGAGAGAAAAAGTCTTGGAATGGAATGAATCACTCAAAACATTTAATACAAAGACCACGCAGCTTATAGTTGGAGCTAAATGTGAGTTCAGTCTAGACTTGAACAAGAAATTTTTTGGAGAGTGATTTTGGGTAGGAGGAACAATCTCACACCCCATTCTCAATGAGTTTCATTCAGGAGATAGGCCTACCTAATTTTTAAAGTATTCTAATTCATGTTTTGTCTTCATATAAGATGTCTTCTTAAAATATCTCCTACTTATTCTTATAAGATGTCCCCTTCTCCGAAATAGAATTTAATAATAATAATGTTAAAATATAAGATTAAATAAATAAATATATATAATTATAATTCAATATAATTATAATTATGTTGATAAAATTAAATTATAAAAAAAAACTTAAAAGAAACTTTATGATTAATAATAATATTTAATAGTATTAAAACATAAAATAAATAAATGAATAATAATATTATAATAATAAAATAAACAATAAATATAATATTAAATTAATCAAATAATAAATGACATTAAATAATATATAATTATCTTAGTGGAACTGATGCTATGGAAAGACGCAACCATATGAATAGTTCCTAACATCGAACAAGCAATATGCATATAATTAGAAAAGATATGCGGTAGGCGAAAGGGGAGAAAAACGTAGAAGATGAAGGAATACACTCCAATCCCAAGCAGCGATCAACTCAGCGTTTGCAACTAGTGGATAGGAATGGAATAAGAGATGTTCATCTGCGGTACTATAGAGGCCGGAATTACTCCAGGATATTGGTCGCTCCCAATGAAATTTACATTATGTTCTTTCGTATTTAGGATTTGCCCCGTAACCGCCAGAGTCTATAGTACAGTTGGGAGAAATATGGCTGTACAAGGTCAGGAATATTGCCAAACATCAACATCAACCATAAGCACCGATGGCAATCACATAATTATTAGTAACATTAGACCAACTAATTATTGTTGATTTGGTGGTCAGCACCTCTTTGGAGATTTGTGACATGGCTTAACCTTTTCCTGTGGATCGGGTTAAATCTGACATTTGTATCGGGCATTGATAGTTCGAACTTTTGGTGCAATGGCAAATGATTTCAACAATTGGTATCAGAGCCTTGGGTCACGGGTTCAAGTCTCCCTTCAGTGGATGCTGAAGACTCAGTCGGTGCAACGACAAATGATTCCAACAATTATATCATCGATACTGACAAAGGCGGCAGACTAAATAGATGTTATGGCAGATAATAACATCTAAATCTAGTCAAAGAAATCAACGCCATCAGCAATTGATCATACATGGATATTGAAAACAGATGAATTAACATCAGAGTATAGGGAGAAAGGAACGGCGAGAACATTTTGAGTATTCCGTCAATCAAGCAAGGTAAATATAGTTGTATCGAGCTGATGGATTCAATATAGAATTTGTTTAGAACTGAGGTTTCCATATCGCTGCGTAAATTCACTCACCATTGGCATCAAGGAAAGTGATGCAGATTCCTCTAAGACACATACGAATAATTGTTGGCATCATGAGTCATTCCAGACATCTTGTGAAGTCCATTATACAGAGTAAACATCATTGAATGAAGAATATTTGATATACCCAACTAACTATTTATAGAGTGAGGATATAATTGGTATGGTGGCGATGATGAGTATTGGGGACATTACAGTCATGTGATTGAATTAGTTCCAAACTCCATAGGTCCGGACACGGGGACATACCACACAGAACATTCGGTCATAGAAGAAAGGCTTTGTCACGCAAATAAGGAGACATCAGTCATCGTAGCATCAACGATTACAGGATCTATAGAATTAAAAGATAAACAAATAAATTTAAATCCTTACTTCAAGAAATCAATCAATCACCAAAGGATCAAACATTCGAGTGAAAATATTATATTTTGAGATCACTTGTAAGGCCTGAAAGTTATACTAGATTTGACTATAATAAAAGGAAATAGCCCATTTCAATTGATTTGTCGTATTCCACGGCTATTTTGATCAAGCAAGCTAAATGCTAGAGGGGAAAAGTGCCAAATTGTTGTAAGAGCTAGAAGGGGACATTACACAATGGCAAGTTGACTTTGTAGCATTTTGGAACTTTTGTCAAAAATGAACTTGGCAACATGTTGGCATTTCAAGAGCATGAAAGTTTTGCAGATTGAACTTTCACAGGATGTTGTAACTTTCGTAGCAGATTGTAATTTTATAGCATGTTGGCACTCGATGAAGTTCTACAGCAAGTCAATGGTTTTGGACTTGCTAAAGCAAATTGGCAGTATATGTAGACAGCAGGAGGTCTACCAATGTTTGTATTTACCCTGTTCCAAGGTGCATTTAGTTGGATGAGTGACAGGTCGTGGTCAGTCTTCCAACTACAGTGGCGGAGTATATCACAACTACTCATGTTTGTAGGGAACCAATCTAAATTACAGCGATTGTGTTCAAATATCAGGTTCATGCAGGGTACAATTGTGATTATTAGAGTGTCATATTGGCTAGGAATCTCATCTTTCATGAGTTATTGAAGCACAGTATAACTTTGTTCATGACATGAAGAAGGATAAGAGAGTTATGGTTTAGATAGTGAGCACCTTGGGGATTCTTGCAAACATTTTGACCGATGCTGAAGAGGAAGCAAGAGAGAATGAAAGGAGCAAGAACAAGACAACAAACTGCAGTTAGATGCAGGGTAAGAAATACTCATTATAGCATGGAATTTGAACCCTGACAAGTTGATTGATCAGCCCACCCAGACAGAAGAATACTTTCGAACGACCAATGCCTGATGCCGGACAGAAGGAACCAACCGGCCAAAATAGGGAGAGAGGCGTCCACTAGCTGCAGTAGGGTGCCACCACACAACCATCATCCCAGCCCGGGGGGACTCGATTGGTAGCATTAATAGCGGTGTTACTTATACTAGGGCTGGCAGCGACTTTGGTTAGGTGGCTGACCCAAACAAGTTATGGTTAAAAGATTTATGTTCAAACTTTTAAAATTGATAAACATGCAATCAGCAACACTGCTTAGAGAAAAAAAAAATTCTTCCTTAGAGAATTAGATATATAGGTCCACAAAAAGAGCTATGTCACTTTTCAGAACAACTATTGTTTTACATTTAACTTAAAAGGTGTCCTCTAGGACAACCCAAAGGTACAATTTGCAATGTAAATGTATAAGAAGGTCTTAGTTATATTGGCATTTGACATTGAACCTCCAAAGTTTGGGGTAAATCCAATTCTTAACAAAATTCTTAGACGTTCAATGTCAATATTATACCAAAAAGGAGGAATTCTTAACAAAATTGTTAGACGTTCAATGTCAATATTATACCAAAAAGGAGGTTCTCAGCACTGAATCACATCCAAATCTTGGAAAAGGGTTCGCGGGAATGGCATCAAACCTTGGAAATGCATTGTCTGAATCAAATACTTCATAAACCCTTGTTATTCACAATTATTATGAATGTGGTATTATTACACATACAGAATGACAAAATATATGCCCAAAGGCCAAAGTCATCAATGAAGGGGAGTTGACAGCAACCAGTTTTCTCTTAAAAAAATTATGTGCATACACTGTATTTGGTGGCTTTTGTCTAATCCTAGAAAATACACTGTTACATTTTTTCAGTACTGTGAACTTTACAAGTTACAGTGTGTACAGCTGAGGGCAGCGGCCCAGAGGTAAATATAGGTTCCTTACAAAACACTGGGTTACAGATTCGACTCGTGCTGACTCCCCAGGAACTCTGGCTCCCAATTTACAAATATATATACATAAAGCATGATAAAGTATTTTGAAAACAAAATCATGATGCCTACTGGATATTGACCTGCATTGGCAGGTAGGAAAAGCACAATAAACCTACATTGTTCGTTCCATTAATAAGTTGAAGAATTTTATGGTGTAACGCACTCCAAATTCTGGTTTTGTGATTGTTAGATGAATTTTCATTTGCATGCTTCAAGAAATAACAATAAGATCGAATCGAGATTACCTTTATGGCAACGTTTCGCATTGTTGTCTTCATGATGGCTTTGCAGACGATGCCATAGGCCCCAGACCCAATAACCTGGACTAGTTTGTAATTCCGTCCAACTGTAACGCGGCAAAAGAAAAGAAAACAATTTTAGAAACCTTGTGAAGAAAAGAAACGGAAAAATCAATAAATTTGTTTAGGAATTTGAACTTGAAAAATATTACCTTCCCATATTTGGCCATCGACTTTGTAAAAGCCTCTCTCGTTATCGATCTCCACAACACCAGAAGCTGGCAAAGGCATTATGCTCTTTTGTATTGTGCTGCTATTGATGATAAGTGCACCGCATTAACTCTACATCAGTCCGCCCATTTATATTCTCCGGACGATCCATTTTTGGAGGTAGTTATTTGTCAGTTTAACATGCTAATCCGTTAACTACCTAGGTGGAGGCTTTTTTTTTTTTTCTCTGTCATCGCTGGCACCTGATGTTAAAGATATTTTCGATTATGTCAATCAAAATGGTTTGTCGAAAGACCAGACCGCCAGCTCAATATTTTTCTCTCATTAAAAAAAATGGAGATGTAAATAGGAAAATTATGATCGTCAATCTCCTTTGTGCAAATATTTTGTTAGGATGATAGAATGCAAGATTAATAGTTGGAGAAATAAGAAAAGAAATCAAAAGAGTAAGTAGATTTTAAATCCAAACAATTTTATTTTTTTATTATAAAATATTTGAACTCAAATTTATTTAATATTTATAATATGGACTTTGTAATTAAATATGTATTTAAAAAGGTTTTGGAGGAAAAAAGAAGTGTGCGGATTTTAAGAAGATATTTGGTATAGTATTAAAAAACAAATTAAAGGGAAGAAGGTTTATTTGACCAACTATGTGGTGAAATTCCTACTTTATGTTATGGACTTTCTAATGGAAAAAATAACTCAAGATTCAAGAGATCACTTACATGTTGTAAATATCTTTTTGTAAAGATGTTGGGATGGAGGTGAATACCAACAAAACTAAAATATAATTTTCTATTTGAAAAGGAACAAGAGATTTTTTAATTATATATTTGAAGGAGAGACTCTTGAAGTGGACATTAGAATGCAATTATATTGGTCTCAACTTTCACAACAAACTTTGTTGGGATCTGTGTAGTTTGAAAAGGATGAGAGGAAAATGGACATTTCACTTCAAAATACATGCAAGAATGCAAGGATTGGAAGACCCCCAAGGTCCTATTTGGCTTACTTGTCATGTGTCTATAGTGTTATATGGTTGCAAGGTATGTGTCATGTGTCTAAAGGAATTTTAAGTTTGAAATGGAGACAAATACAAACAATCTAAAAGTGCAAATCACAAATAGTTTTAAAATTAAGGTTTTAATCCTCTATAAAAGTTTCAATACAAATATGAGAATTTTTCATTTGAAAGAAGCTACTATAAAAGAAGTTATAATGTTACTTAGAAAACATGAAACTTGACATGAATCTTAGGGTTACAAGAGATGAAGGATTGTCTAAAAGGAAAAAAAATAAATGGAAGATAATTTTTTTAAAATGGATGATTCATTGGAACATTAGCCTAAATGAATGCTCAAACCTTAATAAGAGTAGAAAACTATGTAAATGAAAAATATGGAACAATAATGTTGAGGGAGAACACAATTAAGAAACAACACAATATCGCATGGTTCAATCTAAAAATTACAAACCTTGAAAAAAAATTATAAACGATAGAAATCGAATGGAGGGTAAGATTATCTTTCTCTACTAATGACCAACTCAAATAGATTCATATATAAGATTAGAAAATGGGAAAAACCTAAAGAAGAGTGGAAATGAAAGTGTGTATTTTTTACATCAAAAGGATAATAGAAACAAAGAAACAATTCCTTCTTTCAATGCCCAAGGAAGGACGTATAATTTAAATATTAGGAAATAATAAAGGTCAATTTTAATTTCAAGGAAAAAATATTAAAAGTTGGGTCATTAATCTAATTCAATAATCTAGAAGAAACAACCTTGTAAAGTATACTACCTATGTCATCAATCTTTAGGCTATTGTCACAATTGATGCTATTGATAGTCTTATACACCCTTTTGATCTCAAAGAAAAAATTAAAATTATTTCATTTTGTTTGATCAAAATACAAAAATTACAAAAAGTTACATAATTCAATAAAATTTCAATATTATTAGAGTATAACTATCCAAAAGAATTACCCTGATGATAACTGGATGATGATGGGAGACTTCAATACTCCCCTGAAAGAAGCTGAAAAGAAAGGAGGGAACATTACCCAAGTGGATAGTAGGGTAGATTTTATGGATTTCATATCTAATGAAGGTTTGCTGGATGTTGACCTCGAAGGAATTGATTATACTTGGACAAACAAGAGAGTGGGAGCGGATCTCATTCAGGTCAAGCTTGACAGAGTCCTTGTCTCTCATGGTTGGATTGCTAACTTTTCTTGTTCTCTTTCTGCTCTTAATCGTATTGGGTCGGATCACTATCCTATTTCCTTTATAGCTAATTCCTTTAGAGGAAAAGGTAATACTCCTTTCATAATGGAGAAAATGTGGTTGAATCACCCTGATTTCAAAAATAAAATAAAGGAGTAGTGGAGTATTAAAGTGGAAGGAAAGGCAATGTTCCAGGTGGTAAAAAAAATGGCTAATATAAAATCTAAAGTTAGACATTGGAATAAGGATGTCTTTGGAGATATCTTCCAAACTAAAAGAAAAATTCAAATGGACCTTAAAGAAATTCAAGATAAGATACAGAGTATAGGGTTGATAGAAGATACTAGAAAAGAAGAAAATATTATCCTTGCAGATTACCATAATATCATATCTAAAGAGGAAACATTTTGGAGACAGAGATCCAGGTCTCTTTGGCTGAAAGCGGGTGACAAAAATACCAGATTCTTCCATTTAACAGTGATGAAACACAAGGCTATGAATAGAATCAACTCTTTGATTACCCAAAGGGGCACTCTTGATAAAGAGGAAGAGATAAGGAAAGATATGATGGGTCATTTTGCTTCGATCCTTTCTAGGGAACAAGGTCTCAATCATGATGATCAGAATTATTTGCTGAGCTCCATTCCCATGTTGTTGGAGGCTGAGGATAATCTCTTTCTCAAATCTATTCCTTTGAAGGAGGAAATTTTTAAGGCTATCCAATCCTTTGAAGGTGAAAAATCCCCCGGGCCGGATGGCTTTCAAATGTTTTTCTTTTAACACTTCTGGGAAATTATTGGAGAAGATATATGTGGTGTTGTGAAAGAATTCTATGGTTCTAAAGCTATGCTTAAAGAGCTCAACTCCACATTCATAGCTCTGATACCCAAAAAATTGGGAGCTAACACAACTGACAGCTTTAGACCTATTAGTCTTTGTAACTCATTGTATAAGATTATATCTAAAGTTATGACTTCTAGGATTCTCAAGATCCTCCCTCGTCTCATTTCCCCACAACAAAATGGTTTTGTGTTAGGGCGAAAAATTTTGGACTCGATCATGATTGTTCATGAGAATATTCATTCGCTGGAAAAATCAAGGAAACAGGGGTTCCTTATGAAACTTGACCTATCAAAAGCCTATGATAGAGTTGATTGGGAGTTTCTCATGAAAATTCTTCAAGCGTTTGGTTTTGATGAGGGAGTGATTAAAATTATTATGCAACTTGTTACTACTGTTTCTTCTTCGGTGATTGTGAATGGGGGATCCTCTCCTTTCTTCAGACCTTCCAGAGGGTTACGTCAAGGCGATCCTATATCACCTATCCTTTTTGCTATCATGGCGGAATGTCTGGGGACATTCCTTTCCCTTCAAGTGTCTCAAGGTTTGATTATGGGTTTACATCCGACTTATGGAGGGATTGTCTTCTCGCATGAACAATTTATTGATGATATGATTCTGATGGGAGAATCTATTGTTAAAGAGGCAAGGAATATGAAAAAGGTGCTAAATGTGTATGCTAATGCCACAGGTCAACTCATAAATTGGGAGAAGAGTGCCCTATTTTTCTTCAATACTCCTGAAGCCAGAATGAATAGAATCTCTGCGATCCTTGGGTGCAAGTTAGGAAGCCTCCCAACCACATATCTTGGTTTGCCTCTGTGCTTGCAATCAGAGGCTAATTTCTGGAATAAAATCCTCGACAAATTTCAATCGAAATTGGCAGGTTGGAAAGGGGCGATTCTTAGTTAAGCTAGGAAAGTTCAATTGTTGAAGGCTACTTTGCGAAATCTTCTGGTCTATGCCCTTAGCCTATTCAAAATACCTCAAAAGTTTTTTGACTTAATTGAGAAGATCCAAAAAAGGTTCCTGTGGTCTAGAGTGGAAGAGAAAAAAGACTTAGTCTTGTGGCTTGGGAGAAGATTTGTAAGCCTAAAAAGATGGGGGGTCTGGGAATAAGGAGCATCAATTACACCAACAAAGCTCTCCTAGCTAAGCAATGTTGGAGAATCTTTGAAGATGAGAAAGAAAGGAATATGATAATGAAAAGGAAATATCATCTTAGTAATCTTGAAGGAATGCTCCAAACTCAAAATGATATCCAGGGATCTTTTGTTTGGAATAGTATAAGTAAAGGCAAGAATCTCATTAGCAAAGGAGCTATTTGGAAGCTGGGAAATGGCAGAAAAATTCATTTTTGGAATGATAAATGGATGTCAAAGAAGCCTCTTATAGAGAATGAAGAGTGGGGGAATGCTATTCAAGATTGTAAAGACACTATAGGAGAATTTGTTTGTGATTACTGGAAAAATGAAGAATGGATTGACCTAGGGATGAAGGATATTAGATTTAAAGAAGTGAATAAACAATTAAATAATTGGTTTATTAGAGAGAGTGAGGCTGATAAAATTATTTGGGGTCCGACGACTTCTGGAAAGTTCTCGGTTGCTTCTGCTTCATTGCTTCTTCTCCCTAATGAGGCTCAGCCTTTGTAGGCATAGGTATGGAATAAGGACCTTACTCCTAAAATTAACATGTTCTTCTAGCTACTTGTTCAGAATAAAATTCTCACACAGGACAATCTCTTGAGAAGAGGGTTTCAAATGCCTAATAGATGTGCTCTGTGATGTCAAGAAGCTGAGAATTGCAATCATCTTATGATACATTTTTCTTTCACTAGAGAGGTGTGGGACACTACTATGTCTTCCCTTGATTTCAATTGGGTGAAACCTAACTCTATCCAGGAGTTCTTCCAGCAGTGGCAGAGTCCTTTCAATGACAAAAATGCTAGGAATATCTGGAAAATTGTCTTTCCCCACTTTACTTGGCTTATCTGGAAGGAGAGGAATAATATAATCTTTAGAGAGAAAAAGGTCCCTCCTTCAGTGGTTGCTAGTTCCGTAACTAGAAGTATAATGGAAAACTATAGAAGTATGGGAAGGAAAGATAGTAGTCTTTGGGATCCTCAACCTGAGAAGGACAATATTATCTCGTGGGAGAGACTAAAGAAGAGCCAGAATTAGAATCCTAGAGATAATGTTATGTGGACTGTGTCTCCCTATGGATGGTTTAAAGGTAACTTTGATGGCTCGGCAAAGGGAAATCTTGGAAGGGCTAGAGGTGGAGGGATTATAAGAGATAATGTTGGAAACTGTTTAGGAGCGATTGTTGTCCCGCTAGGAATTCAAATTAGCCACGTGGCGGAGGCTGAAGCTGCTCTTTATTTGGTCATGATGGTGAAAGATTTGGGATGCATGAAATTATGGCTGGAAGGGGACTCACTAAATATAATCAATGCCACAAAAGTGAAGTCTAACAACTCTTGGACTGTAGAACACATCATCAACAAAATAAAATTTTTAATGAATTCCTTTGAAGAAATCCATGTCATCCACGTATATCATGAAGGCAATAAACTGGCAGACAGGTTGGCTAATGATGGTACTTTGTGTGACATCATCCAAAAGTGGAGAGGGGAAGTGAATCTCAAGAGTGAGATTTCAAGTCTAATCAACTATGACAGGATTAATCACCATGAAGGAAATATCACTTAACTTAATGATGACAAGGACAAATCATTTACCGAGGAGGTTTGTATGTAAGGCGAAGTGTGGGAACTTTACTCTGCAAATAATAAGGCACGAACAAATGGTTATTATCGATAATCAAAAAAGCATTATGAACCTGAGAAGTAAGGCGAAGATTTATGGTAAGAAGCCCAACCAGTACATGAAAAACCAAAAAATTATGGGAGGTGGTCTAAAGAGGGAGGAACCATCCGACTATGACAAATGGAGGCAGGATAGAAAAGTGTGGAAGAAGCTAAAAAAAGGGGGGGTTACTCAGTTTATGAAGAAGCTTCACGGGCATGACAAGCAGATCACATCTCTATTTGCAGATGGTTGGAATAATGGTAAGGTGTTTCTTTGGGGCAAGTCCTTCAAGATTACTATTTCTAGCTTAGCTGATATTTCTGGTTTACTTGTCAATGGTACCCATTTTCATAGAGACAATCATAGGCTAGGAACAGAAGCCTTTTCTATTTTTCCCAAAACTGGTGATGAGAAAGACCTTATGACTAAGAGGAAAGGTGACTATGTGGATATTACTAATATTGATGAATTTTGGGCTAAAATTTTGAAGGCCGTGATTGATTATTTTACTCTAGACGGGCGGTATTCAAAAATCTATAATTTCCATTTTGTGTTTGCAAACCACTTCAGGCATAAAAGGAGAATTTCTTTCCCTTACTATCTTTTAAGTTCTCTGAATAGCAGCATTACAGGACACAAGAAAAAGGCTTCTAAACCTGTGCTGCATGAAGGCTTGATCCTTCTTATTTCTGAGCACATAAGGGACAAAATTTTGGACCCTATCCCTAAAAAGATCACGGATAAAAGAAAGGTGAAGATTGAGGGAGAGATTGAACCTGAGACTAGTAAGAAGAGAAAGAAAATTAAGGGAAAACCTCCTGTTGCTACTGGTGACAAAGATATCAGAGAGGAGGAGTTAGAGAATAAGAAACAAACTAGAGGAAAGGGTATTCTTGAGGAAGACAATGAGAAGGATTTCAAGGAGGAAGAGATAAGCAATGAGAAAGAGGAAGAGCATGAAAAAGTTCAGGATGAGGATATGAATGATTGGCTGGATGAGGGGAATGATGATAAAGAGGAGATTGGCCATGAAGATGGAGAAGAAAAGGAGGAAGTGGAAGAGGAAGAGGAAGGAACCCAGGTTTACTCTTATGACGAAGTAACGAAAGATACCCCTGATAATAATGAGGGTGTTGAGAAAGAGGATGATGGCACTCATTCCATGGAGGCTGATATTTCTTCTCAGAATGCCCTTGTGGAAGAAAAAATGAACAATGCTATGCCAGAGATAGGGGATGGTAAAACCAGAGAGGAGGATTATAAAGATGAAGAAGTCTTTTCAGAGGGAATTATGGGTGGACAAGAGAATGATGGTAAGGAGGTTGGTAATACTCCTTTTGCTAGTGATACTGGTGAGGAGACCTCGATAAGAGGGAAGGAAGGTAAGAATGAGACAACCATGCTAGAGATTATTAACAACATAGAGGAACCTGTTAACCTTCAAAGGGAAGATTATTGGCAGAAGGAGAAGAACAATATGGAGATACAGGATGAGAACAGGGACTGGAAAAAGGAAATGCAGGAAATGAAAATCCATATCTAGGATATGGAAAAAACTATGAAAAACATGAATACTAAGATGGGAAAAAAGGAAAATAAGCTTTTTGATAAGGTTAAAAATAAAAATACTAAAGAGGATGGAACTGCTGAGATGAGTAAGAAGGTTAAAGACAAGATGAAAGAATTAGAAACTAAAATCAACAACCATGACAGTATGATAAAAGGTGTTCTGAACCATAGCAATGAGGGTCTGAAGGTGACCATTATGAATCTGAAAATGTTGCATAACTACCTAGAAAGGAACATGCTGGAAAGAAATACTATCACCATCGATGAGGATGCTGAAAAAATTGGGCTGGGGATGAGAACTAGAGGGCGCACTCAGAGAAAGGTCCCTGAAAAACCTAAAGAGTTAAAGGACTTCGAAGAAACTATCCAGAAGATGGAAGATCTCCAGAAGAAGGCTGAGGAGATGATAATAGTTAATTAGCTTGTTCTGGCTGGTAGATGTTTTGTTGTTGGTTTTTTCTTTAGTTTCTACTTTTGAACTGTTCGGCTATTGGTCCCTGCTGTTGTTTTCCAGTAGGTGTTTCATTTTGTTAACTTTAATGCTCTATCTTTATGTTGTATTAAACTTTGGTTTCGGGTCCATGTAAAACCTACTTTTACCTTAATCAAAAACTATCCAAAAGAATTTATTATCACTAGCACCACTATGTTAATAAAAATTGAATAGACCCAAAGAACCTATTCTACTTTATAACTTTCATTTTTTAGTTGTATAACAATTATTTAAAGAGTTCCGCACTCTTGCAGAGTTGGCTTGGGTCATGGGTTTGCTCCCCATTGGTCTCAAGTTCAATTCCAATGGATGGATTTACTTGGTGCAAGTTGGTTGGAGGCTCTGACTTACACCCCCAAGTAGTTTCACCCTAGCTCACCCCTTCTTGAACCCCAACTTGGCAATAAATAACACCTAGACAAGTTGGGGTTACACTTTTTTGCAAACTTTGACACTGAAATGAACATTCACAAAAAAGAAAAATAATTCACATGCGGACACCTATTGCCACTAAATCGTTACAAATTTGAAGATGATGTAAATTAGAGTTTTCAAGCATTTTGTGTGTAGATTCTAAATTTTTTTTTTAAAGTTTGGAATTGATTTGTATCTATTTTTCCATCTCCTTGAAAACCTAGTTTATAACAAAAAAGAAAAAACATTTTTAAAAAGTGAAATTCACTTGGTACTACATAATTTTTTTTCTAAAATGGATAAAGATGTGATTCTTTAAAATTTAGATTTTTAACATTGATATCTAGTGATTACAATTAATTTTATTTAACTATGTTGAATATTTTATATTTTATTATGTTTTGAAGTGGCATTAAGTATAATTTAGACACATACTCATTTGATACTCCATAACTTGTGCTATATGTATCAAAAGTCAATTATTTTTATTTGTAGGAAAGAGGACATCAATACCCATTGAGAAAATATCTTAAAAAATTTTGTTACTTAATTTACTATTTGTCCATGTAAAGCATTGAACATATAAGTTGATATATGGTGAAAAACCAATGTTTAGTAAAACTAAAAATACAAAGTCATAATAAACTCAAGATATATTAAAATCATAATCATTGGAAAGATTTATTTGAGTAGTACACCATCTTGCATCTAGTTTTGTTAAATGAATTCATTTGATCCCCCAAAAGCTAATGTTAAAGTGATTTTTTGTCAACATTTTGATAGGTGAAAAAGAGACTCCATTGTAGGTATGACTAAGGAGTAGAGAGGATATATCAAAGAGAGTTTGATCTAAGAGGCCTTGATTTAACTATTTCATTTAATTCCTAAAAATGGGACCACTCAATGCTTAAATCATCATATTTTCTTTAAAAAGTGTGATTTCAACAAAAAATCAGGATGTTCAAAAAAATGTAACCTACTATTTTGGGATCACCCGACGAGAAAAGTTAGACACCGGATTGGATTGCGAAGGTACCCTTGTAATAACTATTATCCTAATTTTCATATGCATGCAAATTTGGCTAATATCTATCCCAAGGTCTCTATTTTTATCCTGCCAAGCATCCCTAAATTTTTTATGATCTTATGCCATGTCCTCTAGCCTCTGCAAATTATTTTACTCCCTGGTCTGCAGTTAAAAAAATTCAAAAAAGTAGTCATTTGAGCTAAATAAACCCTGCAAACCCTAAGCTTATTATAATTCTTTGTTACTTTATCAGCCACTTAAGTCCCTTCATTTCGCATGTGCATTTTAAAATCCTTCAATTGCCAAATCTCCGATTCCCGGCTGTTAACCCCTTAACATTTAGCAATCTCGTGAGCGGTTACCATTTCAGTTGGCGGTCTTGGTTTAGCGGCCAAGTCAGATTCTAGATCCGATGGTTGTCACATGATCTCATGGCCTCAGAAGATTCCATGAGATCTTGCGACAATCATCGATCTTCCTTCCTGCAGTAAGTTCATTTGTCAGTGGGTCCTGCCACGTAGTCCGAGCTATGCATTTGTGATTGGTCAGACTTGGTGATGTGGTGCCATGTCAGCGCGGGCCTAGCGGGTTGTTAGTCGATGTTGATCTAATGGCTGGTGCATGATCTGAAGGAGCTTTTTTGACACATGAGATCATGCGCCTGCCATTGATCTTACTTTATCTTCAGGCTCTGTTAGGTGGGTCCTCAATTTCTGATGTGCTTGTTCTTCATTGGTCAATTAGACGACAACTAGGCTCTATTGGTAGGACTGTGTCAGAGTATCTGTAGGGATGCCAGTAGACTAAAGATCTATGGTTGTTTCTTGATTGCAAGGGATCCCCCAAGCCCTTGCGATCTTGCGACAACCGTCTGATGCTCCTTCTGCAGGTCGTGGGTTCGCGTTGTCAGATGGGCTGATGTGTGAAGCATTTGATTGGTCCGCGTGGTGATGACTGGATTTTCAGTGGGTCCGTTTGTCAGAAGGGTCCCAGTCTAATAAAGATCTACGGTTGACGTAAAAGCACAAGGAATCTTTCTAACATATAAGATCATGCACCCGCCGTTAGATTGGAATCTAAGCTGAGTGGGTTCATTGTCAGAGCTTGCCGAGGTGTTTTGCTAATGAGGTAGTCGGGGTGAATAAAAGAATGACATGTGGCAGTTCTAGGCCCAGGGTTAGAAAAACATAAAATGAATCAGCTACTAAAGGGTTTCTCATGTTCGCCAGACTTAACCAGGGTCAGTTAAAACAATTAGCGGTCCTGCGACCAATGAGAAAAGGTAACCCGAGGTGAACTTGAGGTTAATTTTGTAGACAAACAGTTCCTGGGTAAATAAGAAGATCTAGCAATCATCTTTTAAAAGGAGATTGAGATTTAAACATCAGTCGTCGATGGAAGAAAAGTATGGCGCCACCTGCTAGCCATTAATATTTAAATTCAAATTTATTTCTTTGCAGGGTTTTTGCTAGGTTTTGATCCAATGGTCGGTTGTGACAAAATGGGTAGCTAAAATTTATGTTTCAAGGACAATTGCAGTTGGGGAAAATGATGTGAAGACCTGCGCAGCCATCATAGGTCATTTCTTTCTTTGTGAGAGTACCAATTTGAGCATTCATGGTGAGACTTTGTGCAGGAAAGTTGATGGATCCAGGTTGCTTGTCCACAAGCAAATGAGGTATAGGGATGGACACGTAAACTCAAAAATCTAATCGGCCATGATGTTGCAAAGATACAGTTATGATTAGATTTGTTTGAGTTAGGGTTGGCTATTATTTTATGTCAAACATATGTAACCCTAATTAGGTTTTGACTCTTGCCTGTGTGCAAGGGAGGATGTATATATTGTATTTTTGGAGCTTTTGAGCTCAGAGTTGGACAATGGTAAAATAATTTCACTTTTCTTAAGGGTCATCTATGGTATCATTTCTACCCTTTGGCTTATACAGTTGTAAATCTTTCATTGATTATTCAAACATTGTAGAGGTATTTTGTGACAATTCTCCATGTCCCTATGCTTCCTTGTCTGAATTATCTCTTATTGAATTAAAGTATATGATGTTTTCAGTGATATCTTAGGGTTCCTGATCCCTCTTAATTTCTGTAATTGTGTGTGTTATTGTGTGTGATCTGATTTAGATATTTTTGTGGGTATATTTCAGCCCCCTAACAACCTTGTCTCAATCCTACACCGAGTTGTAGAAGTGAATGTCTGCTTGTAGGTCATAAGTTGTGTCTTATGTTCAGGCCCTCCTATGAAACACTTATGCAAGCCTATTCAGTAAGTTGTGATCTACTAGACCTAAGCTTTCCATTGATTCCACTCCTCTATACTGAGATCCAAGCCCTAATTTCATTGTATCAGCTAGTAGGTAGTTTGCTTTCAAGTCATTTCCCTTTCCAAGCATTCCTTCTATCCCTTTCCCTCAAAAGTTTTACTTTTCATGTCTAGAAGCAAATTAAGGTGATTATCCAAGAGGAACCAACCTAAAACTTGGAGGTCTCATCTCAGTTAGCATAGGTCCCACAACTTGGAGATGATTCCCATGTTATACTAGGTTATCAAGACTACAAAAGCTTGAAACAAGGGTGCAAACTTAGTGTATAGCAATTTTGGCATGCCCAGTGGGACAAAGATCAAATTGAAGTTTAAAGGTGTTCCTATTGGTTCATCTTTGAAATATTATGTTATCTCTGATATACAGATTGCATAACATAGACTTTTAGAAGTTATTCTATCAAGTATATCTGGCGACTCCACTGATTTCAAAGATCCAGGAAACCTTGTTCAAGGTTTATGAGAAAGATTGAGACTAGAAGCTCAAAGCCTACCAAATTTTCAAAGTTGCCCTCAAGAAGAAGTCATAAAGGAAGGTCAACTCAAAGAACATCCCTTGCAAGGAGAGTTCAATCAACACCTCCTAATACCTCAGAAGGGAGACCTTTTCCCTTTCATTCCAGAAGAAGAGGAAGATCTCTAACCAGAGATCTAGAGGAGGATTCAAATCCAACAATAAATATAACTCATATAGTTGTTAATCTTCAAATTCCAACTCCTGCAATGGCTAGGCAGTTTGCCTTTGCACCTTTCAATCAAGGGAGTCCATTAGCCTTTGCTCAACATCATGATGTGCCCTTGGTAGCACTTAAGAGTATACCTAATTTCATAGGTGAAGGACGGACAACTGCTTTTGAGCACATAAGAGATGTGACCACCATCCACAGCATACACAACATTACTCAAGAGGATGTGGCCACCAAATTATTAGCAGCCTCTCTAAAAGGTAAGGCTCTTGAATGGTTTAGAACTCTAACTGTTGGTTCCATTACTTCATGGGATGAATTAGGGGACGCATTAAGTAAGCATTTTGAGGATAAATCAGATAACTTGTCTCTAGTTGTGCAGTTAACAACCATTAAGAGAGACCGTCAAGAACAAATGATAGATTATAATAGTAGATTCCTCAAAACATGGAATAGAATTCCAGTCTCAGTAAGATCATCAGCTGACCATGCTTTCCTATACTACTTGCAAAGTCTAAATGGTCAAATTTCTGTCATGATCCAGTCTAAGGGTGGTACTTCTTTACCCCAAGCTTTTGACATAGCTATCAAGGCTGAAAATTATTTAATCCAAGCAGGCATGATTGCTAGAAGGCCACCAATGCCCACTTTTCCTAGCCTTCAACCCATTGTGTATGCACCATAAAATGGTCGCCTAGACTTTGGGCCCCATTTATTTAATCTATCAATATCAATTCCTGAATCAATATTTGTCATACATTCAAATCAAATTTATTGATCAAATCATAAATATTTCAATTTTCCCTAAAGTTTGAATATCCCATCAATTTTTAATTAAAAGAAATATATCCCTTTTTAATAAATAAAATAATATTATTTAATTGAAATTAATATTCTTTGAATGAAATAATGTTATTTAATTAAAATCCTCTTTTAATTAAATGGTTTTAATTAAATAACATTATTTCATTCAAAGAATATTAATTTCAATTAAATAATATTATTTTATTTATTAAAAAGGGATATATTTCTTTTAATTAAAAATTGATGGGATATTCAAACTTTAGGGAAAATTGAAATATTTATGATTTGATCAATAAATTTGATTTGAATGTATGACAAATATTGATTCAGGAATTGATATTGATAGATTAAATAAATGGGGCCCAAAGTCTAGGCGACCATTTTATGGTGCATACACATTGCACCTGCACAAGTACCCCCATTTACCCCTATTCCCACCATATTGGCACCTCAAGCCAGTACCAATGGTCAAGAGCTGAGAACAAGTTTATCTCAAGAGCTACAAGAGATAAAGAATAGCCAATAAAGTAGTCAACAAGAGATGACAAATTTGTTGTAGACCTTGACTAAAGAGGTCACAAATCCAAAGAAGCAAGGTCAAGGAATCAGACCACTATTTCAGTCACAAGGCCAAGGTCCTAATCAGCAATATCAAAATCAAGGACAACCTTATCAACAAAGTAGGCCACCATACCAAGGAGGCTATCAAGGACAAAGACAAAGTTTTAATCAGAGACCATTCCAACCATATAACCCTGCACCTCTAAATTTTGCAAATCCAGTGAGGGATATGGTTCCTAGCCAAAATAATATGGCTATAGATGAATGGTGTTTTCCTTGTAATCAGCCTCATAATCAGGCTACATGTTCAAATGGGTGGATGAACCAAGCTCTAATGGTTCAAAATACCTCACAAGCTCAATCAGAGGTTTCATCCAGTGGCTCAGTTCCTCAACAAGAATCACAAGAAAAAGAGACTGCCCTCTTTAATTGGGAGCAACTAGACTTCAATGGAGTCAATGATGAGGTTGCTTTTGTTGCCTATACAAGAGCAAAAAGAAAAGCTCAAGACATGGAGAGAGCAGATTCTAATACCAAAGCCACTACATCTGCAAAGCCACTGTAGCAAGCCAATCTCATCATACCTAAGGAGGCTCCTGCCATTACAAGCAAAGAAGGCCGACAGTCTAAAGAAGTGGAGCCCATCATAGTGAAAGCACAACAAAGATTAGACACTGTGGTACCTTTTAAAATTGTAGACAACATGAAGAAGGTGAACATTACCATGTCCATGTGGGACTCTTTGGCTCTTCCAGGACAACCTGGAATTTTGAAGAAGGCCATGACAGAAGTGACAACTCCTCAACCTACAAAAGAAGCTGCAAAGCCAGTGTTGGTTAACACCGATCAACAAAAGGAGGCTCCAAGTAGCAACTCCAAAGGCAATGCCACACAAGGTAGGAACTCAAAACCACCTCCCTTTTATGTATCTCTAATTATTGGAAAATCTTTCGTACATAATTGTATGGTAGATAGTGGAGCTACTAGCACTATAATGCCCAAGAGAGTAGCTGACCAATTAGGATTGAAATATGAGCCCTTCCAAAAGAAGGTCACACAACTTGATGGATCCTCAGTCAATACTATAGGTGTGGCCAAGGATACCAGTCTAATCCTACATGCTAGTCCTAATTTCTCCATCCTCCTTGATATATACATCATAGATTTCCCTGCCCTGTTTGCTATATGTCTTTCAAGGTAGTTTACAGCCAAGATAGGAGGTTATCTATCCTCTGACTGGTCTCACATGTTATTTCATACAAGGTATGGGACCAAGGTCACCCTTAAGTCAAAACCATTGGCAGCACACCATATAGATCCATATGTGTCCAATACCATCAATGTAAATTGCCCTATATTTGATGACAGTGACTTCCAAACCATTAGTGAAGCAGACACTAAGATAGAAAGTATCCCTGATATTTTACTAGATGAAAGAGCTTCAAAGGCCCAAGAACACCTTGTTTGGGATTTTGGTTTGGGAAGTTATTTGATACAAGAAAGTGGAGTCATAGAGCCAAGCCTTTTCAAAGAAGACATTGATTCAGAGGATCAGAACAATCAGGTTTGGGAATTATTTTTTGATGGGGCTAGAAGTAGACATGGTTCTAGTGGTGATGCTATGCTAGTGTCCCCAAAAGGAGAAATGTATTATACCACCTTTAGATTCAGTTTCTCCTGCACTAGCAACACTATAGAATATGAAAGTCTAGTCAATGGACTAGAGTGAGCTCAAAAAAGAGGGCTTAAGGCCTTAAAAGTTTATGGTGACAGTGAGTTAGTTGTCAGCCAAGTAAGACGGATAAGTGCAACCAAGAATGACACCTTGAGAGCATACAAGCATAGAGTTTGGGATGCAATTGAAGATTTTTGTGCTTTCAATATTGTTGTTATCCCTAGGAGGCTAAATCAAAATGTAGATAGATTAGCTGTTGTTGGATCTCAGTATGATATTCCCAATAGCATTTCAAAAGAGGTAGATCAACAACATATCAAGGTGATTGTCAGACCATCTATTCCTGATAACAATGTCAATTGGGAGGTGTTTGACAATGATGAACAAATTCTGCATTTCTTGTTTGAAGAAGATGTCTTTTCAAGGCATAATCAAGAGAGATTATCACAAAATTATGGTGATCAAGTGATACAACTTAAGTCTAATAAGATGCCTAGAGGTCTTGTTACCTTAGAGACTATCTTCAACAAGGATGATGAAGTTAAGAAGAATAAAGCTGGCCTAGTAGTCCAACAGGAACATTGTGTTGAATTGGAGTTGGAACCAGGTAAGAGCTTACAATTTGGAAAAGTAAACACTGAATTGGAGAAGCAAGCTTACACTCAACTTTTCAAAGAATTTAGTGATGTTTTTGCATGGCAATATGAAGACCTCAAAGGTTTTGATCCTGCCCTTGCTCAACACACTATTGAATTAGAACCTAATGCCAAACCAGTAAGACAAAAGCAAAGGCCTGTTAATCCCAAGCTTGAGCCACTTATGCATAGAGAAGTGCTCAAATTGATAGAAAGTGGTATCATCTACCCCATTAAGCATACTAGTTGGGTTTCCAACCTTGTTCCTATCAGGAAGAAGAATGGGGAGTTAAGGTTATGTGTTGACTTCAGGGATCTTAACAGGGCTTCTCTAAAAGACCGCCATCCACTACCCTCCATGGAACAAATCTTACAATGTGTCTCTAGATCCGAGAGATTTTCATTATTGGATGGCTATTCAAGATACAATCATATCTTAGTGAATGAAGAGAATCAATATAAGACTGCATTTACAACCAAGTGGGGAACCATGGTTTATCAAAAGATGCCCTTTGGTTTGTCAAATGCAGGTGCTACATTTCAAAAAACCATGGATATGGCCTTTAAGAGCCTGATGTACAAGTTTTACTGGTTTACTTAGATGACATAACTATCTATTCAAAGCATGCAGTAGATCACATCAAACATTTGAGGAAGATCTTTGAAAGGTGTAGGGAATTTGGGATATCTCTTAATCCCAAGAAATGTGTGTTTGCAGTTCATGAAGGAAAATTGTTGGGATATGTAGTATCCAAAGAAGGGATCGTAGTAGATCTTGAGAGAATTGTAGCTATTCTAGAGCTACCCCTACCACATCACAAGAAAAGTCTCCAATCTTTCATAGGAAAGATTAATTTTGTTAGGAGGTTCTTGCCTAAAATTGTAGATTTACTAAAGCCTTTGATAGCCATGTTAAAGAAGAGTTCAACTTTTAGTTGGACCAAAGAAGGGAGAGTTAATTTTCAAGCTATCAAAGAAGCCTTAATAGAAGCCCCTGCTCTCCTAAACCCAAATTTCAGTAAGGATTTTATCCTTTATGCTTATGGAGATCATGATGCTATATCTGCTATGTTGACTCAAGAAAATTCAGATGGATTGGAGCAGCCTATTGCTTTCTTTAGCAAAGGTTTAGAAGAGTATGAACAGAGATACTCTTTTGTAGAGAAACATGTACTTATTATGGTAAAGAGCCTTAAAACGTTCAGATATCTATTGACCCATAGCAAGGTACACTTGAAAGTTACTCATCCAAGTGTCAAAGAATTTTTTCTTTCCAAAGACCTAAATGAGAAAAGAGCTGGTTGGATCACCAAGGTGATGGAATATGACATAGACATTCAAACTACCAAGTTGGTTAGAGGAAGAGGTCTTTGTGAGCATTTGGCAGAGGATGAGAGTTCAAAGAAATCAGAGCAAATAGATGCATCTCTGGTGGTGCATTTTACAGAAGAACAAGCCAAGGCAACAAGCTAGTTGCCTAATATGATCAATTATTTGAAGACAGGACAATGTCCTACAGGTTTGGATTAAGCAAAAAGAAGGTATTATAGATTGCAATCTATTCCTTTTGTGCTGATAGATGAAGTTCTTTTCAGAAAGGATCACAATGGTGTCCTTTTAAGATGCATAGATTTAGAAAAGATAGCTGATGTTCTATTTGAGTTTCATGATGGACCTTCTGGAGGTCAATTTTCTCCTAGGACTACTGCTTTTAAAATCATGAGGGCTAGATACTATTGGCCATCTATCTTCAGGGATAGTCATGAGTATGTGAGAAAATGCATCAAGTGTGCCATGTTTGCAGGAAAAGAAAGGCTTGCAACCTTGCCCTTACAACCAATCAGAACAGAGCAACCTTTCATGAAGTGGGGTATAGATTTCATTGGCATAATTAATCCTCCATCTAGTGCAGGACATAAGTGGATAATCACTACAATAGATTACTTCACCAGATGGATAGAAGCAATTGCCTTAAAAGAGGCCAATGAGAGTGTTGTCTTAGGTTTTTATGATGATATAGTTCATAGGTTTGGCACTCCTAATTCCATAATTTTAGATAATGTGTTAGTATTCACAGGCCTCAAAGTCTCAGAGTGGGCAATCAAGAATGTCATTTATCTGAATACCAATTCCAATTACTACCCTCAGGGCAATGGCTTGGTAGAATCAACAAACAAGAACTTGATTAGGATAATCAAGAAGACTCTGTAGGACAATCAGAGAGATTGGCATACAAAGTTGAAGTCTGCCTTGTGGTTAGACAAAATTACCCCAAAGAAGATCCTTGGGAATCCTCCTTATATGCTAGTGTATGGTAGAGAGGCTAAGTTGTCCATTTCAACTGAATTACCAGCTCTAGACTTGGCTACTCAGTATGCCCTATTTGATGAAGGACATCCCTTGCAGATTAGATATGCTCAGTTGATGGAGTTAGAAGAACTCAGAGACAAGTCAATGTAGGATATGGAATTCCATCAGATTCAAACAAAGAGGAGTTTTGACAAAAGAGCCAGGGTCAAGAATTTCAAAGTTGGAGATGTAGTCCTCAAGTGGGATGAGTTCAAATCAAGGCCTCGCAGACATACAAAATTTGATTCATTTTGGGGTGGACCATTTGTTATAACAAAGTGCAAGGGGTCTAATGCTTTTCAACTATCAAACCTTGAAGGAGTTGCCCTGCCAATCTCAGTCAATGGTTTCCACTTGAAGCCCTGCTTTGAGGTTAACCCCTCTCTGTAAATTTTGTAAATATGTTCTTGCTTTCTTTCCCTATTTTCTAGGTTAGTTTCTTGCTTTCCAAGAAGTGCCTGTGCACAAGTTTGTCTTTCTGGTTCCAATTTTGTCTCTCAGTCAAAGTTTTGTGTTCCTAAAGTGACCCCATGCCCAACAGATTGCATTTAGGCCACTGGTTTTCAATGTCTAGCAGGCTGACATCCAGCAAAAATCACCAAAAATGTTACCCTAATTTTCATATCCATGCAAATTTCGCTAATATCTATCCCAAGGTCTCTGTTTTTATCCTGCCAAGCATCCCTGAAATTTTTATGATCTTATGCCATGTCCTCTGCAAATTGTTTTACTCCCTAGTCTGCAGTTAAAAAAGTTAAAAAAAGTAGCCGTTTGAGCTAAATAAACCCTGCAAACCCTAAGCCTGTTATAATTCTTTGTTACTTTATCGACCACTTAAGTCCCTTCATTTCGTATGTGCGTTTTAAAATCTTTCAGTCGCCAAATCTCTAATTCCCGGTAGTTAATCCCTTAACATTTAGTGATCCCGCGAGTGGTTACCATTTCAGTTGGCGGTCTCAGTTTAGCGGCCAAGTCAGATTCTAGATCCGACAGTTGTCACATAATCTCATGGCCTCAAAAGATTCCATGAGATCATGCGACAATCATCGATCTTCCTACCTGCAGTAAGTTCATTTGTTAGTGGGTCCTACCACGTAGTCCGAGCTATGCATTTGTGATTGGTCAGACTTCGTGATATGGTGCCATGTCAGCGCGAGCCTGGTGGGTTGTCAGTCGACGTTGATCTAACGGATGGTGCATGATCTGAAGGAGCTTTTTTGACACATGAGATCATGCGCCCGTCATTGATCTTACTTTATCTCTGGGCTCTGTCAGGTGGGTCCTCAGTTTTTGACGTGCTCATTCTTCATTGGTCGATCAGACGACAGCTGGGCTCTATTGGTAGGACTGTGTTAGAGTATCTGTAGGGATGTCAGTAGACTGAAGATCTACGGTTGTCATTTGATCGCAAGGGATCCCCCAAGCCCTTGCAATCTTGCGAAACCATCTGATGCTCCTTCTGCAGGTCGTGGGTCCGCGTTGTCAGATGGGCTGATGTGTGAAGCATTTGATTGGTTCGCGTGGTGATAACTAGATTTTTAGTGGGTCTGTTTGTCAGAAGGGTCCCAGTCTAATAAAGATCTATGGCTGGCGTAAAAGCGCAAGGAATCTTTCTGACATATAAGATCATGCGCCCGCCATTAGATTGGAATCTAAGCTGAGTGGGTCCGTTGTCAGAGCTTGCCAAGGTGTTTTGCTGATGAGGCAGTCGGGGCGAATAAAAGAATGACATGTGGTAGTTCTGGGCCCAGGGTTAGAAAAACATTAAATGAATCAGTGACTAAAGGGTTTCTCATGTTCGTCAAACTTAACCAGGGTCAGTTAAAATAATTAGTGGTCCTGCGACCAATGAGAAAAGGTAACTTGAGGTATACTTGAGGTTAATTCTGCAAACGAACGGTTCCTGGGTAAATAAGAAGATCTAACGGTTGTGTTTTAAAAGGAGATTGAGATTTAAACGTCAGCCGTTGATGGAGGAAAAGTATAGCACCACCTGCTAGCCGTTAATATTTAAATTCAAATTTATTTCTTTGTAGGGTTTTTGCTAGGTTTTGATCCAATGGTCGGTTGCGACAAAATGGGTAGCTAAAATTTATGTTTCAAGGACGATTGCAGTTGGGGAAAATGATGTGAAGACCTGCGTAGCCGTCACAAGTCATTTCTTGCTTTCTAAGAGTACCAATTTGAGCATTCATGGTGAGACTTTGTGTAGGAAAGTTGATGGATCCAGGTTGCTTGTCCGCAGGCAAATGAGGTACAAGGATGGACACATAAACTCAAAAATCTAATCGGCCATGATGTTGCAGAGATACAATTATGATTAGATTTATTTGAGTTAGGGTTGGCTATTATTTTATGTCAAACATATGTAACCCTAATTAGGTTTTGACTCTTGCTTGCATGCAAGGGAGGATGTATATATTGTATTTTTGGAGCTTTTGAGCTTAGAGTTGGACAATGGTAAAAGAATTTCACTTTTCTTAAGGGTCATCTGTGGTATCATTTCTACCCTCTGGCTTATACAGTTGTAAATCTTTCATTGATTATTCAAACATTGCAGAGGTATTTTGTGACAATTCTCCATGTCCCTATACTTCCTTGTCTGAATTATCTCTTATTGAATTAAAGTATATGATGTTTTCAGTGATATCTTAGGGTTCTTGATCCCTCTTACTTTTTGTAATTGTGTGTGTTATTGTGTTTGATCTGATTTAGATGTTTTTGTGGGTATATTTCAGCCCCCTAACAACCTTGTCTCACTCCTACACCGAGTTGCAGAAGTGAATGTCTGCTTGCAGGTCATAAGTTGTGTCTTATGTTCAGGCCCTCCTATGAAACACTTATGCAAGCCTATTCAGTAAGTTGTGATCTACTAGACCTAAGCCTTCCATTGATTCCACTCCTCTATAGTGAGATCCAAGCCCTAATTTCGGTGTATCAGCTAGTAGATAGTTTGCTTTCAAGTCATTTCCCTTTCCAAGCATTCCTTCTATCCCTTTCCCTCAAAAGTTTTACTTTTCATGTCTAGAAGCAAATTAAGGTGATTATCCAAGAGGAACTAGCCTAGAACCTGGAGGTCTCATCTCAGTTAGCATAGGTCCCACAACCTGGAGATGATTCTCATGTTATACTAGGTTATCAAGACTATGAGAGCTTGAAACAAGGGTGCAAACTTAGTGTATAACAATAACAAAAAAAAAAATCACACTCCATTTTTTATTATGACAATTTTTTCCTTAATTACCATGATGATCTCAACATAAGATCTTAATATTTACATAAAAAAAGGGAAAATAGCTCTAAACCCAACCAGACAAAAAAGAACCCTTATAAAATATCAAATATAATGCATGCATTAACTACTTTGGTAGTTCTTATATTAGTCATGCAAAACAAAGAAGCCTTGTAAAATATCAAATATGATATATATGTTCTATCTAGAAAATGAACTATTTTGAATTTTAAAAATGTGATTCTTACTTTAATAAATAATTATTTTGATAGATATATATTGAAGGGTGAGTAAAATAATAATAACTATATTAGTTGATATTAACAGTTCTTTATTTAAATATAAACATACAAATAATAATTAAAATCATATAATATTAATTTAAAAAAAAATTATTAGCTAATGAATTGAAATATTATATTTATTATTGGCTTGAAAAGTTTTACAATTGATATATATATATATATATATATATATATATATATATATATATATATATATATACTATTTTAAATAATTATTTCATATTATATATATTTGATTTGGATATAAGAATTTCTTTTTTTTAAAAGGTAATGAGCTTATATAACACATTAAAGAAAATTATAAGGACTACATATATGAACCAGGGAAATGAAAACTTGGCAAAAATTAGAGGAGACCACAAAAATTGATTAAAAATAATTGTACGAAAGATTTACAAGAAACTTCAAAGGTTGGAGCCACAATTTGGAGAAGAAATCATTATCCAGAAGTTTATTGTCCTCCTGTCATCATGTTGATTATGGATGAAAGAGTCGTGACTTTGATCTGTGTTGTCCATAACATGTGTCTTTTCTTTGTTAATCATGGTAGCTTAGGACTTCCTTTGCCATTTATTTGACATTTATGGAGTTGGTTGTTACTATCTGCCAACCAACTCCATGTACTGGGAAATCCCTTTTATCAGTCACCTTTTTTTTGTTTAGCTTTATCGCTCATCGAAGAGATGGCTTTTTTGTCTCTCTGATCCCCAATGGATGGTTATGATCATCAATGTGAGGAGATTCAGGCTCCATCAAAGAGACTTATCTTGTCGATGAAGCGATTATTTGGTCCCTCAATCTCCAATGTGGTTTGGTCAGACAATATGTTTCAAAGACATACTGACCATCGAAGAGATATTTTTTTGTGTCTTTGAAATTCGATCAAGCTTGGATGGCATTAAAATATTGTGGGCCTGCAATCATCAAAGACTTCGACTATCAAAGAGATAGTTTTTGCGTCTCTTCGATCTCTGATAAGGTTGTGTTCTCGTGCAAGGCTACAGAGATTTTGGACATCAAGGGAAGTCATATGATCTCTTTGATCCCCGATGAAGCTTTCTAAGAATGCCAAGGGCTTTACATTGTGAATCTATCTTTCCTTTTAGCATCTTATAAATATTGACCTGCATATGAATGTGTGGCCCTTTGTTTTTAGGTTGAGTGTTGACCTGCCTTTGATCACTATTTTTTAACGGTGTGTATCTATGTTGTTATTCTTTCAACATATTTGCAGTTGTATCATTAAGAACTCTCTACAGCTATTTCATTTTGGAATCTATAGCTTCATTCACTATTTATTGCTATAATAAGATGAATTCCTCATTTTTAAATAAAATGAACCTGCAAAATATACAAGAGCATTATAATAAAAAAGTCTTATTGAACATACAATATATATTGTGTGGAGAGGGGATACTTTACGGAGGTAGTATCCTCGATAATGTATTACAAAATATTTTACTTCTTCTAGACTTAAAAGCTTGGTTTTTCATGACACTATCCCTGATATTTCACATGTATCCCCTTTTCTTTATGGTCTCTTTACATTTAGCGCTGCTCCAAATTCAAAATATGAAGACCCCTGACTAGTATTTAGAATAGTCTAATGCAAAATGGATTTGGAGGATTCCATTTGGTCACCACTTGTAGTTTCTAGCCAATCTAATAGTCTATTTCCCTCTCTATAATAGTGCATCAATTCATAATTCTCTAGGATTATAGGAGACAACATATTTGTTTTAGGATATAATCAAGCTTCCAACAATTGCTTCTCTCTTTTTTAACTGCATTAATAATAACCTAGTAATCTCCTTCTATTTGTAATTTACTAATTTTGAGGGAGGATGCTAGAATTAGTTGTTAATATAATGATTTAGCTTCTGTAATATTATTTGTGTCATCTTTAAGTCTAAATTCTATTGCTTGCAAAACATTCCCCAAATGGTCTTGAATGACACTTCCACCTCTTGATTTGTCCAAATTCCCCCTTTGTTGCTCCATAAAAATTTAATTTCACCCATCCTTCAAGAAGAGATATCCATTTTATTTCCCTATGGTTTATTTTGGAATTTGGAGCCTAAAGTAATACTCCTTGGAATGGTAATTTAATGTGGGGCCAAGCTCTTAATATCTTTGAATACTAGTCTATGAAGACCAATTTGATATTTTTTGGATATCTAAACATATGCATTAACTACTTTAGAGATAGATGGTTCAATTATTTTTTATAACTACTTCGAGATAAAGGGTTCAATTATTTTTTATACAGTTTCTACTTGTACTCTTTCATGTCTAAATATTATTTTATTACTCTCCCACCATATCCCCCATACTATCATGGAAAGGATAACTTTCCATAGGCTTGCAAAGAATGAGTTTGAGTACAAGAGAGGCCAACTTGAGAATGTGTCCCAAATAGAATGTGGTAACGGTGATTTCTATTGTAATTTAATTTGAAAAAACTTCCAAATATACTAAACAAAGGATAAATTTAGTAATAAGCAATCACCATTTTCTTGTTCTTCCCCACAAAGAACATAGTGAAAAGAACCCAAAAATTTCCCATTTTGCAAGTCTTGCACTAGTTAAGATTCTATCTTTTATCATCAACCATGCAAAACAACTTGCTTTTGGGAGAACTATTCCATTCCAGCAAAAGATAAAGGCATGATCCTTTATCTGATGGTATTGGAGGCTTATTAATGTTCTATAACCTAGTTTAACTTCATACTAACCTAATTTTGATGGTGCCCATAGCAACTATCTGATTTATTTGAGAACAAGACCTCTCACTTGTCAAGAATATTTTTTGAGTAATTGTATTTGATGCAGTAGGATCTAATGATGATTACTTTCTATCCATACCATTGTCTTAGTATTTACATGTATTGATGATATGTAGTCCTCCACTCTAGGACCCCATTCCTAAGAGAAAAAAAGCTCTAACTTGATCTAATTATTTAATTTTACTCAAGAGGGGAAATATTCCATGAGTCCTCTCAAAATAGTGTAGTCTTACCATTATTTGTTTCCCATGTGATGTGTGTTAAAATAACTTCCCTACAATGCATCAGATGAATAAAATTCCACATTATTGATCCTAAGAGGGGGTTGAAAATGGACAGTGCTCTATGTGGAGTATTGTTGTCCAAGTGTTTTTATTGGAGGATTCTACACCATCTTGCTTTAGGATTTATGTACATAAACCAAACTAATTTTTCTCCCAAGGCAACATTTCTCGCCTCTAAATTATGGAATTGTGTACTCCAATGTGTTCTTATCCTCACATAAGTTTTCCAAAGACACTAGAGAGATTTTTTTATTTTTAACAATATTTCCTTTCTGAAGAAAATATTTTATCAGTTGTTCCATTTTCTTTATTGCTAAGCTATGGGATTTTAATACTTCCAAGTGATATTTTTTACTATTGACAACATTGATTTAATAATTTATAGTTTGCCCGCTAATGACAACCATTTCCCTTTCCAAGAGGTAATTTTTTCCTTAAGATTATCCAAGATGCTTTTCCATTGTGTTCCTTTGAGATAACCTGTGAAGGAATCCCCAAGTATTTACAAGGTAAATATGCTACTTGAAAGCTTGATATTCTCATGCTTTTACCTTTAATTCTTGTTGGAGTATTGAAGATATAAATATTTGATTTTGATGCTTTCACTTAGTAACTTGAAGCTGACATATATTTTTGGAGAACATAATTATTTTTTATTCTGAGATTGAGGCCTTCCCATACATAAGAGTATCATGCACAAAGGTTATGTGTTATGGTTTGATCTAACCCCGAGATAGGTATGCCTTTCCACTTGGCTTGTAGCTAATTATTTTTTATCACTCTACTAAGTGCATCTACCTGAATTATAAATAGAAATGTAGAAATAAAGTCTCATTATCTCACTCCTTGGGATGAACTAAAGAAGCCACAAGAGGAGCCATTAATAAACACTAAAAAATTTCTCTTGGGAGACGATAGTAATTCTATTTGTACCATTTTGTAGAGAATTTAAATTTTCTTAAGACGTTCATTAGAAAATCTCATTTTACTCTATCATATACCTTTGACATATCTAATTTAAATATAAAGGAAGGAAAATTTTCTTCTTTGATGGAATGTAAAACTTCATGAGCTACCAATGACCCTTCTAAAGTATCTCTCCCTAGAACAAATGCCCCTTGATCTTCTGAGATTGTCCTAGGTATAATGTGCACTAGTCTCAAATATATTTATTTTGTGAATATTTTATATATTATGGTGCAAAGGAAGATTAGTCTACAATCCAAAAAGGCCTCAGGATGTAACTCTTTTGAAATGAGTATAATATGAGTGACATTAAATTTTTTTAAAATGTTATCTAACCTCTTTGATTCTTCTAGTTCTCCCAGAAGGTCTATTTGAATAAAGTTCCATACTTTTTTGAAAAAATAGTGTTGTAAATCCATTTTCCTTGGGAGCTTTATTTGGGGAAAGAGAGAAGACTACATGTTTGAGTTTTTTCAAAGAAATGGCTTTAGTAAAATATTATTGTCTTCTTGAGACAACAAGGGAAGAATGTAAGCCAAGAGTTCATGTCTATCTTGTTATAAAGTTGGAGCTTAATCCATTGGTTTTGATAGCATGTCTGAAAAGAAATGAACTACCTCTTGATGAATATCATCTTCACTTGTGAAATGTAAGAAATGGTGAGCAATTCTAGGATGTATATCACTTACCAAATCTAGGCATACATTATAATACCAAAGCCTCCAACAATGTGAATCAAATTAGCACAACCAAGAAAGTAAGGGTGGCAATGCGTGATCTACACAATATAGGGTTTTGGATTCAGTCTTATGTGGATCCGTGAAAAGAAACCACTCTTATGGAAATATTTTTTACACATGGATTGATTAAAAAAATGTTGCATATAATGTACAAGGTAGGTTGTATGTATTCCCCCCTCCTTATGATGACAACTTAGGAGACATCATAAGGAAGAGAATAAAGGATACCTACTTCTGACAACAAGAATATATCCTTAAAGAAAAAATGTAGGATATAAACTTAACTAAGAGCGTTGACCCTAAATAGATAATTGTGAAAGGATATTCCACTTATGGGAAGAGACTCTTGAAAGGAAGATATCGTGGATGTAAGATCACTACCTTCAAGATAAGTTCTTGAACAAAGATAGCATCTTCAAGACAAAAGAGGGGGAAGAGAACAAGAATGCACCCATTGAGCCCCATGTTGTTGGGTGAAGTAGGGATTCTTGATGAAGGATGATATATTTTTAAATTCATAGTAAGGGAATTTCTTTATAATGAACATAGTTTTGAAAATAAAGAATAGGTTGTGATCAAGGATGCACAAGTCCCTCGCATAAGAGAGAATCCCGAATCAAACAAACAATTATTTATAAGAAAAGAATGTCACATGATAAACAAATACCACTATACCAAGGAAATTAGATCCAAAGAGAGAGACAGAGAGTCATAAAACATTTCCCCCAAGTGTGAAGGAAAGATGAAGTATATGATGCATTCCTAATGACTGTAACTCCATAATTTCAAGCAAAATAAGATGCAAACCAAAGAGAACTCCTAATATAAAACAAACATATTTGCAAAAAGATATCACATTATAAAGTAAGAAAGTCATTTGTAAGGAGGTGAATGAGAGAAATGATATGGATGATTATTAAATGATAGATGTACCCTTTGAGGCATGAAAAGTATTGTTAAGCAAAGATGTTAGGATCCTACGTGAAATAAATTATCTCATGCCAAAAATAATGTACCATCATGAAATAATAGAAAATGCATGGAGAAGAGAAGAAATAAGAAACAAGTGTGCAACATTATGTATGCTTAGTGGTCAACTCTATTATTCAAGATATGCACTTCCACGTAAGGAAGATTTTGTAAGGTGGATAGTAGTCTCATTAAGGAGAAATATATTGAACCATAAGTCCATACATGGGAGGACATCATATCACAAAAGAGATTATCATCAAAGAGATAATGGATCCTTTGAAGTAGAAAAATATGATATATAATGCAATGTATGTCCCAATTTATAGATCTTTTAATAGTAGACATGCACTTTCAAGCAAGCATAAGGTTGCAACTAAGGATGTAAATTAATCTTCTGAAAAAGAGAAGATCTATGTGTAAAACAACAAATCCATGCAAGAGAGGACATGATAATATAAATGATGCAAGTAGACAAGGAATATTGGATGTATAAAGGAAGAAAAAAAGAGGAAGGACACATTATGCTCCCTAAGTAGTTTCTATTTATAATAGACATGTCTTTTCAAACAAGCATAAGGTTGCAACTTAGAATGTCAATCTCTTGAAAAAGAGAATATCCTTATGTAAAATAACAAATGCATGCAAGAAATAATGTCATCATATAAAAGAAACAAGTCAACAAAGGGAGAAAATGGATCCTTTGAGATAAATAGGAGAGTGGGATAGGACCCTTGCCCCCCAAGTGGGAGACAAGTAAAAAGGACTATTATGTTTCTCACAAAGTATGATTGCACCTAAAGTTGCATCACCATAAATGACAATGAGCCTACAAAGGATATGTTAATCTCTATTGAGCATTTTAGGTTATCATTAGTATCAAAGGACAGTAAACAAGTCAGTCAGTTATTTACATTGAGACAGTCGGTAACTAGAAGTAAGACAAAGCAGTCGGTAAAGCCTTATACCGAGCATCACACAGTTAAACGAGCACCAGAGACATTGACATCGACGGTCAGTAAACACTGAACATCATAGTATACACCGAGCAGATTATACAATGTTTACCGATGATCACAGTAAATGGCATAGTAATCAGAAATGGCACATTATTCAATGCAAATAGTTATAACAGATCATAAAATGGTTTACCAAGATCAAGGAGCATTTATTGTAAAATATATTAATTAAATGCAATGCTTATCTTATTTGTATTAGTTGATCTAGGTTATTTTGCACCGTAGATCTTAGGGTTATGATTTTCTTTTGTAACCTAATTTTTGTTTAAGTGGCAAAAATAGAACACTATATATTGTATATGTTCGTACCATTTTATAAGGTTGTTGAACTGATATATATGAATCATAGAGCACTTGAAGAAATTTCCTATCTTCAAGACAATCAGTTTACCGAGCAGAACAAAGTATAGAGGTTTTCAGATTGAGGAGAATCAAATAAGGCAACCGAGCAGATCAGAGCAGAGAACCATCACAAATAAGGTGATATATTTTGATAAGAACTTATAGATTTCTTTCAAACAATTGAGTTTTCAACTAGCAGATAATTTACCTATTACTTTCTAACAATTGTGATAGAGTTTTGATAAATCTCTTAACAGAGTAGACTTAACAATCTTTGTATAAATCTCTTAACCGAGTACACACTTCATATAGTGTTGTTAAATCCTATAACTAGGTAGATCTAGCTGATCTAATATGTTACTCCTAATAGGGTAAGATCACCATAAGTGATCAAAACTTGTAGCCTTAACAGGTAAACCTTTTCTATCTACAGTAGTGAAGAATTTGTGGGTGTCATCCCCACCGTAGTTTTTACCTTCTAACAAGGGTTTCTGCATTACCAAAATACTTGTGTTATGTGATTGTCATATTGATTTCATATTGTTTACTTTCTTAAGTTAACTAGATGATTGATTTATGCAATTAGATTCAAGTTATTTTGATTGGTTATCACAGTATTCAGTTATAGATCAGAAAAGTTTTTGCAACTAAAGTTTTGAAGGCACTAATTCACCCCTCCCCTCTCAGTACCTATCTCTCCTAATTCCAACAATTGGTATCAGAGCCATGTTCTCTTGTTGAACATTTTAACCACTGAAGGGAAAAGATCTAAGTCATGGAGAGATACAAGCTTGACAAGACTATTGAAAATTAGAAGATACAAATGCAGATGTTTGTGGAACAATATAAACAAGCCAAGGTAGAACTAAAGAAATTACTGATTGAAAGAAAGAACCTTGCAATTCAGTAGAATGAAATAAGCTATCATGAAGAACCTATTGATGACATATTTGATCATATTGGATCAAGCTCTAGAAGCATCTCTAACAAATCCAAAAATATAATCTCTGAGCTATCTGAAAAGAATCAACATCTATCCGAGCAAGTGAAAGCACTTCAAATCGGTCATGAATCTCAAATGGTGAGAATGGTGGAAATCATGAACAATGGTAGACAACCTGAACAAGATCAGAATCTGGCTATTGAAGACCAAAGACTAATGACTGAACAACTTCAAGAAAAAGAAATTGAAATCCAGAGACTCACTGATCATCACTTCCAAGTATCAAATCAGATGATGACAGTTAATCAAGAAATGAACCGAGTAAATGGAGAATTATCAAGAAGACTTGAAGATGTAGCAACACTTAGAGAAGATAATGAAAAACTGAGAAATGAAATAAAAACACAAAAGCAACACAATGAGATGATGAAGATAGCCGAGGACAGCTCTAAAAAGATTGATGATTTTTTGACTAATCAGAGGAGATTTGGAAGCAAAGCCGGTATAGGCTACACTGGTGAAGGAGAATCATCACAACAAGCTGAAGAAGTCAACAACAATCAAAGTGAAAAACCTAAAGTGTTGACATGTTACCACTATGGAAAATCAGGACATACATCTAATGTGTGCAGAAGCAAAGCACAAGGTAAACCTCCTGTCATTCCTAAGTTCAATGGATATTGCTATTACTGTGGTAAGTTTGGACATCCAGCTTATGAATGTAGAGAAAAGAAGAATGACATTGCTAAAAACACTAATGAGGAGAAAATATGCTATTCTTGTAATAAGTATGGACACACTGCAAGGGACTGTAAGGCGAAAATGAAGCAAGTCTGGACACCTAAAGAGAAACTACAATGAAAGCCATATCAACCGAAGAGACAAGGTAACTCATATGTTTGGGATTATAATACATGGACTAATTGTACTGCATGTGGTTGGTATGGACATATTGTAGCAAACTGTTATAGAAAGAGTCGGATTGGACAATCAAGTAACTGGACAAATGCAGGAATGGCATGTATGTACTGTCACAAGGTTAGTCATGTAAGCAAGAACTACAGAGACCGAGCACTTGATGAAAACCATATATTTGAGAATGGATATAACATTGCAAAAATTAAAAAGTTAAGGAACATAATGTGGAAGAAAGCATCTAATGAGAATGTTGAGTCAAGTAACACTATCAGTGAAACCTTGTCCATTGGATTGGGTGAAATCGGTACCTCCACTTAAGGTGACAAAGGTATGTATGGAACTAACATTTGAAATGATAACATTTTACATACAGCTCCTTATATATGATGTACAAACACCAAATTTGCATGAATGAAGATGCACTATGGTTTATATATTATAAGTTTGCAAATGACATCTAGTCGGTAAAAGGGGAAACATGAGTTGGTTACCCATCGGTAATCACTATACAAGGTTAACCGAAAACAATTCAAACCGATGAAGAAACTCTATGCTAACCAAGCAAAAGACTTTATCGAGTTGACAGTTGTCTCATACTGAAAGTTAGGTCACACATTTAATGCATCAAATTTTGAGTGAGAATATTAGAAAACCCTATATATATGCGAAAACAGAGTTCATTGTTACATCGTGATTTCGAAGAAAGGAGATTTTATAGAGAAGAGTTCGAGCTAACAATTTTTAGAACAGATTCAAAGCAACTAGATCGAACCGACGACAATTCTTCGATGAAAACTAGTAAGTTTATCTGCCTACCGAACATTAATTATCTATTTGCTTGTCGAAACCCTAGAAACAATTTATGGCATCGTCTTCGATCGCAAGCAAATCATAGAACGTTGAGGAGGAAGTGGAACTAATTGTTAGGGTGCACTTTGCTGAGGAGAAATTCAAATCGCATCCTAAGGTCGCAGCACAAATGGATGATATGGGCGCATTCTCTAGTATTCCTAATAAGGTTTTGTTAACAGAAGACATTAGGGCTTACATTCACTACAAGATCGGTGAAGTATGTGACTTTGAGACCATAGCAGCTTATCAACAAGTCTGTGGACCGGATGGTAAGATCAAATTCGAGCATAAGAAGATTGAGGAATCAGGGTTATGGTGTTTCACATAATTCCCACAATCATTTCACAATGATTGGATATGAATCATGCTTAGCAGATTCCATGATGGAAAATTTTGGCTAGACAAACCAATTGAGGTCACCAAGAAGATTATCAGTAGGGTTACTAGGTACCCTACAACCGACAAAGCCAAAGCATTTTGAAGTTCGTCTCATCCCGACATAGAAAAGAACACTGGAGCTCAATGGGATGGTAGGGCACTAAAGATTTCAACTATCAAAGATCCAGCTGTAAGATTTGCAGCTCATGTCATTGGGTACAAGATATTTCAATCAACCAGGCCGAATAGTGTACCCTGTAGCGCTGTGGACATGGCTTACAAAATTGTGAAGAAAGATCACTAGGTTGATCTTGTCGAGCTACTACTACACCAATTGCATGACAACATGAAGACAATAAAATAAAAGAAGTCCAATACATGTAAGTACGGATCACTGCTTGTCTGTACATTCCTCTATTCACAAAAATATGTACCAGGTATTGGAAAAGTTAATTGGCAATCGGACAGACCGATAACTGCCCAAATCGGTGATATGATGAGAAGTCTAGGAGACAATGTGAACAAGGAGTTCCATGCATATTTCAAGGAATTTCAAACAAGAATGCAACAAAGAAGCATAATTCCAAAAGAATTAGTAAGCAAATTTGAAGATGACATATGCTTTGTGGTAAGCACAGACCACTCAATGATAAAGGCAGTAGAACCAAGAACAAAATGGCTAGCACCAATGGGTTATGAAATGAATCATGATTTCACTCTGAAATCTATCAATGCATTGCTAGCATTACCAATTGACATCACTGCCAGTAGGTTTGGAGTGTATGAGGAAGCTAAGTCTAGAATCACAACAGACATTGAGATCAGTAAAATGTCAAGAAGGGAAAAGAAAATGAAAAAGGATCTCTCAGCAAGATATGGAACTGTTACCCTAATTTTCATATGCATGCAAATTTGGCTAAAATCCATCCCCAGGTCTTTGTTTTTTATCCTACCAAGCATCCCTGAAATTTTTATGATCTTATGCCATGTCCTCTGGCCTCTGCAAATTATTTTATTCCTTGGTCTGTAGTTAAAAAAATTCAAAAAGTAGTCGTTGCCAAGAAGTAACCCTGCAAACCCTAGGCTCCTCATTCTATTTTCATGCTACTTTTTTAGCAACTTAAAAGTCCCAATTCCCATGTGCATAATTCTCCCTTCAGTCACCATTTCACTTATTCTTCCAGTGGTTACCTTTTTTCTTTTGGCGAACTGGCAACTGCAGTATTTTTCTTAGTCGCGAGATAAAATGGTGAAGCTTCTAAACATTCAGTGACTTTGCGGATTGCCTTTAGTTGGTCATTCGCTAACTGAAACCCTAGGTTGGACTTTTGGTTTAGTGATTCTGTGAATGCCTTGTTCACGTATTCTTTAGACTTAACAGAGGTTAAGAATTCTATTCAGTGACTGAGCGAATTTCCTTTGGCCGCGCATTCGCTAAGACTTCCGGGGTTAAGTGATTTAGGTGGGGTCCCAGTTGATGAGAGCAACGGTTGTCGTAAGATCTCATAAGGTCTATCAGAGGCTTGTGATCTTATGACAACCATCGATCTTCCCTTTTCTCAATGCTTCAAGCTTTTGTGGGTCCACTGCCACGGTTTCCTACTTGGAGGCTTTTCATTGGTCAAGGGATGATGACTTGTATTTTGTCAATGGGCCCAGGGATGTCAGAAGCTTTGAGATCTACGGCTGGTGTGTGTTCTCATGAAATGTGTTAGAGGCTTGCGATTATAAGACAACTGTTGATTCTCCTTGGTGATGTAACTCTTCATGCCTGGTGGGTCCACTGCTACCTGTACACAAACGATGGCTTCTCATTGGTCCACATGGTAATGATTCAACAATGTGTCAATGGGACCAGGTTTCTAGCATTTCAAAAGGCTCTGACACCTGTAGGAAATCTACGGTTAGCATATGTTCGCAAGGCTTTGTGTCAGAGCATGCAATCATGAGACCGACCGTCGATTTTACTTTATTTCTCGGTGCCCATGCTAGGTGGGTCCTCTGACAATTGATGCTGACATGCTTGAATTTGATTGGTTGCCATGTGCTGATGAAGATTTCCAGGTGGGTCCATTTTTCAGATTGGGTTCCGGTTTAAAGAGATCAGTAGCTGGCGCATGATCTAAAGGAATATTTTGGGGCCATGAGATCATGCGCCTGCCGTTGGATCAGAATCTTGTCTTTAGTGGGACCGATGTCAGGGGTTGCCGAGGTGTATGCCTACAGAGCAATCAAGGGCAAATAAAAGAATGACATGTGGCAGTTCTGGGCCCAGGGTAAAGAGTATTCTACGAATCAGCAACTAAAGGATATCTTCTTGTTTGTTAGAGTTAACCGGAGTCAACTAAAAGTTTAAATGATTCTGTGACTGAAGGAAAGTTAGAAACTGAGGTAAATACTGAGTTAGTTTTGTAGTCAAATGTCAAGCCCGGGTAAAAAATGAAGATCTGACGGTCGCGTTTTAAAGTAAGATTGATTTTTGAATGCCGACCGTTGATAGGGAATTTTGGTGCCACCTGTAACCATTTTATCATTTTTTTTAAATTCAAATATCTCAAAATATCAAATTTTAACAGTTATGGCGAGCCTCAGTTGTAGGTAGGTAGATGGATCATGGCGGCTATATTTTTACAGATATAAACATGAAATGAACATGCAAACACAGATAACTGATCAACTGGGATATTTTCATGTGCATTTATGGCTAGATTTGACAGAATTAGGGTTTCATTAATATATGAAAATTTCTGTAACCCTAATTAGATTTTTTGCTCCTGCCTGCATGCAAGAGGAGATGTATATATTGTTTTTTTAGAGAGCTTTAGAGCAGAGAGTTCACATTTTGTAAAGAGAAAAAATATCTTTTCTTAGAAGGCTATTTGAGACATTTTTTTTGTCCTCTGGTTTTCTACATTCTATAACCTACCATTAATAGTTCAGATATTGAAGGTGTTTTTGTGACATTCTTTATGTCCCTATGCCTTCTTGTGTGAGTTATTTCTTAATGAATTTAGTATTTACATGCTTCTCAGTGATATCTTAGGATTCTTGATCCCTCTTTCTTTCTATAATTTTGTGTATCATTGTGGATGATTTGATGTGAGTGCTTTTGTGGGTATACTTTAACCCCTTAAATATCTTGTCTCATTCCTATAGCTAGTTGTAGAGGTGAATGTTTATTTGTAGGTCATAGATTGTTGTCTAATTCCAAGGGGTGTTATTTTTTGTGAAAGAATTTCTCTTTCTCTGAATAACTCTTTTTATCTACAGACCCTTCTATGAAGTAATTATGCAAACCTATTCAGTGAGTTGTGATCACCTAGGCCTAAGTCTATTCATTGATTTCATCTTTTATACTGTAATTCATACCATATTTTTGGTGTATCACCTAGTAGGATAGTTTGCTTTCAGTCATTTCCCTTTCAAGCATTCCTTCTATCCCTTTCCCTCAAGAGATTTACTTTTCCTCTTTAAAAGCAAATTAGGGTGATTATCCAAGAGGAACCAGCCTAGAACCTGGAGGTCTCATCTCAGTTAGCATAGGTCCCACAACCTGGAGATGATTCCCATGTTATACTAGGTTATCAAGACTATGAGAGCTTGAGACAAGGGTGAAAACTTAGTGTATAACAATTCTGGCATGCCCGGTGGGATAGTAAAAGAATCAGATTCATGTTGAAGATTATGTTATCTCTGATATACAGATTTCATAATACAAGCTTTTAGAAGTATTCTATTAGTATATCTGGAGACTCCACTATTTTCAAAGATCCAGGCCAACCTTGTTCAAGGTTTATGAGAAAGATTGAGACTAGGAGCTCTAAGCCTACTAAATTTTTAGAGTTTCCCTCAAAAAGAAGTCACAGAGGTAGGTCAACCCAAAGAACAGCCCCTGCAAGGAGAGTTCAATCAACACCACCGAATACCTTAGAAAGGAGACCTTTTCCCTTCCATTTTAGAAGAAGAGGCAGATCTCTAACTAGAGATCTAGAAGAGGATTCAAATCTAGCAGCAAATATAGCTCATATAGTTTTTAATCTTTAGATTCCATCTCCTATAATGGCTAGATAGTTTGCCTTCGCACCATTCAACCAAAGGAGTCCATTAGCCTTTTCTATACATCATGATGTGCCTTTGGTGGCACTAAAAAGTATACCTGATTTCACAGGTGAAGGGAAGACAACTAATTTTGAGCACATAAGAGATGTGAACACCATCTGCAGCATACACAACATAACCCAAGAAGATGTGGCCACAAAATTATTAGCAGCCTCTTTAAAAGGTAAGGCTCTTGAATGGTTTAGAACTCTAACTGTTGGTTCTATTACTTCATGGGATGAGTTAGGGGATGCATTAAGCAGGCATTTTGAGGATAAATTAGATAACTTGTCTCTAGTTGAGCAGTTAACAACTATCAAGAGAGACCCTCAAGAGCAAATGATAGATTACAATAGTAGATTCCTTAAGACATGGAATAGAATTCCAGTCTCAGTAAGGCCATCAGCTGACCATGCTTTCCTATATTACTTGCAAAGTTTGAATGGTCAAATTTTTGTCATGATCTAGTCTATGGGTGGTACTTCTTTACCCTAGGCCTTTGACATAGCTGTCAGGGCCGAAAATTGTTTGATTCAAGCAGGCATGATACAAAGAAGGCCTCCAATGCCTATTTTCCCTAGCCTTCAACCCATTGCACCTGCACAAGTACCCCCATTTACCCCTATTCCCACCATATTAGCATCTCAGGCTAGTACTAGTGGTCAAGAGCTAACAACTAGTTTCTCTTAGGAGTTATAAGAGATAAAGAACAGTCAAGAAAGCAGTAAGCAAGAAATGACAAATTTGTTGCAGACCTTGACTAAAGAGGTTACAAATTTTAAGAAAAAGGATCAAGGAATCAGACCACTCTTTCAGCCACAAGGCCAAGGTCCTAATTAGCAATATCAAAATAAAGGACAACCTTATCAGCAAAATAGGCCACCATACCAAGGAGGCTATCAAGGACAAAGATAAAGTTTTAATCATAGACAATTCCAACCATATAACCTTGCACCTCTAAATTCTACAAATCCAATGAGGAATATGGTTCCTAGTCAAAATAATATGGCTATGGATAATGAATGGTGTTTTCCTTATAATCAGCCTCACAACCAGGCCACATGTTCAAATGGATGGATGAACCAAGCTTTAATGGTTCAGAATGCCTTACAAGCTCAATCAGAGGCTTCATCCAATGGGTCAGTTCCTCAATAAGAACCACAAGAAAATAAGATTGCTCTCTTCAATTGGGAGCAACCAGACTTCAATGGAGCCAATGATGAGGTTGATTTTGTTGCCTATACAAGAGCAAAGAGAAGAGCTCAGGACATGGAGAGAGGAGATTCTAATGCCAAAGCCACTACATCTGCAGAGCCAGTACAACAAGCTAATCTCATCACACCTAAAGAGGCTCCTGTTATTACAAGCAAAGAAATCCAACAGTCTAAGGAAGTCGAGCCCATCATAGTAAAGGCACAACAGAGAGTACATGTTGTGACACCTTTTAATATCATAGACAACATGAAGGAGGTGAATGTCACAGTGTCTATTTGGGACTCTTTGGCTCTTCCAGGACAACCTGAAATTTTGAAGAAGGCCATGACAGAGGTGACAACTCCTCAACCTACAAAAGAAGCTGCAAAGCCAGTGTTTGTTAACACTGATCAAGAAAGGGAGGCTCCAAGTAGCAACTCCAAAGGCAATGCCACACAAGGTAGGAATTCAAAGCCACCTCCCTTTTATGTATCTCTAATAATTGGGAAATCTTTAGTACATAATTGTATGGTAGATAGTGGAGCTACTAGCACTGTGATGCCCAAGAAAGTAGCTGACCAATTAGGATTGAAATATGAGCCCTTCCAAAAGAAGGTTACCCAACTTGATGGGTCTTTAGTCAATACTATAGGTGTGGCCAAGGATACCAGTTTAATCCTACATGCCAGTCCTAATTTTTCCATCCTCCTTGATATATATATTATAGATCTCCCGACATTATTTGCTATATGTCTTTCGAGGGAGTTTACAGCCAAGATAGGAGGATACCTATCTTCTGACTGGTCTCACATGCTTTTTCATACAAGATATGGGACCAAGGTCACCATTAAATCAGAACCATTGGTAGTGCACCATATAGAGCCATATGTATCCAATGCCATCAATGTAAATTGCCCCATATTTGATGACAGTGACTTCCAAACCATTAGTGAAGCAAGCACAAAGATAGAAAGTATCCCTGATATTCTACTAGATGAAAGAGCTTCAGAAGCCCAAGAACATCTTTTTTGGGATTTTGGTTTGGGAAGTTATTTGATACAAGAAAGTGGAGCAATAGAACCAAACCTCCTCAAAGAAGACACTAGTTCAGAGGATCGGAGCAATCAGGTTTGGGAGCTATTTTTTGATGGAGCTAGAAGTAGACATGGTTCTGGTGGTGGTGTTATGTTAGTGTCCCCAAAAGGAGAAAGGTATTATACTACCTTTAGATTCAATTTCTCCTGCACTAACAATACTGCAGAGTATGAAAGTCTAGTCAATGGACTAGAGTGGGCTAGAAAGAGAGGGCTTAAGGCCTTAAAAGTTTATGGTGACAGTGAGTTAGTTTTCAGCCAAGTAAGAGGGATAAGTGCAACAAAGAATGACACTTTGAAAGCATACAAACATAGAGTTTGGGATGCAATTCAAGATTTCCATGCTTTCAATATTGTTGCTATCCCTAGGAAGCTAAATCAAAATGCAGATAGGTTAGCTGCTGTTGGATCTCAGCATGACATTCCAAATAGTGTTTCAAAAGAAATAGATCAACAACATATCAAAGTGGTTTTCAAACCCTCTATTCTTGATAATAATGTCAATTGGCAGGTTTTTGACAATGATGAACAAATTCTGCAGTTCTTGTTTGAAGAAGATGTTTTTTCAAGGCATAATCAAGATAGGTTATCACAAAATTATGGTGATCAAGTGATACAACTTAAGTCCAATAAGATTCCTAGAGGTCTTGTTACATTGGAGATTGTCTTTAACAAGGATGATGAAGTCGAGAAAAAAAAAAGATGGCCTGGTAGTCCAACAAGAACATTGTGTTGAATTAGAGTTGGAACCAGGTAAGAGCCTACAATTTGGAAAAGTGAACACTAAATTGGAGAAGCAAGCTTACACTCAGTTATTCAAAGAATTTAGCTATATATTTGCATGGCAATATGAAGACCTCAAAGGTTTTGATCCTGCCCTTGCCCAACACACTATTGAGTTAGAGCCTAATGCCAAACTAGTGAGGCAAAAGAAAAGGCATGTTAATCCCAAACTTGAGCCACTTATGCATAAGGAAGTGCTCAAATTAATAGAAAGTGGTATCATCTACCCCATTAAGCATACTAGTTGGGTTTCCAACCTTGTTCCTGTCAGGAAGAAGAATGAGGAGTTGAGGTTATGTGTTGACTTCAGGGATCTTAACAGGGCCTCTCTAAAAGATCGCCATCCACTTCCCTCCATGGAACATATCTTACAATGTGTCTCTGGATCTGAGAGATTTTCATTATTGGATGGCTATTCAGGATACAATCAGATCTTAGTCAATGAAGAGGATCAATATAACACTGCATTTACAACCAAGTGGGGAACCATGGCTTATCAAAAGATGCCCTTTGGTTTGTCAAATGCAGGTGCTACATTTCAAAAGGCAATGGATATGGCCTTTAAGAACCTAATGTACAAGTTTGTGCTAGTCTATTTGGATGACATAACTATCTATTCTAAGCATGCAGTAGATCAAATCAAACATTTGAGGTAGATTTTTGAAAGGTGTAGAAAATTTGGGATATCTCTTAATCCCAAAAAATGTGTGTTTGTAGTTCATGAAGGAAAATTATTGGGATATGTAGTATCCAAAGAAGGAATTATAGTGGATCCTAAGAGAATTGCAGCTATCCTAGAGCTACCCCTACCACATCACAAGAGAGGTCTCCAATCTTTCATAGGAAAGATTAATTTTGTTAGGAGGTTCTTGCCTAACATTGCAGATTTACTCAAGCCTTTGACAGCCATGCTAAAGAATAGTTCAACTTTCAGTTGGACCAAAGAAGGGAGAGTCAATTTCCAAGCTATCAAAGAGGCCTTAGCAGAAGCCCCTGCTCTCCTGAACCCAAATTTTAGTAAGGATTTTATCCTTTATGCTTATGGAGGTCATGATGCTATATCTGCAATGTTGACTCAAGAAAATTCAGATAGATTGGAGCAGCCTATTGCTTTCTTTAGCAAAGGTTTAGAGGAGTATGAACAAAGATACTCTTTTGTAGAGAAACATGTACTTGCTATGGTAAAGAGTCTTAAAAAATTTAGATATCTACTGACTCATAGCAAGGTACATTTGAAGGTTACTCATCCAAGTGTCAAAGAATTTTTGCTTTCCAAGGACTTAAATTAGAAAAGAGCTAGTTGGATCACCAAGGTGATGGAATATGACATAGATATTCAGACTACCAAGCTGGTTAGAGGAAGAGGTCTTTGTGAGAATTTGGAAGAGGATGAAGGTTCAAAGAAATTAGAAACAATAGATGCATCTCTGGTGGTGCATTCTATAGAAGAACAAGCCAAGGCAACAAGATGGTTGCCTAATATGATCAATTACTTGAAGACAGGGCAATGTCCTGTAGATCTAGATTCAGAAAAAAGAAGGTATTATAGATTGCAATCTATTCCTTTTGTGCTGATTGATGAAGTTCTTTTCAGAAAGGATCACAATGGTGTCCTTTTAAGATGCATAGATTCACAAAAGATAGCTGATATCCTATTTGAATTTCATGATGGACCTTCTGGAGGTCACTTCTCTCCTAGGACTACTGCTTTTAAAATCACGAGGGCTAGATACTATTGGTCATCTATCTTTAAGGATAGTCATGATTATGTGAGAAAATGCATCAAGTGTGCTATGTTTGCAGGAAAAGAAAGGCTTGCAGCCTTACCCCTACAGCCAATTAGAACAAAGCAACCTTTCATGAAATGGGTTATAGATTTCATTGGAATCATCAATCCTCCATCTAGTGCAGGACACAAGTGGATAATCACTGTAATAGATTACTTCACCAGATGGACAGAGGTAGTTGCATTAAAAGAAGAAAATGAGAGTGTTGTCCTAGGTTTTTATGATGATATAGTTCATAGGTTCGGCACTCTTGATTCCATCATTTCAGATAATGAATTGGCATTCACAGGCCTCAAAGTCTCAGAGTGGGTAGTCAAGAATGGCATTTATCTTAATACTAGCTCAAATTATTACCCTCAAGGCAATGGCTTAGCTGAATCAACAAATAAGAATTTGATTAAGATAATCAAGAAGACTCTGCAAGACAACCAAAGGGATTGGCATACTAAGCTCAGGTCTACATTATGGTTAGATAGAATCACTCCAAAGAAGATTATTGGTAATTCTCCTTATGTGTTAGTGTATGGCAGAGAGGCCAAGTTGTCTATCTCAATTGAATTGCTAGCACTGGACTTGGCTACTCAGTATGCCCTATTTGAGGAGGAGGATCCCTTGCAGATCAGACATGCTCAGTTAGAGGAAATCATAGACAAATCCATGAAAGATATGGAGTTCCACCAGATTCAGACAAAGAGAAGTTTTGATAAAAGTGCCAGGATCATAAATTTCAAGGTTGGGGATGTAGTCCTCAAGTGGGATGAGTTCAAATCCAAGCCTGGCAGACATAAAAAATTTGATTCATTTTGGGGTGGACCATTTGTTATAACAAAGTGCAAGGGATCCAATGATTTTCAACTATCAAATATGGAAGGAGTTCCCCTACCTATCCCAGTGAATGGTTTCCACCTGAAGCCCTGCTTTGAGGTTAATCCCTCTCTATAAATTTTGTAAAAATGCTTTCCTGTTTTCTAGGTTACTTTCCTACTTTTCAAGAAGTGCATGTGCACAAGTTTGTCTTCCCATGTTCAGTTTTGCCTCTCTACCAAGTTTTGTGTTCCTCAGAATGACCCCATGCCCAATGAATTATGTCAAGGCCACTAGTTTTACATGTCTAGCTGGCTGACATCTAGCAGAAATTGCCAAAATGTTACCCTAATTTTCATATACATGCAAATTTGGCTAAAATCCATCCCTAGGTCTCTTTTTTTAATCCTGCCAAGCATCCCTGAAATTTTTATGATCTTATGCCATGTCCTCTGGCCTCTGCAAATTATTTTATTCCTTGGTTCGTAGTTAAAAAAATTCAAAAAGTAGTCGTTACCAAGAAGTAACCCTACAAACCCTAGGCCCCTCATTCTATTTTCATGTTACTTTTTTGGCAACTTAAAAGTCCCAATTCCCATGTGCATAATTCTCCCTTGGGTCACCATTTCTCTTATTCTTCCAACGGTTACCTTTTTCCTTTTGGTGAACTAGTGACTGCAGTTTTTTTCTTAGTCATCAGATAAAATGGTGAAGCTTCTAAACATTCAGTGACTTCATGGATTGCCTTCAGTCGGGCATTCACTAACTGAAACCCCAGGTTGGACTTTTGGTTTAGCGATTTTGCAAATGCCTTGTTTGCATATTCTTCAGACTTAACTGAGGTTAAGAATTCTATTCAGCGACTGGATGAATTTCCTTTGGTCGCACATTCGCTAAGACTTCTAGGGTTAAGTGATTTAAGTGGGGTACCAGTTGATGAGATCAATGGTTGTCGTAAGATCTCATAGGGTCTGTCAAAGGCTTGCAATCTTACGACAACCGTCGATCTTCCCTTTTCTCAGTGCTTCAAGCTTTTGTGGGTCCACTACCACGGTGTCCTACTTGGAGGCTTTTCATTGGTCGAGGGATGATGACTTGTATTTTGTCAGCGGGCCCAGGGATGTCAGAAGCTTTGAGATCTACGACTGGCATGTGTTCTCATGAAATGTGTTAGAGGCTTGTGATTATAAGACAACCATTGATTCTCCTTGGTGACATAACTCTTCATGCCTAGCAGGTCCACTACTACGTGTACACAAATGATGACTTCTCATTGGTCCACATGGTAATGATTCGACAATGTGTTAGTGGCACTAGGTTTCCAGCGTTTCAAAGGGCTCTGACACCTGTAGGAAATCTACGGTTGGCATATGTTCATGAGGCTTTGTGTCAGAGCATTAGATCATGCGACCGACCATTGAATTTACTTTATTTCTCGGCGTCCATGCTAGGTGGGTCCTCTAACAATTGATGCTGACATGCTTGAATTTGATTGGTTGCCATGTGCTGACAAAGATTTCCAGGTGGGTCTGTTTGTCAGAAGGGGTTCCGGTTTAAAGAGATCAATGGCTAGTGCATGATTTGAAGGAATATTCGGGGGCCACGAGATCATGCACCCACCGTTGGATTAGAATCTTGTCTTTAGTGGGACCGATGTCAGGGGTTATCGAAGTGTATGCCTACAGAGCAATCAAGGGTGAATAAAAGAATGACACGTGGTGGTTTTGGGCCCAGGGTTAAGAGTATTCTGTGAATCAATGACTAAAGGATATTTTCTTGTTCGCTAGAGTTAACTAGAGTCAACTAAAAGTTTAAATGATTCTGTGACTAAAGGAAAGTTGGAACCCGAGGTAAATACTGAGTTAGTTTTGCAATCAAATGCCGAGCCTGGGTAAAAAAGGAAGATTTAACGGTTGCGTTTTAAAGTAAGATTGATTTTTGAATGCCAACCATCGATAGGGAATTTTAGTGCCACTTGTAACCATTTTATCATTTTTTTAAAATTCAAATATCTCAAAATATCAAATTTTAATAGTTATGGTGAGCCCGAGTTGCAGGTAGGTAGATGGATCATGGCAGCTAGATTTTTACAGGTATAAACATGAAATGGACACGCAAACACAAATAACTGATCAGCTGCGATATTTTCATGTACATTTGTGGCTGAATTTCACAGAATTAGGGTTTTATTATTATATGAAAATTTATGTAACCCTAATTAGGATTTTTTCTCCTGCCTATGTGCAAGAGGAGATGTATATATTGTTTTTTTAGAGAGCTTTAGAGCAGAGAGTTCACATTTTGTAAAGAGAAAAAATATCTTTTCTTAGAAGGCTATTTGAGACATTGTTTTTGTCCTCTGGTTTTCTACATTCTATAACCTCCCATTGATAGTTTAGATATTGAAAGTGTTTTTGTGACATTCTCTATGTCCCTGTGCCTTCTTGTGTGAGTTATTTCTTAATGAATTTAGTATTTACATGCTTCTCAGTGATATCTTAGGATTCTTGATCCCTCTTTCTTTCTATAATTTTGTGTATCATTGTGGATGATTTGATGTGAGTGCTTTTGTGGGTATACTTTAACCCCTTAAATATCTTGTCTCATTCCTATACCTAGTTGTAGAGGTGAATATTTTTTTGCAAGTCATAAATTGTTGTCTAATTCCAAGGGGTGTTATTATTTGTGAAAGAATTTCTCTTTCCCTGAATAACTCTTTTTATCTACAAACCCTTCTATGAAGTACTTATGCAAACCTATTCAGTGAGTTGTGATCACCTAGGCCTAAGTCTATTCATTGATTTCATCTTTTATACTGTAATTCATACCATATTTTCGGTGTATCACCTCGTAGGATAGTTTTCTTTCAATCATTTCCCTTTCAAGCATTCCTTCTATCCCTTTCCCTCAAGAGATTTACTTTTCCTCTTTAAAAGCAAATTAGGGTGATTATCCAAGAGGAACCAGCCTAGAACCTGGAGGTCTCATCTCAGTTAGCATAGGTCCCACAACCTGGAGATGATTCCCATGTTATACTAGGTTATCAAGACTACGAGAGCTTGAGACAAGGGTGACAAATTAGTGTATAACAATTCTGGCACGCCCGGTGGGACAGTAAAAGAATCAGATTCATGTTGAAGATTATGTTATCTCTGATATATAGATTGCATAATACAAGCTTTTAGAAGTATTCTATCAAGTATATCTGGTGACTCCACTATTTTCAAAGATCCAGGCCAACCTTGTTCAAGGTTTATGAGAAAGATTGAGACTAGGAGCTCTAAGCCTACTAAATTTTCAGAGTTGCCCTCAAAAAGAAGTCATAGAGGCAGGTCAACCCAAAGAACATCCCCTGCAAGGAGAGTTCAATCAACACCACCGAATACCTTAGAAAGGAGACCTTTTCCCTTCCATTTTAGAAGAAGAGGCAGATCTCTAACTAGAGATCTAGAAGAGGATTCAAATCCAGCAGAAAATATAGCTCATATAGTTGTTAATCTTTAGATTCTAGCTCCTACAATGGCTAGATAGTTTACCTTCGCACCATTCAACCAAACGAGTCCATTAGCCTTTTCTATACATCATGATGTGCCTTTGGTGGCACTAAAAAGTATACCTAATTTCACAGGTGAAGGGAAGACAACTGCTTTTGAGCACATAAGAGATGTGAACACCATCTGCAGCATACACAACATAACCCAAGAAGATGTGGCCACAAAATTATTAGCAGCCTCTTTAAAAGGTAAGGCTCTTGAATGGTTTAGAACTCTAACTGTTGGTTCTATTACTTCATGGGATGAGTTAGGGGATGCATTAAGCAGGCATTTTGAGGATAAATTAGATAACTTGTCTCTAGTTGAGCAGTTAACAACTATCAAGAGAGACCCTCAAGAGCAAATGATAGATTACAATAGTAGATTCCTTAAGACATGGAATAGAATTCCAGTCTCAGTAAGGCCATCAGCTGACCATGCTTTCCTATATTACTTGCAAAGTTTGAATGGTCAAATTTTTGTCATGATCTAGTCTATGGGTGGTACTTCTTTACCCTAGGCTTTTGACATAGCTGTCAGGGCCGAAAATTGTTTGATTCAAGCAAGCATGATACAAAGAAGGCCTCCAATGCCTATTTTCCCTAGCCTTCAACCCATTGCACCTGCACAAGTACCCCCATTTACCCCTATTCCCACCATTTTAGCACCTCAGGCTAGTACTAGTGGTCAAGAGCTAACAGCTAGTTTCTCTCATGAGTTACAAGAGATAAAGAACAGTCAAGAAAGCAGTAAGCAAGAAATGACAAATTTGTTGCGGACCTTGACTAAAGAGGTTACAAATTTGAAGAAACAGGGTCAAGGAATCAGACCACCCTTTCGGCCACAAGGCCAAGGTCCTAATTAGCAATATCAAAATAAAGGACAACCTTATCAGCAAAATAGGCCACCATACCAAGGAGGCTATCAAGGACAAAGACAAAGTTTTAATCAGAGACCATTCCAACCATATAACCCTGCACCTCTAAATTCTACAAATCTAGTGAGGGATATGGTTCCTAGTCAAGATAATATGGCTATGGATAATGAATGGTGTTTTCCTTGCAATCAGCCTCATAACCAGGCCACATGTTCAAATGGATGGATGAACCAATCTTTAATGGTTCAGAATGCCTTACAAGCTCAATCAGAGGCTTCATCCAATGGGTCAGTTCCTCAATAAGAACCACAAGAAAATAAGACTGCTCTCTTCAATTGGGAGCAACCAGACTTCAATGGAGCCAATGATGAGGTTGCTTTTGTTGCCTATACAAGAGCAAAGAGAAGAGCTCAGGACATGGAGAGAGGAGATTCTTATGTATCCAATGCCATCAATGTAAATTGCCCCATATTTGATGACAGTGACTTCCAAACCATTAGTGAAGCAAGCACAAAGATAGAAAGTATCCCTAATATTCTACTAGATGAAAGAGCTTCAGAAGCCCAAGAACATCTTTTTTGGGATTTTGGTTTGGGAAGTTATTTTATACGAGAAACTGGAGCAATAGAACCAAACCTCCTCAAAGAAGACACTGGTTCAGAGGATCGGAGCAATCAGGTTTGGGAGCTATTTTTTGATGGAGCTAGAAGTAGACATGGTTCTAGTGGTGGTGCTATGTTAGTGTCCCCAAAAGGAGAAAGGTATTATACTGCCTTTAGATTTAGTTTCTCCTACACTAGCACTACTGCAGAGTATGAAAGTCTAGTCAAGAGGGCAGCTGAACCACCGAAGAAAAAGAGGAAATACATAAGGAGTAAGGAAGACATAGAGGAGACTGACACTAAAAATTACCCTGATCAATTTAAGCTAGTTCGTAATAGGGATAGTACCATAGAAGAAATAATTGAAGATATTATTGAGAATGGAAATCTTAATGATCCAGGCATAGGCAAATTTAACAACATGTCAATTGAGGACAAGACAAAGATAGAACATGCTATTGTTCAAATGATGATCAAGTTGAAAAGAGTACCAATGGAATTTGCATGTCAACTGCTGAAGGAACTTAATGATAAAATAAGTGAAATATTGGCTATTGCTTTAGATAAAAAGAAAAGAAAAAGAGAATGCTCTCTAGGTCGTGTAGCCACACACTTTAGCTATGCTGAGGTAAGTGAATACATGACAAGGTATCAGCCTAGATTTTCAGTCAAGAATGGAGCTATGTAGATTATGGATGAGAATGTAGATGATATGGATGTCGTATGTGACTCCCTATGGACATCAATTTTGAAAGCAGAAGAGAAAGCTGAACAGGAAGCATTCCTGAAATTGTCTAAAAAGAGACACAGTTCAAAAGGTAAAAGTATTTTCATTGATGATAATAAAGGCAAGAAAATAGAAGACACCAATATATCAGTTACTGAGGTAATTGATATCACTGAGCAAAAGGAAGAAATCAAAGTTTCACAGGATGCACCGGATCAAGCTAAGATCCACTTGCAAAAGAAAACTGATGATGATGCACTCATTGACGACATCACTAACGGTGATCCTGATGATAAGGATGATGAAGATGTAATAATTACACAATACAAAGATGAAGCATTAAACACTAACAATGTGTGTACATCTCTATCGGGTGAACTACTTGTACTTGCAGAGGTCGCTGAAATAATTTCACAAGTACAACTCGATGCCTCTCATCCTGAGCCAACCAAAGATACAACTGAGATTCAAGCACCTGAGCAACTTGCATATACAAATGAGCTTGTCAAACTAGAGGCATAGTCTACAGAATAGAAGGACCTAAAGAAACCAAGTCAACCGAGGTGAACCAACCTGACACTACCACCGAGACTCCCACTCAATCTACCGAGGAGTAGAAGAAGGATGATATAGTGTCAACTGGTAAGGATACTCTGAGGAGTGAAGAAAAAGCTATTGTTGTAAGTGAAAAGAAGTCACCTCTACCCCTGAAGAAGAAAAAGAAGAAATCCAAAGGGCCGGTCACCATTGATGAAGTTATTGTTATACCCGAATGTGACCCAAGAACTCTAAGCCTCAAGGAAATAAATCAGTATGGGGAGTTATGTTCGAGAAAAGTGGCACAAGAAAAATTGAGGCAAGAACAAAAATGTAAAGAAGTGTTAAATGATGTAAGGGATACTCTACAACAGATAGTACCAGAAACAAACATTGATGAGAATACTCCCATTTTAGATCAACTTGCCAACCTCACCGACATAATCAATGCCCCTGATATAGATACAGACAAAAGAATAGAAGAATGGGTAGAGTCAAAGATTCAACACAAATTGGCAGAAAGGATTAGCACTGAAGTGGCACTAAACAAGGTGCAATTTTCTAAGGTCATTACCGAGGTAAAATCTATCACGCAGGTAATCTGTCAACTGCTAATAAAGCTTTGTACTACAAACACCTTCACTATAGAAATTAGTGAAAAGATAAAAGGTTTAGTAGAAGAAATCAAGTTGAGTACACAAGCAGCTATCACCGAGCCAACTACTTTCTTAAAGCACATTAACTGAGTTCAGGAACTCCGACGGCTGATAGCAGACTTAAGGAAACAAGAAGAGCACATCATCGATCAGGTCATAGAATTACAGAAAGAACTCACTCCTTACCTGATGATTTTTGAAATACATACTGTCAAAGCTGAGAAACTTGTGGAAACACCAGAGATTTCAGTGTTGGAAAATATCTTTGACATGCATGCACAAGTCGGTCTTGAGAAAATTGCTCTTACCAACTTGAAAGAGGAATGGGAAAACCTCTTGGAGTCTATGAAGAAAACCCATAGGCACATTTTTGATAAGATGTAAGTATACATTACATATTTTTTGGGTATTTGGCATTATTATCAAAAAGGAAGAAAACATGTATATGCCAAATAATATATTTTTGATATGTATATTACATAATATCGGGAGCATGCACCGAGGGGGAGAACTTTTGTACTTAGAAGTTTTTGTAGTGGATATGTATATAGCGGAGATATAAGGGATATATAGAAACATTTTGTCTATATACATTATGAAGTTTTGATACTAATGCCAAAGGGGGAGATTGTTAATCTCTATTGAGCATTTTAGGTTGTCATTAGTATCAAAGGACAATAAACAGGTCGGTTGGTTATTTACATTGAGATAGTCGGTAACTAGAAGTAAGATAGAGCAGTCAGTAAAGCCTTATATTGAGCATCACACAGTTAACCGAGCACTAGAGACACCGACACCAACGGTCAGTAAACACCAAACATCGTAGTATACACCGAGCAGATTATACAGTGTTTACCAATGATCACAGTAAATGGCATAGTAATCAGAAATGGCACATTATTCTATGCAAATGGTTATAACAGATCATAAAATGGTTTACCAAGATCGAGGAGCATTTATTGTAAAAGATATTCATTAAATGCAATGATTATCTTATTTGTATTAGTTGATCTAGGTTATTTTGCACTGTAGATCTTAGGGTTATGATTTTCTTTTGTAACCTAATTTTTGTTTAAGCGGAAAAAATAGAACACTATATATTATATATGTTCACACCATTTTATAAGATTGTTGAACTAATATATATGAATCACGAAGCACTTGAAGAAATTGCCTATCTTCAAGACAATCAGTTTATCGAGAAAAATAGAGTACAAAGGTTTTCAGATTGAGGAGAATCAGATAAGGCAACCGAGCAGATCAGAGCAGAGAACCATCACAGATAAGGTGATATATTTTGATAAGAACTTATAGATCTATTTCAAACAATTGAGTTGTCAACTAGCAAATAATTTACCTATTACTTTCTAACAATTGTGATAGAGTTTTGATAAATCTCTTAACAGAGTAAACTTAACAGTCTTTGTATAAATCTCTTAACCAAGTACACACTTCATATAGTGTTGTTAAATCCTATAACTAGGTAGATCTAGCTGATCTAATATGTTACTCCTAATAGGGTAAGATCACCATAAGTGATCAAAACTTGTAGCCTTAACAGGCAAACCTTTTCTATCTTCAGTAGTGAAGAATTTGTGGGTGTCATCCCCACCATAGTTTTTACCTTCTAACAAGGGTTTTTGCATTACCAAAATACTTGTGTTATGTGATTTTCATATTGATTTCATATTGTTTACTTTCTTAAGTTAACTAGATGATTGATTTATGCAATTAGATTCAAGTTATTTTGATTGGTTATCACAGTATTCAGTTATAGATCAGAAAGGTTTTTGCAACTAAAGTTTTGAAGGCACTAATTCACCCCTCCCCTCTTAGTACCTATCTCTCCTAATTCCAACAGGATAGGCTTATAAATTTCACATAGTGAGGAGCAACATAATAGGATCATAGATGTTATTTAGAACGATCATGAAAAATACGCCATTCATTATTACATGTCATTTGAAGTATACCACAATTAATGGATTATTTAATTTTATACTTCAAATCATAACACTCATTAGTCATATGACCATGAATTCGATGATATATACAAATGAAATAATTTCCTTGTTTTTGTTTGTTATTTTTTCACTTGTTTTCAAAGGAAGAATAATTAGGTTGGCCTTAAGAAGCTCAAACAAAATATCCTCTTCTTGTGATGAGAAATTAAAAGAAGAATTTGTAGATTGACTAGGAAAATTGGAAGGTTGCAAATATAATTTTTTTTTGACAAATTGGATATAGATTTCTCATGATTTGCAATGATTTTTTGCACACATTCTATACCATGTCCATCAAGAAGGTTTGATATATCGATAAAATATGAGTCTCTTGTAGGTGGAATGGGATTGAAATCTAAAGAGGACCAATCAATATCCATACATTTTATTGGTATAATTGATGACCAAATGAGATGAGTATATTATGGTATGTGTTTGATGTTAATCTAATGTTAGGATGATCAGTTATGATATTGTAATTGATGTCAACTTGGTGTTTGTTTGTTGAATGTGTTCTTGATAAGAACATGAATGATTAGTTGAATGAATCTCAAGTTGGAGTGTGTGATCATTATGGATGATCAATTGATGTCTTTAGATGGTATATCTATGACCACACATGTTCAAGTTAAGTAAAAGATGAGTTATGATGAGATGAACATGTACAGGTGAGTTGGAAGAGAAATAGGTGACCAAAGTTGAATGATTTTCACTTTATGAAGAATAAAATTAGACTTAGTGTGTGTGGTCATACATATGTGATCTAGACATGCATATCTACCTGATCCTATGACCACGTCATGATTGGAGATTCAAGGAATTAGTTATGAATATTTTAAGTGACTAAAACAAGAAGAGCAAAGGAAGAACAATGAACTACATGCTTGATCGGTAAAGTTGTTAGATCAAGTGATCTGATATTGGCTAATGAATTTTTTTATGCTCTAGGTGTTGTGGTGAGGTGGAAGATCTAACTTGTAAAGGTAAAATTTGTTACAATGATAAAAAATGAAAGGATTTCTTGAAGTTATGCATCTTTCTAGGGAAAAGTGATAAAGTTTATTTTATTAGTCAAATTGAAGGTGTGATGAGATTCCTACATCTGACATGTGTTGTTGAGAAAGGAAAAATGTTTTTTAGGCTTTCTATAGTGGTGGATGATGATTGAAGTGTTTGTGTTAGGGTTTTTGGTTGCCCTAAAACCTAATATGTATTGAGAAGTATAAGTACTACTTTCTTGTATTTCTCAAGTGTGTGTGAGAAGGAACATTTGGATGTTCTACATGTGAAGCAAAGATTGAGGTTGAACTAGATCTATATTAGAAGAAGAGAAGTGCTACTTTCTCATATCATTTTCACTTGTTGATCCCTAAAAGTTTCATCAAGCAAAATCCCTTAATTTGGTAGATCCTAACATGTTTGATTTTTAAATCCTTTAACGTGGTGACACATTAACTTGTATTTGAATTCCTTTAACTAGGCCACTCCTAATAGGGTGAAGCTCCTAACAAAGCTAAAGGTAAATCCCTTGATCAGGTGACTCCTAACAGGGTCTTTTTCTTAACTGGGCCTATTATAAGCTTTTAATAGGGCTAAGCTCTTAACTGAGTGTGCTCCGAAAGAGTGCATTTTTCTTAGTGAGTTCCATCCCCATTGTGGTTTTTCCCAAGTTAGGTTTTCATGATAAAAAAAAAAGGTTTTATGTGTTGATTTGTGTGGATGATTATCTTTGATGTGATGTTTATTTCATGTTAAGGTTAAAAGGGTGAATCCATGTTGATAAGATATTATGAAAATGTATTAAAAGGTTTAGATTTATGTGATTGGATAGATTATTGATTCACCCCCCCCCTTCTCAGTAATCTTGGACCTGATTATACTAACAATTTGTATCAGAGATTTGGTCCTCCTTCTGGTAAGCCTAACAGATTGAGGAAAAGATTCAATGATGAGGAAGGAGCCTCCCAAGTTTAGCAAGGACAAATACCTGGTATGGGGTGAAAGAATGAAGTTATACCTAAAATATATATGGGATCAAAATGTTGGATGCATGTCACAAATAGGTATACCTCTCCTAATGGAATAGCTAATGCAGATCAACTAAAATAGAAATAGGAGAATACTCAAGCACAAGAAGCCATCGTACTCTATCTAATATTGATTATGTTGATGTCCGTGCTCTTGATACTGACTATGAAGTTTGGGAAAAGTTGAAACTAATCTATTGTGGAGATGTTCATGTGCAAAAAGATAAGGAAGATAGTCTTAGAGGAAAATATGATGACATGATGACATGACGATGATAGAAGGTGAAAATATTTCTCAGTATGGTTAAAGAATAAAAGAATTTGTTAGTGCTATTAGATGTGTTGGTGGAACTATTGATAAAAATGGTGTGGTAAGAAAAATGTTGAGAACCTTATTGCCTGCTTATACCATCAAAGTGTCTTCTATAAATGAGTTGAAAACTTTTGAAAAAGTTAGTATAGATGGAGTGATTGGTAAGCTTACTGCATTTGAGCTAGATAACTTTAATAACAATGTTCCAAGAGTTGAAGTAGCCTTTAAGGAATTGGTGTCAAATGTACTGGTAAGAAAAGGTAAAGAGTTAGGCCATGATTTTGATTGCATGTCAAGTTTTTCTAGGGAACTTTAAGCTCTTTTGGATGATGAAAGGAGACAAGGAGACTTTTAAGCTATGAAGGAGATTGCCTAGAGAGACTAATAAGTACAAGGATAAGCTACCACTAAATTTTTTTCCATGTAATAATATTGGACATATTGCTGCTAGATATCCTAATGGTGAGCAAAAGGATAAGTTCAAAAAAAAATTAAGGGGAAAGCAAAGAAAAAATGCTATGTTATTTTTTATTAAGGAGTTACCAATGAAGAATCATATGATAATGAGGAATAGGAGATATTTTTTGTTGAAATAAAAGAAGATCCATTAGAAGGAGAAAGGGAATTGGTCTCTCACATGGGAAACAATGATGAAAGGATTATAGATAGTAGGTGCTCACATCACATGACCGGTGAAAAGAGTAAGTTCACTAAGCTTGATGTTTTTGATGGTGGTGTGGTAAGATTTGGTAACAATTCACCTTATTTAGTTAAAGGAAAAGGCGCTATATTTGTGAATAGAAAGAGTAGTATAGATGAAGTTTACTTTGTGGATGGTTTAACTTATAACCTATTGAGTGTGGGTTGGTTAAACAATAAGGGTTACTAATTAGAATTCAAAGGTGGTGTATGTAGAATAAATGGAAGCTCCGATGATGAGATTACAACTGGTAGGCATACTAGAGGTAACTTATTCCATCTGAATAATAATGTGAATAGTTGTTTGGTTGCTAAGATTAGAGACAGTTGGTTGTGGTATAGAATATTTTTTCATATTAACTTTGACAATTTGATAAAATTAAGTAACACAAATGCAATAAGAGGATTGCCATAACTTGTGAAACCAGAAAACATAATGTGTAAGGAATGTCATTTGGGTAAGTTGACTAGTCCTACTTTCAAAAATAAATTTTTTTTCTCAGAGAACATACTTGATTTGGTGCATACTAGTCTTTGTGGGCCTATGAGAGAAAAAAATTATAATGGTGATAGATATTTCATATTGTTAATTGATGACTACTCAAGAATGATGTGGGTCCCTTTCATGAAGGAGAATTCTAATGAATTCCAAAAGTTTAAAGCAATCAAGGCACTAGTGGAGAAAGAATTAGGTAAAAGTATGAAGTGTTTAAGATCCGATAGAGGAGGTGAGTTTACTTATGCATAATTTATCAAGTGTTGTGAAGATAATGGAACCAAGAGATAAATGTCTACCCCAATAACCCCACAACAAAATGGTATTGTAGAGAGGAAGAGCAGAACTATAGTGGATGTTGCAAGGACAATGTTAATTCAAGTTAATGTACCAAAGATGTATTAGAGAGAAATAATTAGTATTGTTGTTTACACACTAAACTAGGTGCAAGTAAAGAAAGGAACCGATAAGACACCTTATGAACTTTGGTATAGTCACTCTCCTAGTGTTAAATATTTCAAAGTCTTTGGCAATAGATGCTACATTAAAAGCGATGATCACTTAGGCAAGTTTGATCCAAAAAGTGATCAAGGTATTTTCTTGGTTTATTCTACTAAAAATAAAGCATACAAGTGTTTCAATAAGAGAACTAAAAAAATTATTGAGAGTGATAATGTAAAGATTGATGAATACCCTAAAATTAATGATGATTCCAACAAGCAAGTTACTGAGGATGATTAGGAAATTTTGTACATTGAATCGAAAGTGCATGAACCAACAAAAAAAAAATGTGGAAGAAGTGGTTCAACTGGAAGAACAAGAAGAAGATCCTAGATCTGAACTGGTAATACCTAGGTATGTGAAGTTAAATCACTCTAGTGATCAAATTATTGGTGATAATAATGTAGGTGTTCTAACTAGAAGAAATCTCAGAGAAAGTACTTGTTTGATCTCAAAATATGAGCCTAGAATGATGAAGGAGGAAATCAAGGATGAAGATTGGGTAAGAGATATGGAGGAAGATCTTGATCAAATTGAGAAGAATGAGACATGGACATTTGTTCCTAGACCTGAAGATAAAAATGTGATTGGCACAAAATGGCTTTTTAGGAACAAATTGAATGAAGATGGAGATGTGCTCGGGAACAAGGCAAGGCTTGTATGCAAAGGATATACATGAGAAGAAGGACTGGACTATGATGATAATTTTTCTCCAGTTTAAAGATTAGAAGGGGTAAGAATTATACTTTCTTATGCTGCATATAAGAAATTCAAAGTTTTTCAAATAGATGTAAAATCTCCTTTCTTTATTGGTGTTCTTGAAGAAGAAGTCTACATAGAACAACTGGATGGGGTTTTGTTTTGACAAAAGAGCAGGAAATGGTATGCAAGTTACAAAAGATGTTATATGGAATAAAAAAAGCACCAAAAGCATGGTATGAAAGGTTACATTCTGATCTGATTAAGATTGGTTTTGATAGAACATCTGATGATAGTAATGTTTATCTTAAAGTTGAAGGAGATAAGTTGTTGATAAATGAAGTATTTGTTGATGATATTAACTTTGGAGGAGATGATGAGATGATTTTAGCATTTTCTAATGAAATGAAGGAGTTTTAAATGTCTATCATTGGGGAGATCAAAAATAATTTGGGTTCAGGTTTCACAACTAAAGAATGGTATATACATTAGTCAATCCAAGTATGTGAAAGAAGTATTAAAGAATTTTGGTATGGATGACTCCAAAATAGTTGGCACCCCATGCTTATAGGTTGTAAACTATCTAAAGATGATTAATTCGATGTGGTCAATACTAATTTATACATATCTATGATCGGTAATTTGCACTATGTTGTTCACAGCAGACTGGACATTGCTCAAGCGGTTGGTATTGTTACAATATTTCAAGAAAATCCTAAGGAGTCACACATGGTTGTAGTCAAGAGAATTTTCAAATATTTTAAAGAGACTACTGATTATGGCTTATGGTATCCTCACAAAGCATATTTCAATTTGGAGGTGTATACAAATGTTGATTGGGAAGGAACTATGGATGATAGGAAGAGCACACTCGGTGGTGCATTCTTCCTTGGAGGAAGACTTGTGTCTTGGACAAGAATAAAACATAAATGTATTTCAAAATCCACAACAGAGGAAAAATATGTGGTTGCATCAATTAATTGTACTCATATTTCTTGAATGAAGCAAATTCTTGAATGTATAAAAGAAAAGGTAAGTGAACCTGTTGGAGTGATTTTTAGGTTTTTCTGAGAAGTCTCATTTTTAGTCTTGCTAGCATCAAAATCCTACCTATGTATCATTTTCCCATATGAATTTGCAAGAAATTGTCTTTAAAATCCAAGTGTCAAGTTAACCAGGTGCAAAATGCCTGCATACCCATGTCCTAGTTTCCTTTTTTCCTCGATGGGGTTTTTATTTTTTGAAAAATACCCTAAGTGTGCCCTAGACATTCTATTTTCTTGTTACTTTTCTAGGCACTTAAAACTTTCATATGTGCATGTGGTCATTTTTTATCCTTAGTGTTTGCAAAATGTCATAATTAACTTGTTGAGTCCTCTTTCATTCAGCAAACTAGCGATAAAGCCTTGGATTTCATTTTGTTTTCTTCATTCATGTGATCGCTAGTTAAGTCGGTGGTTAGTGATTTATTTTAGCAATTCAGCAATAGTGTCTTTGTCCGATCACATGATTCCTAGCAATTTTCCATAAACATCAAGTGACTCAGTGCAACGGTTATCGCCCGTTCGCTTGATCTAATGGTGAATATCCAAAAATTGAGTGACTCAGCGATGATCGTTGATGAAATCTAAGATCAAAGATTGCTATCAAATTTCAGAATGAAGGTTATAGTTAGTAAAGTATTTAGTGATTCAGCGACAAGGTTACAAAAGGAAAATTTTTGGTTCAGTCGCATATTCTCTGAATGTTTGATAGTTAAGACAATTTATTTGGTGATTCAACAAACAAGGAATTCACTTAATCATGTAAAGCTGGTTGTTAGTGACAAAATATCCCGTGACTAGGTGACTAAAGGTATTCACCTGATCGCGTGATCCTACAGTTAAGTCTTAAAAATTTTAGTGATTCAATGAGGGTCGTGGATAATGATGAAGATCAATGAATAGTGTTTAATCGCATGATATAACTGAGGTTAAGAAGATTTTCTAGTGACTTGGTGACAAAGGCATTTCACTAAATCGTGTGACATAACTAGAGTTAGTAGTAATATCTAGCGATGATGCGAATATAGTTGTAGCTGGATTGCTTAATCAAGCTTGATTTAGATGAAACATTTTGAGATTGTGTGAATATAGTGTTCACTGAATCATATGATATAACTGAGGTTAAGTTAAAGATCTAGAGATTACGTGAAGGGTACATTCACTCATTCATAAGAAATAACCATAGTTAAGCAAGATATTCTGAGATTATGTGAATGCCTTTGGTTGTGTGATCGCCAGAATAAAGGTTGAGTTAAAGTTAAGGATTTGAAGATTGTATGAGGGCCGTGGATGCAAATAAGATTAGATGGTGGTTACCTAATATCTTAATAAAACCATGGGTTAAGGAAAGATTCAGAGATCATGAGATAGGCTTTGTCACTTGATCTCTAAGTTAAATCATAGTTAAGAAGAACATTTCAAGATCAGGAGAAGCCTTTAGTTGCTTGATCTCTGAATAGCTCCCGGTTAAGTGTTCATTAATGAAAAGGAAAAAGAGTTGTTATTACGTGGAAAGGTACTATGCCAGGATGGAAAAATTAAAAGAGCCAGCTAATCAGATCATAATTAAGGGTTTTGTTAGTACTCGAGGGTTTTGAAGAGATGACACAGTAATTATTCCTTCTACTCTTTTCCAAATTTTAAAATATTAACTGTCACATCCCACATTACGGCTAGCTCTGTTTAAAATTTGGTGTTATGTAGAGTTGAATGTTGAGATGACTAAGGGAAGATTTGCAGTGATCTTGATAGTTCCAATGCAATAAATGATCAATGTTATATAGATAGGACATTCATGCATTTAACACTTAACAATTTTCAGAAAGCAATTGAGAATTTTGAAGCTATTGCAGTGTGTTTTTGAGCAGAATGGATTTGTAGAATTCAAAGGTATCAGAAGGTGAAAATGAGTCAACTAGAATCAAGCTGAGCTTTGTCTAGTAGGGAGGCTATGGAACAAGGTGGAGAGGATAAAGGGAAGCAAATTTCTTAGAAGATTTTGTCAAATTTCTCCCAGGATCGAATCAAAATAAAAAGGTTAGTGATGAAGTCTTTCTTGACTATATGGTAGATTATAGGGATCCTGTTACTCCTTCATGTTCTAGCTACATGTTATTCAGCTACTTCTATAATAACCGTTCCAAAGCTATCCCCATTTGCAATGCATGGGTTTTAGGCATGGCTAAGTTAATTATTCATGATGTCTTCCTAGATATCGACCTCATAATTGAGTTAGCTAGGCCTTATGACCCCATATAAAAAACCATCAAAAAAAGTGACCAATCAACCTTAGTGACTCTGGATAAAGGATCTTTCATGAAATCTTTTGATTTATATGATTCATCCTCCATAGAGATAGACTTAAGGAAAAAAAATGAGAAATATGCAAGCCAGTTGGGACTTGTAAGAAGCCAGATTGCTCGACATATGCCTAGAATTGAAACATATGTAGCCACTCTCCTAGAACATATGAATGCTCCCTATGAATATAAAGCCCTCAATTTCTACATGAAGTATCTAGCCTATTGGTTGTGTAGATTTTTAGGGATGGATGGATATGCAGAGATGATGCCAGTAGATATTCTGATGATTATCCTAGACATCCAGAACTCACATGCAAATATAGATTATGATTACATTCAGTATGTAATCAACAGAATTCATGAAGGCTTGATGATGATTAAGGAGGACAAGAAGCAAGTAAGGTTCATCCATTATTCCCTCTTAATGCATTTGATTTTATACTTCAATGTTAACAGTTTGGATTTGCATATGCTAAGGCCTAGGATAATGTTTGAAGGACAACCCAATCCAGTGCATTATTGGTTGAGGTTATGGAATTATACTTCAAATGAAAATGACTTTTGTGCTTTCCAAAATTGGATTGTTTTTCCAATTTTGAATTTTTTGGGAACCAATATAACAAGGCTACCAATTAGGTTTTTAAGGATTCTTAGGCCCCAACAGTATGTTGATAAATGGAAAGCAGGCCACAATTGGGGTGACTTTTATTTGGGCAATAATTTCACACTAATTAGAGTATATGGATTCCCACAACCCCCACACATACTCCCAAAGTATGTGCCTCCAAGAGTTTCCCAATTAGAATTCATTTGAAAACTAATATAGACTGATAAGGAGCACCTAGCTCCACATAAGAAAGGAACTTTTAGTCCATGATAGTTCAGGATAGGTAACTTCCTGATTGGTAAAAGGGCATTACCTCAACTCAACACATGGCTAAATCATTTCAAGATGATTTTTGGCATTTACAGGTATGTGGACTCTAAAAATTTTATTCGGACTATCAGAATGACATTAATTCCCAACATTGGTACAATTAGGGAGCATGAGGGGTGTGATGAGGAGGATGTAATAAGAAATATAATGGATGAAGATGAGATTGGTAAGAGGCTTACCAAATTTTATAATCTTTTGAAATTAGAGGCTCAAGTTAGAAAGGCTAAAATTTCCTTTGGAGGTTTCTTCCCTAACATTCCATATTTGAAGAGAATTGACAAAATGGTATAAATTCATGGTACTTTGTCTAGTCAGTTAGAAGGCCAAATTGAAGAGAAATTAGAGGTAGAAAAATATTACTCTTCTTCTAACTATGAAGAGTATACTAATGAATCACAAGAAGGTGACAATCCACCCCAAGCCAATGAACCCCCTTTCATTGATGTAATTCAGGATTCACCTAAGGCAGAGGATGTCTCTGAGCCTCCTCAAAAAAAATAGAGACTTGAGGAAGGTGGGCCCTCAAAAGAAAGGAAACAGAAGAAAGGGATAAACAGGGTTGCAACCTTAGTGCCTAGTGATACATCATATCATCACCATTTGAGGAAAACCATCAAAGAAGGAAAGAAGGTGGCCACACAAGAAGAATTCAAGTTTCCCCTACTTCTTGGTAAGGATGAAAGGTAAATATATCAAGATGAACTTCACAGTGATTATCAGCTCATCAAAAGTGAAGAATTTAAGAACTTCCTGATATGGAGGAAGTAGCAGGAGGTTGCTAAAACACTACCTAAGGGAACTATCCTAGATGATGAAGTATTGAAGGACTTGGCAGCATATGATCCAAAATTAGAGACCATTACTTTGGAAGAAGCTAGGAAACTAGTTAAATCCAGTGGGATTTTCCTTGTGCCAAGATTGGATTTGACTTCTACTTTCATAATTGATCAAATTAGAAGACAATCCGAGGGCAATCTTTCCCATGAGACCTAGGTTGGAGATATGATCAAAGGATGTGGGTATAGCCCCAAGTCACAGGCTCTAGAAATGTGGTCCCTTGCACCAAGAACTCAAAAACCTTCCCTAGTCAGTATAAAAGAAAAAATGGAGGGGAATTAGATCATTTGGACTGTCCAAAACACTAGTGATCTAGAGATGTCTAAAGCAGTGACCCATTTTGCACATCTAAAAGATAGCTCAATTGTCAAATAGGTATGCAAAGTTATTTGAAAATACAATAACCATAGCAAAGGACAAAGACAAAGGACTAATGAAGATAAAGGCATTAGAGGATGAGCTTGAAGAAGCAAAAGCTAAACTTGAAGAGGCCTCTAAGGCGGCTCCTCCTCCAATCCTACAAATTGAAGTTGCAGTCCAATCAGTGGAAAAACTTCCTGTTGAATTGGTAGAAGAATCAAAAAAGGACAAGTTGGATCTAGACCTAAAGGCCCTCTCTAGCATCATACAATACAAGTGTGAAGTGATAAAAGGTAAAATGGATTCAATCCATGATTCTTACTCTATGATATAGAAGACTAATGAAAGTATCAAGGATGCTATGGCTACTCTAGAGCCACTGTTCAATATATGGTCTACCAGAAGGTCCCTTTTTGAGAAACTTGAGTTATTGCAACCTCATAGGACAGATATTCCAAAATTAGTTACTGAGGTGGGAGAGAAGATAGAGAAAATTGGTACAACTTGGGGATTCTTAAAGGGCAAGGAAAATTAGGTAAAAGCCAAAATGAATATGTTTGGCCCAAACTTTAGCAAGTTCCTCCCTCCAATTTGCAAAAATGATGGTAACATCATAGAAGTTGAGGAGTGGAAGTCAAGTATGAGTCAGTTGGTGATTAGGCATGAGTCCTTTTTGAATAATGATGGATCCTTAGATATGGATAGGTTTAACAACATATTCAATGACATGTTCAAAATAGAAAATGACTATATTAAATTTATTGCTAAAACAAAAGCCATCACTTACTCGAGATGGGATAAGTAGGTCAAGCTATTACAGAGCCTGAAAATGTACACTTGGCCATCAGAAGAAGAGGTTGTTGCATGGGACAAAAGCACTAAACCTAAGAAGAAGAAACCAACATCAATTGATGTAGAAGAAATAGAAGAGGAGTGAATTCTAACATTACACCTGATCTATGAGCACATGGAGAGTAATTATTGTAAAGAGGATGAAGTAGGTTAGTCAGATGGTAGTCATCATTCACACAACAACTTTTGTAGTTACTCTGAATACCAACAGATAAAGGTGCCACTCAAGGGGATTCACTATGAGAAGAAATAGTTTTCTAGTGCCATTTTCCCCTTTTTCTATTCAATTTAAATATATTTTGTATTCTAGTGCAAGTCACTATCTAAGCCATCTGAAGCTTGTTGCATCCTTTTATGAAGGATTCCAAGATGGCTAGTGTATATATAATTAGTTTTAGATGATTGTAAGAGGTGGTGGAATACTTATTGTAATAGGATTTTTTGCATCAAGTGTTTTGATTCTAAGAAATATTAATCTCTGAATGTACTGATACAGAAGATTTATCAATAAGAATATATTGAAATTCCTTGTATATTATTTTTTGTCTTCATGTATGAATTTTAATTTCTTTGTGTGTTAAATCTGTAAGGAATTTTTTATATATCATCTACAAGGTAGGTAGTGGGGTTAAATCTTAAGTTTCTTTCAAGTGAAGTGTGAATCTTAGGTGAGATCTCAAAGAATTCATAAATTGTGCAAGAATCTAATGATAAGTATATATGATTCAAAGGATAATCTGTAAGGCATTTTATCTAAGTTTTGGAGTTATTTGACTTGAAGATTTTCTGTAGATATGTGTCTTAGTTGACTCTGATGCCCTAGGATTTAGCACTAGTCATTGCTTAAGTTACATAGTTTTCACAATCAATCCAATGAATAACTATTTATTTTAAAGTTTGTATTGAAAAGATTATCTATTCATGTTTGTGTCAAGTACATAGACAACTATTGTGATTCTTTAAAGAATTGAATCTGAGAGGTATACTCGCCTAAGCTAAGAGGTCAAAGTGAAGAAGGATCAAGGTCCTTAATACCTTAGTGTTTTGGTTGTTAGATGAATCTATTGGGACTACTAGAGTTAAGTATCAGAGGGTTTTTTATTAAGTTTTGATCATCTATAGTTTTAAACACTAATAGAATTGATAACTATGTTTGCAATAAATATTTCAAACAATCTAGTAATGCATTCCAAGACTAAGCACATTGAAATTAAGTATCACTTTCTAAAAGACAAAGTGCAAGAGAAAGAGGTGAAGTTGGAATATATACCAAAAAAGGAGAAGATAGAAGATATTTTCACAAAGCCACTACCTAAGGATCCTTTTGAGTATTTGACGTAGCTTAAGGATGACGGATCCAATGAAGGATAGTCCAACCTCATAGCTTCAGAACAACACAATGGAATAACACAACAAGACATGTTTCAAAACATATTTTCCATTAACATGCTTGAATGTAAGGCCTTCCAAATTAGGGCCAATTACAATAAAGAAGTAATTCTGCAAGATCAACAAGATCCAACACAACTCTAGCTAGTTCAGTTCTGAAAACTATCAACAACTGATGGAAACCCTAAGGCAGATCTAAACTTGAGCTTGCAAGCCTCCAAGCAATCTCCTTGTCTCCAAGTAAACAACTACTAGCTCTATTGTTACAAACTATCAGATGGCAATCTGATCTGCAAGATCTCGTAGGATCTTTTCCACAACTTCATTTATCTAGTTCTCCTAGATCAGCTCTCAGAACTTCCAATCTCCTCTCTAAAACATCTACCCAAACACCCTATAAATACTAATCATTGGCCACAAGTAAGCTAGATGACACAATTAACTCCTACCAAACAAATATTAAATGCAATACAAGTCAACTCTCAAATGGCCTTACAATTATTAAATTCTCCATGTCAGCCTCTAGATCCACATAGGAGAATGTGACATCAGCTACCAACAATAAATGTACCAAGTCAGCCTCCCAACTCTCCAAGAACACCTATCGGTAAGACAAACTACCGAGTGCTAGGAAACATACCAACTGAGCTCCACAAGCATTACTGAGCACCAGAATTATCGATTCTCCTTCAATGACTGAGCTTCCTTCAGTGACCGAGTCCTCCAGTGACCCAACCACTTTAGCGACTAAGCAATAGACATAAACACCAAGACTCCATCGGTAATTGAGCACTGAGAAACAAAACACCAAGTCACCGAGTGACCATCATCAACTGAGATCCACCAAAACTTCCAATTGATAATCACCACCAAGATCACCGAGCTCCATCAGTGAAGCAAAAAAAACTTCGACTAAGAACTATCACCCAAATAACTGAGTAAAAGAAGGTCTTTACCGAGCTCATCCACCTCCTTGACTCAGTGCCAAAAAATCACAAGGAACTGAACAAGAAGCTAGGATGCCACTGCATCAGACTCCTAGGGTACAAAAAAAGTGTGTCCCACACTTTCTCACCAAAGGGAACATCTGAATGACACCAACTCCACTTCATCTTCACCAAAGGTTTCCACTCCATCATAGGAAAGAGAACCAATCTGGAACTCAACCAATCAACATGTCCAACATCCTGAACAAACCAAGCCTTCAACCCATCACCAAGGATCAAGGAAGAATCCCATCTCAGAATCTCATCACAAGACTTATCACTATCAACCAGTGAATCAAGTCTGCAACTAGCAAACAACATCTATACCTCAACATTGAGCAAATTTAATTCGGTAACACCATCATCACAAAGGTGTTCAATAGTAGATATCTCCTCATCTATAGCAACCTGATCAAGCACAACCAGATGCTCTGCAATCTCCATGTTAGGCATAACCGACTAAACATGAAAATCAATCTTCTTCCTAGCTTCAACAAGGTCAACAACATCATCGGTAAGCATAGGTATCTTGGCAATGGCCACAAGTTTCTCTACAGGTTTCATGTCAGACTCCACCAACTGAAAATCCAAACCAATTTCACATACCTCTGCATGTCTTCTCTCTCAGACCAATCTTCTAACATGCCAAACAACTTTCTTCTGGATTGACATGTCCCAACAATGGTAAGTGTTACAAAGCTCAACAACACTTTCCTTCACAAGGGTATCAACCCGGTTCTCCACACGGCTCAACATATCTATTTACCACTAAGCAAACCTTTCAAAAATCTTCACTTCCATCACATCACAAAGATCTGCAATCACACCAGGGTCCAATCTTTTTGGAGGCATCCTTAAAGATAAGAGAAAACCTCTACAACAAACCCTACACTGACCACCTTGTGATAATCTCCAAGTTGTATGCAAGTCAGATCACAACCTGCCACCTCGCACAAACAACTAGGCCAAGATTCCACAAGTTCAGTGCCATAGATCTGCAACCCAAATCATACGATCTCTTCCCCCACAAGATCAAATTTGCAAGATCAGCCTTGCTAGGTCAACCTTCATTCAACAAGATCAACTCAGCTCAAGATCAACCTTCACTCTAATACCACCTAACATAGCTCAAGGATGGTGGATCCAATGAAGGACAATCCAACCTCGCAGCTTCAAAACAACATAGTAGAATAACACAACAAGATATGTTTCAAAACATATTTTCCATTAACATGCCTGACTGTAAGGCCTTTCAGGTTAGGGCCAATTACAATCAAGAAGTAATTTTGCAAGATCAACAAGATCCAACACAACTCCAACAAGTTTAGTTCTGAAAACTATCAGCAACTGATGGAAACCCTAAGGAAGATCTAAACTTAAGCTCGCAAGCCTCCAAGCAATCTCCTTGTCTCCAAGTAAACAACTACTAGCTTTGTTGTTACAAACTATCAGATAACAATCTGATCTGCAAGATCTCATAGGATCTTTTCAAAAACTTCACTTATCTGGTTCTCCCAGATCAACTCTCAGAACTTCCAATCTCCTCTCTAAAACATCTACCCAAACACCCTATAAATACTAATCATCGGCCACAAGTTGGTTGGATGACACAATTAACTCCTACCAAACAAATATTAAATACAATACAAGTCAGCTCTCAAATGGCCTTACAATTATTAAATTCTCCATGTCGGCCTCTAGATCCACATAGGAGAATGTGACATCAGTTACCAACAATAAATGTACCAAGTCGGCCTCCCAACTCTCCAAGAACACCCATCAATAAGCCAAACTACCAAGTACCAGGAAACATACCAACCGAGCTCCATAAGCATTATCAAGCACCAAAATTTTTGAGTCTCCTTCAATGATTGAGCTTCCTTCAGCAACCGAGTCCTCCAATGACCAAGCCACTTCAGCGACTGAGTAATAGACATAAACACTAAGACCCCATCAATAACTAAGCACCGAGCAACAAAACACCAAGTCACTGAGTGACCATCATCAACTGAGATCCACCAACACTTCCAACTGAGAATCAAAACCAAGATCACCGAGCTTCATTGGTGAAATGAAAAAAACTTCGACCGAGAACTATCACCCAAATAACTGAGTAAAAGTAGATCTTTACCGAGCTCATCCACCTCCTTGATCAAGTGCCAGAAAATCACAAGGAACTGAACAAGAAGCTAGGATGCCACTACATCAGACTCCCAGGGTACAAAAAAAAGTGTGTCCCACACTTTCTCACCAAAGGGAACATCTAAATGAAACCAACTCCACTTCATCTTCACCAAAGGTTTCCACTCCATCACATGAAAGAGAACCAATCAGCATGTCCAACATCCTAAACAAACCGAGCCTTCAACCCATCGCCAAGGATCAAGGAAGAATCCCATCTCAGAATCTCATCACAAGACTTATCACTATCAACCAACGAATCAATTCTACAACTAACAAACAATATCTATACCTCAACACCAAACAAATGCAATTTGGTAACACCATCATCACAAAGGTGTTCAACAACATATATCTCCTCATCTACAGCAACTTGATCAAGCACAACCAGATGCTCGGCAATCTCCATGTCAGGCACAACCAACTAAACATGAAAACCAATCTTCTTCCCAACTTTAACAAGGTCAACAACATCATCGGTAAGCACAGGTATCTTAGTAATAGCCACAAGTTTCTCTACAGGTTTCATGTCAGACTCCACCAACTGAACATCAAAACCAATTTCACATACCTCTGCATGTCTTCTCTCTCGGACCAATCTTCTAACAGGCCAGACAACTTTCTTCCAAATTAGCATGTCCCAACTCTAGTAAGCATTACAAAGCTCAACAACACTTTCCTTCACAAGGTTATCAACCTGGTTCTCCACATGACTCAACATATCCATTTACTGTGTGTGTGAAAATTGTACCTAGTTGTGGACACAACACTTCAGTAAAACATTAGAGGTTAGCAAAAATTGAAATATGCATAGATAAATGGAACTAAGCTAACCAAACAATTTACTGCCTTCTAGTAGGTGTGAGTATGGTATTCTCATATTAGACCGAGACCAGTGACGATGCAAAACCTAAATGAAGGATTTAATGGTAAAAGATGAATGTACAATGAATGCAGATTAATCTATTTTTTTGGATTTTGAATGCAATAAGGTGAAAAACTGAATGAATCTAATCTAGAATTGAATTGAAATGATATGAAAATTATTCTAACAATGATATGAATTGATATGAAAAACTATGCAAAGCTATGAAAAACTATGAATGATCTCACAAAGTCACCTATTCGCAAGAGCTTGATTCTTGGTATGCAATTTCGCTAAAGTAATTGTGCAAATTAGAGAGATAATTTGTGAAGAGTTGTGTTGGTGTTTGAAAACTCTTATGCTCTTTAGGCTGCCAATATACCCTCAGATGGATTTTAGGGGTGGTTAGCTCCAAAATGTAATGAGGTCTTAGGGTAACTGGACCAACTATAGGGACAAGACTGCCCTCTTCTGCTTCTGGCTCTGCAAAACCAAGGTGGGTGTACCTAATCTAGACAAAACTTCACTCACTACACACCTTATACTTCTGGATTCATAAAGCAGATCATAGTAAAGGATTACTAAATACTAACCAGGTATTCATTGAATCAACTCTACTATGCAGGGTAAAATGGTCTTGTGAAGGGTATTACTGTGTGTGTGAATTTTGTACCTGATCTATAGACACAACACTTCAGTAAAACATTAGAGGTTAGCTATAATCAAAATCGTGCAAAATTAAAATCTAATCTAACCAAGCGATTTACTGCCTTCTAGTAGGTGCGAGATTAATGTTCTCAGATTTTTATCGAGATCAGTGACCTAGACGACACCTAAACGAAGGATTTGAATGCAATTGATCTAGATATGAAATATGAATGCAAAGTAATCTTTTTTTTTTTTTTTGGATATTTTCTATGCAATAAGATGAAAAATGATATGAAATCTATGATATGTAAAAACTGATATGCTAAAATGATCTAACAATGATATGAAAAAGAATCTAAATGAATGTAAAAAAACAAATTGATCTCACAATAGCCTTGATTCGCAATAAGCTTTGATTCTCCAAATTCCAATTCTTCAAAATAGTTGTGCAATTCATAGACAACTTTGGCAAAGTAAGCTTGCAAAATTATGAGATGATTTGAGATGAGCTGAAGCCTTGATTTTATAGAAATCCAGGGCTTTGGAGGTGCATGGGAAAAAAAAGCCATAAATCACTCAAATAACTCAGGTTGATTTTTGAGTTATTTTTAAATAAAGGATAATTAACTCACAAAAACATGCAAAAGCTAAGTTTTAACTCAAAATAGAGTTTAGCTTTAATTGATAATTGATAGTTGTCTGCTTTTATGATTGTGCATGTTTTATTTATGAATTAATTTAATAATAAAGTGATTTATTTCTAACTTAACTACTTTTAAAAATAAAACAATTGATTTATGGGTTAATCAATTATTTAATCAAACTTTTATTAAAAACTATATTATTAAATAATGACAACTTGCTTTAATTAATTAAATAAGAATTTAATCAATTATTCATAGGATATTGGATTTATTGTCAAAATTAAATAATATAATTAATAATAGATAGAATTAAATTTAATTAAATAATTAAGTGGCAAGATATTAAATCTAATTAATTAAATATGAAAATATTCAATTAATCAAACTTAGGATAAATGTGATTTATCGCCAAATAATCATTAAATTAAAGATAATTAAGATAATTAGGAATATTGCTAGGAATATTCCCTGATGCTGCATTTAAGATAATCAATTAGGATTTGACGATGTTTAGATGTGCCTTAGATTAGGACTTCGATGTTGATTTCATTCGATTTGTAGATTTAGGAGGTTAATGAACATATAGCCCATTTTTGAGGTATTACATTTTGCCCCTCTTTGAATTACTGTACGAAGCGCAGTGGTTCAAAGATAGTCTATGTTTGATAAAGATATGAAACTGATGTTTGAAATTGATAATTGATATGAGATAGAAGTTGATTGATATTGAATTGATATGGAGATAATAGGTCCTGAATGACCAAAGATAATGTTCACTGTAGCAGCAAATGAACCTATGATTGCGAAAAAGTGTCAAAACGCTTGATTCCAAACCTTAGGATTGCTAAGAAGTGAGTGACCAGTTCTAGACTCAATTGTCTTAGTAGAACTAGCAGGTATCACATCTGAATCCTTTAGTTGCCAAAGAACCAAGGAAAGAACACTATGATCCGATGGTTGCAAAAACTGATACAGTTTACAAGATTAGGAGAATACCAGATTGATATGGATCTTGATGAATCTGATATGCCCCAAGTGATGATAGATTTGCCCCGAGTGATGAGGTCTTTTGATGAATCAGTAACTAGACGTGATTGTTTGTCTTGATCACTGATGAAAGATATTGATAGAAATAAAGATATGATTTCAAATTTGATTACAGACTTTGAATGATATGCAATACCATGCCCCCTTCGGGATTAAAATTAAAATCTGACAAGAAAAGTCAGCGTTGAGAGTTTAGAAACATGTTAATTGATTTGAGAAGTGGTTAAACACGTTCGGTGAATGCATTCTGCATCGTTTAGAGGTTCTGGAGACTAAGTTTGACTAGGTTTGACCATGAGTTGACCATGGTTGACCAAGTTGAAATTTTGATAGTTTGATGTTAGATAATCAGTTAAGTTGAATACTGGATTTCTGTGATGATTGAAGGTCGATTATGGAAGTAGTTAATAATATGAATGATCTCAGATTTGAATTTTGATCCCAAAAAAGGATTCTACTTGCTGCTTCGTTGGAGGAACCTTCGTGTGAGATTCAACTCTTGTTAGATTTGAAGAATTGATATGAAGAATTTTTTAAGCTTTGAAGTTCATTTAGTCATTGTGAGATCATGCAAAGATGAAAAATACAAAGAAGCATGCAATATGAAATGCAACCTAAGACCTAGGACCTAGTCACTGATCATATGTCGATTTGTTATCATCATTGAACTTTTAGGTAACCGGATAAATCAATACAATGCCCACTAGCTAAAAAAAATCATAGACATATGAATATTGATTTGTATGTGCAAGAATCAATACAACCCCCACTAGTCAAACAACCATGGACATATGAATATTGATTTTATTTTTAGAATGTCAGATTAGATATAAGTACCAAGGCATAAACGCCAGGATGACCTGACTATCATGTCCATTTTGATATAGCAATTTGTATAAGCATCAAAATATAAACGTCGTGATGACCTGAATATGCCTTGCATGACAAACACATCAAATAGCCAAGAGATCATTCTAAATCCAATGTGAATTACCCTTAGTGACCCTTTATCGTTCACATCCTTAGGTAAGATCATGTTTCACAGTAGGAGAAAGAACTCACTCAAAAATACAATAGTTAGATCAAACTTCTTTGAATTTGTTGGGTATCAATGGTTGAGGTACGCATGGCCATCCAATTCGAGATAGAGGCTCTTATAGTCGGACACTATTTCAATCCAGAATTTCCAAAGTTGTTAGATTTTCACATACAAGAAGAAAACAAAGAAAAGATTATGCCCCCAATCATCACTCTCTAAATCCTATAAAGGACATCATCGAAGAGCTCGAAGGGACACAATATGCAAAAATCTCAATGTGAATCAGTAAGCATACAAGGAGATAAAAGCATGAAGCACAAATCATTTTCAGTTTTATGTTTGATGTTGGTGTTGTAGATGCAAAATCCTTTCTGGAGACAAGACAGACTTGACTAACTCAAATGAAGCTTCAAAGGACTCTGGCTGGCTATGACACGTCTAAGATATACTGGAGACCATAGGATATGACATTGATTGCCCCCAAGTTTGAACATTGATAGGATACAGACGCTTGAGTTGTTTGGTGTACAGACTGACTTATTGAAAATTGAAAATGCAGAAACAAACTGGGAGATATGTACAAACTAAAGCTAGGAAAGACCAAGATTGCACTGATAGATGGAGCATTTTGAAACAAGTGGCACTCATTTGCCAGGTTTTTACCATCTTGGCAGAGATTCTATTTTTGCTACCAAGACGCCTATTTCCAAGTTTTCACCAAGGCACTTTTTCTTTTTCTTTTTTTATATTTTTCATTTTTTCAATTTTTTTGTACTTTTGATATTTTTTGATTTTTTTGTGAATCATCAAGGTGCCTATTGCTAGGTTTTCGCCAAGATGTTCATTTTTTCAGGACATTTTCCAATTTTTAAAATTTTTTCAGGATATTTTACCATAGACTGAATGCCTTAGGCATAGAATTTCTTCAAATGGAGAACGTTCATTGGTTCTCGAAGCTGTTCTCCTTCAGTCGTTGAGATTTGATAGGCACCAGAGCCAAAAGTAGTGATGATGACAAAGGGACCTAGCCAGTTGGTTTCAAACTTCCCCTTGCATTCTCGATGGGATTGATTTTTAGGATTCTCTCTCAAGACTAGATCGCCAACCTGAAATTCTTTGTGTCTGACTTTCTTGTTGTAGCCTCTAGACATTCTCTTCTGATATACTCTGAGATGATCATACGCTACTTGTCTGTGCTCATCTAGTAGTTCCAGTTCTTGTAACCTAGACACTCTGGAGTCATCATCAGTTACTAGACCATGCATTCTGATTCTGAGTGATGGGATTTCAACCTCAATAGGCAATACCGCTTCAGACCCATAAACTAAAGTGAAAGGTGTAGCCCCTATAGGTGTTCTGATACTTGTTCTGATATTGGTTCTGATACTGATTTTGATACTTGTTCTGATACTTGTTTTGATACTAGTTCTGATACTTATTCTGATATTTGGTATACTTGATAGCATCTTTTTCCATTGCAAACTCCCAAGCAAGATCATATCGTGTAGTCCCAATGTCTAGCAAGGTGGAGAACAAGAGGGATTAGCAAGTTGGTGGATGAGATGGAAGACAAGAGAATGAAGGAGAATGAAGGGAAGAAATCCTCAAGGGAAAACTCCTCAAGAATACTCAAGCTAGGGAAAAATTGTCATGTAAAGCACATTTGGACAAGGAATAAAAGGCCAGCATAGGATAAGTCACAAAAGTGTAATGCAAGAGTAGGAAAGGATGCAATCCAAAGGAGTAGACATGTCAAGAGGCTTCATAGCATTGTGTTTTACTCTTTTTTTTCTTTTTCTTTTTTTTCAGATCAAGACCAAAGGGGAAAAGGATAGTGATAGGCGAAAATGAATGGAGGAAGATAGATATGAAGGCTAAACACGAAAGGAATGAAAACAAGATCATCGTAAAGTAGCTCACAAAATAGTCAAATGTTCGTGTATAGATCAACTTTGTCAAGATCAACGAGAGAAGGCGAGATGGATGAAATATGTAGAAGAACTACGCATGATGCCTGATTGCCAGGTTTTCATCATGGTACTTATCCAAGGCACCACAAGGGAGTGGTTTTCACCATAGGATGAATTTATTTCTCTTTACTTTTGCTACCAAGGCACCTGTTTCCAGGTTTTCACCATGGCACATTTTCAATTTATTATTTTTTAATTTTTTTTATTTCTTTTGGAAGAAGGCAAGCTTTTTAGATAATGCTCCTTGAAAGGATAAACCATGATATGCCAAGGATTCAAAATGATATGCTCAAAGATGCTGATAGGGAAAGGGAGATGGAAGAGAAAATGGAGGATAGGGTTTTATGTAAAGCAAGTGAAGTTGGAAGATAGGAGGAATAGGCAAATGAGGAAAAATGATAGAAGGTAGAAGGATAATGCATGGAAGGATTGTGAAAGGGTAGATGGAAAGGAAGGCAAGCTCAACATCAACACATAGCTTGAAGGGTGGTGAGAGGATGGAGGAATCATGAATGAAGGAATACGTGAAGGAATATGGTGAATGGATAGTAGAGGTTGTGGTTTAGGCGCATGGAATGGAAGAATATTTTTGGAAGAAGATGAAGTGGAAGTCTTTGGAAGCTTGAATGTAAATTTCACTTTTTTTTCAACACCAGACTCTTTCAAGAGAGACTTTGGAATCCATATAGCCATAGGCTTTTTATTTCCTTTTGGTAATTTGGAGAGAATATCTTCAATGATGGATTTTGGAACCCATACTTGTCTTGTAGTTTTCTTCTTAGATATCTCTTTTGACTTTATGCCTCCATATCGTTTAGAGGAGACATGGTGTTCTTCTCTTTTTGATGGATTCTTGTATTACTTCTTTTTCTTGTATTGAACATTCAAGTTACTTCCAAAAGACTTGGGACTTGTGGAAGAAGAAGTAGGATATGACTGGTTTAAATGGGTGGGTGGATGGAAAGGATTCAAGGGTATGCATCTATGTTGATCTTGAGGAAAGATAGGAGATGGAGGGATGTAAGGACCCAAGATGGATGGTGAATTAGGAGAGTTAGGAGGGGAAAGTGAAGGGACATAAGGACCCAAGATGGAAGGAAGGCATGAAGCCCTTAGTAGTGGTGGAAGAGGTCCAAGGATGGAAGTGGGAGATGCAAAAGGATAATTAATAAGTTCATCAACATCTATATGACAACCAAGGATATCAACATCTTTAGAGTGAGTATTAGAATTTTCAATAGAATCATGGACATCTTGAATATGAGCACCTTCTTTGATAGGATTGATCAAAGCTTGCAAAGACTTAGGAAGAGTAGAAAGTGGAAGTGAACATGGAGTGCTAGAATAAGAAGATGGAAGACTTTGATCTTGACAAGGATCTTTAGATAGCATAAGCGCATAATTTTTCTCTTGATTTTCAATAGGCTCAACATTGGAAGTAACAACACCATTTTTAACAACCTTAATGGAAGTATCATCTTTAGAAAGCACAAGTGTAGTAAGGTTATTTTGATTGTCAATAAGCTCAATGGTGTAAGTAGTATCCTGATCTTGCTTAGGAGAAAACTTAAGACATGGTGGAATGCATGAAAAAGGGTGTGTAGGATCAAAAGAACCATGAAGTGGATAAGAGACATCATGAAAAAGATTGGATGACATGGAGGGTTCTTGATCTTGATCTTTCTTTATGTTCTTTTCTTCATCATTTTTAGAGTCCTCTTGACATGGAGCCACTTCTAAGGACAAGGAAGCATGTTGGGATTGTATGGAAGACTTTGGAAGAGATGGTGGAGGACTAGCTGAAGTAGGGATTATAGCATATGAAGGCTTAGGCTCTTTAGGTTTATCATTATTGAAAGTATTTGTAGCCAAGTGAAGGTTAGCTTGAGTTTCTTTAAGAGGTAGCCTTGGAGGATAACTATAGGGAACTATATGAAAAGTATCAGGGCTTGTGTCGGATGAAGGTTCTATGAAAGATTTGAAAGACTCGGAAGCTTTAGGAAATGTATGGGTATTGGAGGAAGTAGGGGATGGAAGGGAACCATCACAAGATAAAGGTCCAACATTATCATGATCTTGTTTGAGAGTGTAATCTTTATTTTCAGCCAGAGAGTTCTTAGAGGAGAGATCCTTATAGTATTGATGTTTCAAGCTAGCACGATGCATTTTATAGTCCTCAGCAGTAGTAGATGGATCATAATCAAGGTATTGTCCACAAAAGCCATCAAAATCTCTTTCAAAATCAGAATCATATGGATCACCATCATGATCTATCCAATGTGACGACCCATTTGTAGTCAGTAGGAACACACGACGAGGAGGACTCTTAGGAACAGAGGTGTCATAGGTATCATTACATTGTCTGTCGTCATAGTCATCATAGTCTCCAAAATTGGATGTGTCACTCTCCATGGAAGAGGTATCATAAGGGTTATCACATTGCTCAAATTCTTTCCGGGGGCATGGTGACATGTACAAGTCTTTATCAAATGGAAAAGAGTATAGAGCTTCCATGGAGAACTCTCTAGGTTCCTTTCTTTCTTAAGATTGTCTAGCTAGACTTGCATAGCTTGTAGCTACTTCATCATAGTGGTGATTAGAGCTTCTTCCTCTTGTGTACTGATTCTTTGAGACATGTGTACTGATTCTCAATAGCTATTGCTCTGTTCTTGACACAGTGATTTGTTCGATAGATTCTGGAAATAGGCTGAAAAAGCTAAATATCTAGCAATTCTGACCATTTTTTGACAACTCTTCAAAAAATTTCCAAATGACACTCTACAGACTCGTACGACAGTGGGTATGCTATGAAACAACAGTTGCAAAACTCGTACGACAGTTGGGTAGCAATGAAATGACAGTTGAAAATCTTATACGACAGTTGCAAGATTTTGACTTTGAGAATTTGTTGGCATGAAAACTCGTACGACATTGGGTTTGCTATCATACGACATATGGGTTGTAATGACAATACACTCAATAGAAACTCGTATGACTTTTTGACCTCCTAAGATGACTTTTGACTCCAGAAAAGGATTTTATTTCAGATTTTGCAAATTTTGAGTTTTTAGATTTGAATTGTTTGCAAATTTCAATGTCCAGATTTGAGGATTGTAACAGATTTGTCCATTTTCAATAACCAGATAGATAAACAAGCATGCAAAATAGCAAGCACATGATTTCAAGCATGTCTAAAAATAATGAACAAGGGAAAAAGCAACCTTGTGCATGAACAATCAAGTGACTTATTCGTTCTAATCCTTAGAAGCGCTAATTATGTATGTTCCAAAAATGTTTTGCAATAACGCACATATACCCTATAAAATTAAAATTTGGCCTTGCTAGGGTTTTTAGTAATGGTTTGACTCTGCAACTTTTATGATCCAAAGGGGTGAACTCCAATCCCGGTGCACCAGGGTTTTGACACAGTCCGAGAACTTAATCAATCAGGAGCTGCTAAGGAGATCTGACAACTCAACAATGAACCATACCCGTGGAGATTTCTTCCACAAGGACATTTATATAGCGGCTGTCACTACCATGGCGAAACCGCTTGAGGTTCTATCAACGCAGTTTACCTTATGAAGGGATTGTCCGCTACAGTTAACCCTCTCTAAAGGTGACTCACAATAGTATACCACAAGGGGACTTGGCTCCAGATCCAAAGTTTTGATACCTCTTCACTTTTAACCCAAATAAAGCAAGCAGATTAATCCGACACGCTAAGACAAAGTTTGTCTCACCAAGGTCTATGATATCAACCCCATGTGATCTATCAACCCCTCCAGAGAGAGAATGTGTCAATCAATAAGAAAAGATGCACTAACCAATTTTGATTCACCAAAGCTCATGATGTCTACCCCACGTGATCTATCAACCTCTCCTGGGAGAGAATGTATCGATCAATAAGAGAAGATTCACTAACCATGTTGAATGTGAAACGCACTAAGTATCCTCCCTACCTACAAGGATTCTATCGTTAAGAAGAATTTCGCTAGGAATCCAATCTCTCAAGAATCACGAATAGTGTTCATAGGGCCTAATTACTATGTGAGCACAGATGTATGTTTTCAAAAGCAAATCTACCAAAAGTACCCAAAAAAAGAAGAAAGAGGAACACTTAACGCTTAAAGCGAATATGAGATGAGTCCACAAGGTGGAACACTTAACACCTCACACAATCTAAAAATGAGTCCCCAACTTAGAAAACAAGTGAGTTCTAAAAAGCACAAAAAGGTTGCCTGGTGGAACAATTAACGCTTCTCTCCTGTAGACCCCTCCCCTTTATGGCACTGAGATTGCAACCACGGGGCGGAAATGAGGGGCCAGTGGATTAGCGAGTCCAATAACCCAAGATAGCAATCAAGATCAATCACAAGTATCTAAGACTACTTAATGAATCCTTAAGGGGTCACAACCTAGTATCAATTAAGCAAGTGTGTAAAACAAAAGCATGAAAAGAATCACCCAAGCTAGACACATGAGAGATTTATTTTAAGTCAAAATTGAAATGTTATTAGATGAAGGAGAATACCTAGGATCCTTGCAATGCGCTTAGTAGATTTTACCTAATTTTTAGCAATTCTTGTTGAGCTTTTCCATGTAAGCAAGTGACGAACTCTCCAACAAGTAAACAAGCAAACAAGATATCTAAAATATATTCAACTTATGAAAACTATAGGGTTAGCTCTAAAAATCAATTATTATGAGTAATAATAACTATAAATTAATCCAAATGACAACTCATATCATGCATTGAATCATATGAAAAATAAGTGCATACCCATCACAAAATTTTAATTTTTTTGCACTGCATTTGACCTAGTCAACAAGATCTAATTTTTTTGATATGATTTTGGCCACAAAAATAGAAATTCAAAATAGAGACCCCTACTAAAAAATAGAGAGATTTCCAAAAATACAAAATTTTTAGAAAAATATCTTCATTTGTGCCCTAGAGACCCATTTTATCAAAACAGACCATTTTTTGTAAATTGACTATTTGAGCTATGATATCATGTCCAAATTTAAAACACAAAGAATGGACCCCTTGTAAAATTTAAAGATCTTTTGGAAAATATAAAAATTTCTGAAACATATGCTGATTTGCGTCAGATATTAATTTTTTCTAAAATTTCAAGAAAAAATTATTAAAAATTCAAAACATCTCAGAAAATTCTAAATTTTTTGCTGTAGCTTCCTTGATATGTTACCAACCTACAAAAAAAATTTCAAACCAAAACTCTAAGTTTTTTGGGAGATAAAATTAAATCTTTGAAACTTTAAGGTTTTAGCTCCCCAAAAAAATCAAAACCAGCATGAAAAGGTGGGTTGCCCCACGGTGGGTGCTAGAAATATGTGTGTGAATTTTGTACCTAATCTATAGACACAACACTTGAGTAAAACATTAGAGGTTAGCTATAATCAAAATCATGCAAAATTGAAATCTAATCTAACCAAGCGATTTACTGCCTTCTAGTAGGTGCGAGATTAATGTTCTCAGATTGTTATTGAGATTAGTGACCTAGACGACACCTAAACGAAGGATTTGAATGCAATTGATCTAGATATGAAATATGAATGCAAAGTAATCTATATATATATTTTTGGATATTTTCTATGCAATAAGATGAAAAATGATATGAAATCTATGATATGTAAAAACTGATATGCTAAAATGATCTAACAATGATATGAAAAAGAATCTAAATGAATGTAAAAAAACAAATTGATCTCACAATAGTCTTGATTCGCAATAAATTTTGATTCTCCAAATTCCAATTCTTCAAAATAGTTGTGTAATTCATAGACGACTTTTGCAAAGTAAGCTTGCAAAATTATGAGATGATTTGAGATGAGCTGAAGCCTTGATTTTATAGAAATCCAGGGCTTTGGAGGTGCATGGGGAAAAAAAGCCATAAATCACTCAAATAACTCAGGTTGATTTTTGAGTTATTTTTAAATAAAGGATAACTAACTCACAAAAATATGCAAAAGCTAAGTTTTAACTCAAAATAGAGTTTAGCTTTAATTGATAATTGATAGTTGTCTGCTTTTATGATTGTGCATGTTTTATTTATGAATTAATTTAATAATAAAGTGATTTATTTCTAACTTAACTACTTTTAAAAATAAAACAATTGATTTATGGGTTAATCAATTATTTAATCAAACTTTTATAAAAAACTATATTATTAAATAATGACAACTTGCTTTAATTAATTAAATAAGAATTTAATCAATTATTCATAAGATATTGGATTTATTGTCAAAATTAAATAATACAATTAATAATAGATAGAATTAAATTTAATTAAACAATTAAGTGGCAAGATATTAAATCTAATTAATTAAATATGAAAATATTCAATTAATCAAACTTAGGATAAATGTGATTTATCACCAAATAATCATTAAATTAAAGATAATTAAGATAATTAGGATTATTGCTAGGAATATTCCCTGATGCAGCATTTAAGATAATCAATTAGGATTCGATGATGTTTAGATGTGCCTTAGATTAGGACTTCGATGTTGATTTCATTCGATTTGTAGATGTAGGAGGTTAATGAACATATAGCCCATTTTTGGGGTATTACAATTACTACCAACAACAATACTTAAAATTTAAAATGGTCTTTGATTAATGAGGATAGGGAAGGTAGACAAGAGCCAATCAGACATTGGACTCAACTAAATGTACTAATCCTTGATCAGTGTCATTATCCATTAGGCAGACCTCACATACAAACAATGAAACATGAACCAACTATTGTCAAAAACTCATAGCCATAAATATATAAAACATTCCAGCCCATCCACTACTTATAAGATCCTTCTGTAGACAATCAAGATGAATCTATGTCCCTTCTAAAGTAAATTTCACTTGATCCTAGATCAAGAACTAAAGACAAGAACATATGCAAAGGTAACCCTATGCAATGGATCAGAAAATCTAAAACTCACATGAATGACACCAAGGAGAGACTTGTAAACATGAAATAGTTATATTAAGTATGATGAGTCATGTACATGATCAAAGTAGGACAGAGATCAAACCACTTCAATAACCTGCAAAGACTTCCAGAAATTCTATTTAGCTTACATGCAATGTGATACAACCCTGCTACAAACCCCTGGAACCAATCAAAATCAGAACCTCTGGACTGATCCCAAATTCGAACCCCTTCAAAGTCAAAAAAGCTACCACTTATACCACTAGCTGCCTTGGAAACCCAAAATAGGTTGCAACAAGCTACGGACAACTAGGGCTAGGGTTTCACCCACTAGAACAACCAGAAAAACATCAAAATTCACTACAAGGGCAGGAAACACAGGCAACCTAGTAAGAACAGATCCAAAAATGATCTTCATTTATGCCAATCCTCTGAAAATGTACCAAGGACCAATAATTTGTCATGCCAAATAGTCCTTTCACCCACCTGCAAATACACCTCGAGCCAAGATTATATTCATTCCTTTACGGTACAAATCCCTGCAATCACATTTGAAATCAAGCACCAACGGCTAGCTGGTCAACCTTTAAATCACAGTCGCTGGTATTACATTTTCTTGGCAAATTGGGCAGTCCACAACGGTCAACAAGGCCATGAAAAATCCAAGTCCGCATCACCGCTTTAGTAGCCAATCAAGATCTAACACCTCAGCAGCACTAGCATCATGGACCCACCTTTAACTCCGCAACGGCGACATCAAACAGTTGTCGCATGATCGCATAGACCAGAAAAGGCCTATGCAAACATGCGACACACCACTTCCCATTACCTTCTTCATAATCATCACCGCTGCCACTGCCAAAAAAGGGTTTTTGCATGTTCGCATAGCTAAAAAATTGGCTCATGCAAAAATGCGACAAGCCGCTAACATGCATCCTGTCGGTTGGCACGTCACCGCCTAAAATCTAACGGTGTATTGGTGATCAACAAATTGAACTGAGACCAACATTAAGTCCCCACCGTAGATCCTTTCCATCTCACGGGCTTAAAAATCTGACATCAGTAGGGAGATATCAACGGTCGGTCACATGATCGCATGGGCCGGCAAGATTCCATGCAATCACACGACAACCGTTGACCATGGAATCCTCCCACTGCCGAGATACCCTAACTTGGGCCCACGTTCAAATCTATCATCCTGCTAGCTCAGACCAACCAAAGATTGCCATGACACCACCTGCCAACTACAAACAGGCCCAAGCACACATGGCACCCTTGTCGCATGATCGCAAGGCCGAAAGATGGCCCTTGCGATCATGCGACAAATCCATAAGACTGCCACCTTAGATCACACGGACCAACCAAAACATAGCGGGACCACAGTACCTCCATGTTGACCAATCAGGAATGCCCACTCCACCACCTATTACCGGGCCCCATCAAGGAAGAAACTTTTCGCATGGTCGCAAGCTGTGAAAATGGCCCTTGTGATCATGCGACAAGGCCATAAGACTGCCACATTGTCACCTGTCAGCCAATGAAAAGTGCCCATGCCACCAAGAGCACTGGCCCCACGCCCCCTTTCTTCCAGACATGACCACCACCACAGCACCACGTGGCACCCAATAGAAATTCACCACCTCACCACCGCGGATGCCACATTACCACCTGCCACCGGGCCCCAGGGACATATGTCAACCGGTCACATGATCGCATGTCAGAAAATTTTGACATGTGATCATGTGACAGCCAACCCCAGGTTGCCACATCACGGTCAATGAGACTACCAAACTGCCATCCCACCAATGGGCCCCACGCGCAAGGAAGGAACCAGTCGCATGGTCGCATGTCAAAAAATTTTGACATGCGATCATGCAACAACCAATCAATTTAAAACCCTTGAAGACCCAGGCCCACCATTATGAGATTGCGTGACGAAGGCAAATTAAACTGCTAGCCAGGTTGCTAGATGTTAAGGGCTTAACCGCCAGAATCAGGAGACTAGGAGATAACCGTGAGTCGCCAGGTCGTGGAATGAAAAACCTAACCGCCAGTTAGCTAAACATCATGAAGAACTGGGACCCACACAGACAGGTGGCAAGCAGTCGCATGATCACATGTCAGAAAAGTCTGACATGCGGCCATGCGACAACCAATCAGGAAGAGCCTGCAGACCTGGACCCACTTCACGCTCATATAAGAAAATCGAACGGTTGTCACAAAAATGTGAAGGATAAACATCGCACAACTTTTCCATGTGAACTTACGTTGATCACTAATCCTGTCTGAGCTTTAACCACGTCTGGCAACTGAGAAGAACTGGGACCCACCAATCGATCACACTTGCGCAGTTAAGACTGAGGTCGAAAACACACAAAGTTTTTGACACAGCGAAAGACTGAAAACACATAAAGTTTTTGATGCCAGAAGACAAGTGCACAAAAGCAGGAAAGCATAAGGTCAAAAATAATGAGGGTTTTCACATAGACCGAAAACATCATGGATTTTCAAAAACACTGTGGGTTTTTGACACTGTGGTAGATTTTAAAATTTGTTTCCTGCAGACCTTAAAACTTTAATAACTCCCTAGGTTTTGCGATTCAAGAGATGTGATTTGGACTAGAGCAAGGTGACAACATGAAGAACACAGGGCAGGACACTTTTACAAAAACATTTGCAGGGAAGAGGCCATTTTCAAAGAATTTTGCATTGACTGAAAAATGGCCTAACAAGTTGAACCTTGATTTTATATAAATTCAGAGCTTGAGGATACATTGAGAAAAACCATAAATCACTCTTGATAAATTCAGGTTGATTTTTGAGTTAACAAGAAATCAGAATTAATTAACTCACAAAATCATGCAAAATCATGCAAAAGACAACTTTTTGACTCAAATTAGAAGTTTAGATCAGCTTTCAACTAAAAATAGATGTTGAGTTTCAAAAAAGATAACAACTTGAATTGATTTTCTGACTTAAAGTTTAACTGCTCCTTTAAATATGCATAGATAATTATGAATTAATTAAATAAATAAAGTGATTTATCTTCAACTTAACTAATTTTTGAATTAAAATAACCAATTTATGGGTTAATCAATTATTTAATCAAACTTATATTCAAAACTATATCATTAAATATTGACAATTGACATTAATTAATTAAATAAGAATTTAATCAATTGGTCATAAGATTTTTTTATTTATTGTCAAAATTAAATAATATAATTTAGAAATAAATATAATTAAATCTAATTAAATAATTAAGTGGCAAAATTAAACTTAATTAATTAAATATTCAAAATATTCAATTGATCAAATTTTAGGATAAATAATGACATTTATCGCCAAATAATATTTAATTAAAAATAATTAGGATAATTAGGAATATTCAAGGAATATCCCCTAATGCAGAATTAAGATAATCAATTAGGGTTTTGATAATTTGATGTGCAGATGTTTCTTAGGTTAGGACTTTGATGTCAATTTTGATTGATTTGACGATGTAGAAGGTTAATGAACCTATAGCCCATTTTTGGGGTATTACATTTTGCCCCTCTTTGAATTACTGTGTGAAGCGCAGTGGTTCAAAGATTAGTGTATTTTTTATGTTAAAACTGATTTGAAAGATAAACCGATTCTGAGACAAAAACTGATTGAAAGATTTGGAAAAGTTGATTCAGGTCATGGTTGACCAAGAATCATGATGATGTCAACTATAGCAACAATGAACTGATGATTATGAAAAAGTATCAAAACACCTAATTCTAAACCTTATGATTACGAAGAAGTGAGTGACTTGATTCCAGACCTAATTGTCCAAAGGAATTGAAATGGTATCACATCCGAACCCTTCAATTATGAAGAACCAAGGAAATAACACTAATGAACCGATGGTTACAAAAAGATGATATAGTTTACAAGATTGATTGGGATACCAGATTGATATGGATCTTGATGAATCTGATATGCCCCAAGTGATAAGGTCTTTTGATGAATCGACAACTAGACGTGGTTGTTGTCTTGATTACTAAAAGAAATATTTGATTGATTTATAGACTTGAATGATGTGCAATACCATGCCCCCTTCGGGATGAAAATCAAAATTTGACAAGAAAAGTCAGCGTTAAATGATTTAGAAGCATGTTAATTGAGTTGAGAATTGGTCGTACACATCTGAAAATGCATTATGCATCATTTAGAGGTCCTGGAGACCAAGTTTGACTAGGTTTGACCATGAGTTGACCATGGGTGACCAAGTTGAAATTTTGATAGTTTGATGTAAGATAATCAGTTAAGTTGAATACTAGATTTCTGTGATGATTGAAGGTCGATTATGCAAGTAGTCGGTCGTCCTAGGTCCGAACATTTTAAATCATGATTTTGACAATATAAATGATCTCAGATTTTGATTTTGATCCCGAAAATGGGTTCAAAACATCGAAATTAGCCAAGGGTGCCTACTTGGTGATCTGTTAAGAAGACCTTTGTGTGATACTCAATCCTTATGATATGTTTAGCGTAGTTTTCAAGAATCATTAAGCATCAAGCTAATTTGGGAAATCATGAGATAAATGCAATCATGCAAAGTGCAAAATGAAATGCAAACCTAAGACCTAGGACCTAGTCACTGATCATGTGTCAATCATTTTCATGATTGAAATTTTATTAGGTAACTGGATAAATCAATACAACATCCACTAGTTAGGAAACTATGAATATATGAATATTGATTTTTGTGCCAAAGTCAATACAACACCCACTGGCTAGACAACCATGGACATATGAATATTGATTTTTTTTTCAGAATGTCGGATTAGATATAAGCACCAAGGCATAAATGCCAGGATGACCTGAATATCATGTCCATTTTGATATAGCAATTGGTATAAGCATCAGAACACAAACATTGTGATGACCTGAATATACCTTGCAAAACAAACACGCCAATCAGTTTGCAGAATTCATTCTTGTCTCCAATGTGAATTACTTGTAGTGACCCTTTATCGTTCACATCCATGGATAATAGCCATTCACAATAGGATTGAGAAATCGTTCAAAAAGATGTAAGCTAGATCAAACTTCCTTGAATTTTTTGGGTATCAATGGTCGAGGTACTCATGGCCATCCAACACGTGACTGAGGCTCTTACATATGGACACCATTTCAATCCATATTTTCCAAAGGTGTTAGATTTTCACTCAAAGAAGAAAACAAAGAAAAGATTATGCCCCAAGTCATCACTCTCTAAATCCTATAAAAGACATCCTCGAAGAGATCGAAAGGACACAATATGCAAAAATCTCAATGTGAATCAGTAAGCATACAAGGAGATAAAAGCAGTGAAGAAAAGGTTGTTTTCAGTTTGTTGATGTCTGTTTGTGTTGTTGTAGATGCAAAATCCTTTCTGGAAAGGAGACAAACAAACTGACTTGGATGAAGCTTCAAAGGACCTTGACTGGACATGACTAGTCTGAGGTATACTGGAGACCATAGTATATGACATTGATTGTCCCCAAGTTTGAAACATTTATAGGATACAAACGCTTTGTTGATTGGTGTACAAATTGAGTTTATTGAAAATAGGAATGTGAAAACAAACTGGGAGGTATGCACAAACTAAAGCAAGACTGAAAGCTGGGAAAGACCAAGATTGTGCTGATAGATGGAGCATTTTGAACAAGTGGCACTCGTTTGTTGGGTTTTCACCATCTGGGTAGAGATTCTATTTTTGCTACCAAGGCACCTGTTTCCAGGTTTTCACCAAGGCACTTTTTTTTTTCTCATTTTTTTGTATTTTTTATTTTTTTAAATATTTTTTGAACTTTTGATATTTTTTGATTTTTTGATTTTTTTGTATCAAGGTGCCTATTGCTAGCTTTTCATCGGGATGTTCATTTTTTAGGACTTTTTCTATTTTTATAATTTTTTCAGGACATTTTACCACAAACTGAATGCCTTAGGCGTAGAATTTCTTCAAATGGAGAATGTTGATCAGTTCTCGGAGTTGTTCTCCTTCAGTTGTTGAGAGTTGATAGGCTCTAGAGCCAAAAGTAGTAGTGACAACAGAGGGACCCAGCCAGTTGGGTTCAAACTTCCCCTTGCGCTCTCAATGTGATTGATTTTTAGGATTCTCTCTCAAGACCAGATTGCCAACCTGAAATTCTCTATGTCTGACTTTCTTGTTGTAGCCTCTAGACATTCTTTTCTGATATACTCTGAGATGATCATATGTTGCTTGTCTGTGCTCATCTAGTAGTTCAAGTTATTGCAACCTAGACACTCTGTAGTCATCATTAGTTACTAGACCATGCATTCTGATTCTTAGTGATGGGATTTCAACCTCAATAGGCAGTACAGCTTCAGACCCATAAACTAAAGTGAATGGTGTAGCCCCTGTGGGCATTCTGATACTTGTTCTATAGGCCCATAGAGCTGCATTGATCATGAGATACCAATCTCTTCCTATTTTATTAACTGTACAGTGTAGGATCTTCAATAGATTCTTATTTAAAGCCTCTTCTTAGTCATTCCCTTGAGGATAGTAGATAGATGACCAATGTTGTGTAATCTTGAATTTAGCACATAAGTCATCTAAGTCTATGTTCTTGAATTGACCACAATTATCTATGACTATAGAATGTGGGATACCATACCGACATATGATATAGTTCAGAATGAACATGGAAATTTTCTTGCCAATTGCTTGAGTCAAAGGGACTGCTTCTACCCATTTTGTGAAATAGTCTATAGCGGTAATGATATGGGTATGTCTAGTAGAAGAATGAGGATGTATGGCTCCTATAAGATCAAATGCCCATTGTTGAAAAGGCCATTGTGTAGTAAAGGGAATTAGATCTCTCCCTGGTGCATAAATTAAGTTACCATGTACTTGACATTGTTGACAGTTCTTAGCAAAATTGATTGCATCTTTTTCCATTTTAGGCCAATAGTATCCAGCCCTAATAAGTTTTATAGCTAGTGTTAAACCTATCCACATATACCCTCATGTACTTCCTCTAATGCACATTGAGACTCTTCCTATTCTAAACATCTAAGGAGTGTACCATCTAGACCTCATTTGTACAAATTGTTACCAATGATGACATATCGGGATGCATTTTAGATAAGGTATCATTTATCATGGCATTTGAAGGTATCTGGGATGATTTGGTCTTGGAGATAGGAGAAAAGTTTTTGTATCTGAATGAATCATGACCAACAATGGTGCAGATCATGCGGGTTTTAGGGGAATCATATGCAGGATAAGATAGTGCTTCCACTAGGATTTCGTAGCATAGCTCATGTTCGGGCTGCTGTAATAAAGTAGATAGTGTTGCCATGGCATCAGTAGCTTTGTTCTCCAATCTAGGAATTTTCTCAAATGTGATAGATATGAAATATTTCTTTAGATCATCTACCATTCTCTTGTATGGAACTAGCTTTTCATCTTTCATTTGATACACATTATTGACTTGGTGTTTTACAAGTTGTGAGTCTCTGTGAATGTGTAGCTCTATTACCCTCCATTCAATTGCTATCTTCATGTCATTAAGAAGGGCTTCATATTCAGCAATATTGTTTGTGCAAGGAAAATTTATTTTGAATGCTTTAGGTATTGAGTATCCTTGAGGTGTGATGAACAATATGCTTGCTCCAGATCCATGCTGTGTATAAGAGCTGTCCTTCCATGCTCTAGAAGAAAGATTCATGATAGAGGAATCTGGGAATTCCATTTGCATTGGTGTATCATCAAACAATGGTGCTTTAGCGAGTTGATCTACAATTACTTGTCCTTTGATATCTTTTCTTTAAACATATTCAATGTCGAATTCACTTAATAGCATCACCCATTTAGGTAATCTACCTGTGAGGGCAGCTTTGCTTAGTAGGTACTTTAGTGGATCAATCTTAGCTACCAAATGTGTAGTATGAGCTAACATGTAGTGTCTCAGTTTCTATGATGCAAAGATCACAGCTAGACACACTTTTCTATCATATAATATTTCTTCTCATATGCCACCAATGTTCTACTGATATAGTATATAGCTCTTTCCTTCTTATCCTCATCATGTTGTGCTAGTAGTGCCCCCAGTGATGCATCTGTGGTAGAGACATATAAGATCGATGGCTTCCCTTGAATAGGAGGCATCAAAATAGGATGATTTGATAGGTATTTCTTGATATGGTTGAAATTATTTTCACATTCCTCATTCCATGCAAAAGTCACACATTTATGTAATGCCTTTGTGAAAGGTTGTGATAAGTCTGCTAGCTGAGATATGAAGCGTCTGATAGATTGTACTCTCCCTTGCAATGTTCTTATTTGACTAATATTCTTGGGAGATTTCATCTCCATGATAGCTTTGACCTTTTCCAGATCTACTTCAATTCCTTTCTTTGAAACAATGTAACCTAAGAGCTTTCCAGAAGTGACACCAAAAGCATACTTCTTAGGGTTTAATTTGAGACTAAACTTCTCCATTTGATCTAGTATTTTTCTCAAATCATTTAGATGTTCAGATCTTATCATAGATTTAGCCAAGTTATCATCAACATAATCCTCCATAGTTTGATGCATCATGTCATGAAAAATAGATGTCATAGCTCTTTGATATGTAGCACCAGCATTCTTAAGGCCAAATGGCATGACATTCCAATAGAAGGTACCCCATGCACATGTGAAAGTAACTTTCTCTTGATCCTCTACAAAAAAAATTATTTGATTGTACCCAGAAAAAACCATCCATTAAAGAATACATCTCAAAGCCTGTAGTCATGTCCACTATCATATGGATATTTGGTAATGGAAAATCATCCTTAGTGAATGCCTTGTTTACATCTCTAAAATCTGTGCATACTCTTATAGATTTGTCTAATTTTGATACTGGAACAATGTTAGAGATCCATTCTGCATAATCAATAACTTGGATAAATCCGGCTTTCAATAGTTTTTCTAATTCAGCTTTGACCAAGAGTGCAACATGTGGATGCATCTTTCTCAGTTTTTCCTTAACAGGTTTGACTCCTAGAGCTATAGATAAATGGTGCATTATAAGATCAGAATCTAATCCAGGCATAACTAAATATTTCCATGCAAAGTTGATCTTCTTCTCTATTAGGAATGTAGTAAATGTTTTCTTTTCTTCTTCTGATAAGGATTGTGCGACATGGATCAACTATGGTTCTTCTAATGTGCCCAAGTTGATAGATTGAGTGGGCTCAATCAGTACTGTAGAACTATCCTATAAATGACTCAGAAGGACATCAAATATCTCATCCTTAGGCACCTCAGAGAGGTTTTCACCTTTGGATATGTCTTTTATTTTTACTTTTGTAGGTTCTCAAACTGCCACAAAGTGGTTTTCACCCTCAGAACTCTTTTTCTTTTTATTTGTATTCTTATTCTTTTGACTAAGATACTTGATGTCCAACTTCATCATGCTAACACTCAGTTCAATAATGGAAGTCATCATAGGCTCTACTTCATTGAGGTAGCAAGCAAGGGCATATTCATTTGGAAAGGTATAGATACCTTGGCTCAGATTCGTGGAGGTTTGGTCAAGAAGTTCGGGATGTTGGATAGTCAAAGTGGGGAAGGATTGAGAAATGGTGTTTATGGATATGGATCTGTCATTATTGGTCCCAACCCGACTCTTGAGTTTGAAGGTGATATTACAACTCAAAATATTCAATTCGTGAATAATCTCAATATCATTATGGGAGTCCACTTCAGCCATAGGTGGATCAGACTCGCTAAGTTCATCATTTCTCTCTAGACTTACATTGGGTTTAAGGGCATATTGGTGAATAACATCAATATGTTTTTATGTGATAAGCTCATCTTCCTCTAGAATGACTCCCCATTCATAGTCATTTGATTCCTCATCTATGCCTCTAGGAAATCTGAGAATATGTGTGAAATCAGGGGGGATTCCCCAAGAAGGGTTTCCTTCTGATTCCGATTTGAATCCATACTCATGAGAATCTGTCTTAGAATTGCTATGTTGCTCCAATTGTTCAAATGTTTGGATAGTTTTAATTGATTCCTCTTGTTTAATTTCAGTATTAGGTTCTTGCATTTCTACTACATTGATATTCTCCTTAGGTTTCTCTTCATCTTTAAGGAGGTCTAGTATTTCTTTAGGCAAACACTCATAAGGAATAAGCTCATCTGTGGTGTCTGAATCATCACTATCAGATTGTTGTGTTTCTTCCTTTAGTTGAATTGTCACTGATGGTTCAATCTATTCTAAGACATGTGGAGAGTTTTTGCTAAGATAAAAAGGCTTCTTTTGATATCCTAGACCTGTTGTATTCTTGTTTGTTCGGCCACGGTGGTCAACAGGTGATAGAATACCTTTACCTTGTAGTCCTAGAGGTCCTTTTCCAGTATATCCCATTTTTGTGATCAATTTGTCTCCTGGTCCATATGACTTCTAAGGAATTTTGCTTGAATTAGAGTCACATTTCTGGACTGATTAGGATTGAGACTCATCTTGTATAACCATGCAAGCATGGCTTCTTCTTCCTCAAACTCTTGTTTAGATACTTGCTCTGTGACAAAGCTTCCATCAAATATTACGTGGGACTCTTTAGCATTGGGTTTCACTTTGTCTGAAGGTTGTCCATAAGATTTTGGGGACAACGGGAGAGAGGTGAGATAAAAATGGTTCCATAGTATATTCTCCCATACCCTTATCTTTGATTTTGACCTCTTGTGCAATGTCTTCCATATTGGATGTAGATGCAGTATCTGTTTGCTTAGTGGAAGATTATCTATTATTAGGAACAAGTTTGTCAGCACTTTCTTTTAATGCATTGCAAGTTGTAGATATGTCAGCTGGAATGGTTACTTCTACTCCTTCATAAGGAAATTTCACACATTGATGGTATGTGGAAGGAATAGCCCACATTTCATATATCCAGGGTCTCCCTAGAAGAATGTTATAAGCCAAAGGTAGATCAAGAACTTGACATGTGATATCTCTGATAACTGGACCTGTTCTGATAGGTAAGACAATTGTTCCTTTGGAAGATCTTTCTTGTTCATCATATGCCTTAATAGTTATCTTCTTTTTAGGATCAATGGCAACTTCTAATAATCCTAGTTGTGTGATCAAGCTATGAGAACAAATGTTGAGACCAGTGCCTCCATCTATCAACATGCATTTGACACAATGGTTTTGGATTAAGACTTCAATGTGCAAGGGCTGGTTATGCAAATGACTCAAGGAGTTATCATATTCCTCTGAAAAGGAGATATACTGGGGAGATGTCAAATGACCAACCATAGTCTAGAATCTATCTAAATCAAGGTTGTCAGGAACATTGGATCCAAGCAGAGCTTTGTCTAGGATGGCTCTATGAGCTGAAGATATCTGAAGCAACTCAAACATTGATATTTTTGCATTGGTTGCTGGAGTTGGTGGACAATACTGTATGATGTTGGTCTCATGTCTTTATAATTTGATGATTTAGAGGCAGCCCTTTGTTTAGAAGCAGATGAAAGATTGAAAGGCATCTTAGGGACATTTGATGAATATGAGATTTTTCCTTGTAGATGCACCTGAGCTTGTGATCAAGTAAATACATTTTCTGATTGATTATCTCTGTCTTTTCGCACAATGGTGATGACATTGCAATCTTCATATAAGCAAGGTTCCACCATGTTTATGACAACATTGTTTCCAAAGTAAGTACAATTGACTTTAGCACCCATGTTAGGTTGAGAAGATGAATCTCCTTGACCATGTTTTAGAAATGGTTCTGTGAATGTTCTATGATCATTATTGCTCTTATGATTGTCAATTACAATTTCTCCATTATCAATCTTGTCTTGTATGAGATGCTTCAAGCATATGCAATTATTGGTTTTATGACCCTTATTTCGATGAAAATCATAGAAATCGGTCTCTTTCCACCATTTGGGTTTAGGTTCAAGATCAAATGGCCAAACCTTAGGCAATGTGATCATTTTTTTGGCCAATAGAGTTTTCATGGTGGATTCCAAGGATTCTCCAAGAGGATTAAACTTGCATTTAGGATCTGTAGCCCAAGGTTTGTATTCAGATGGCTTCTTGTTTGATTATGTCGTCTTTACCTCTGAGGCTTTGATGGCTTGGGTACCAATAGTGAGATTGAAAGTGGGTGCCTTAGATGGGCTACGGACATTGTCAACAATGCCATCTGTGACGATGCCTTTATTCTTGTTCCAGTTTTTGTTCTTGTCTTTGGAACTAGATCCAAATTCATACTTCTCTTTTTGGAGTGATATGTCTCCTTTTTTCATAAGGATTTTCTGAATTTTGATTGAATTATCTACCATCTTATCAAAGGATGTGTGATCTTGCATTTGTAAAGGGTAGTTGATTTCTAGAACAAAATTGTTGATGAAAATTTCCAGCTTCTCTATTTCTAGAATGGGTCTAGCATATAGAGAAAACTTCTTCCTCCATCATTTGAGGAAAGTTAGGAATGGTTCTCCTAGGTATTGTTTCATATTACAAATGTCGATCATGGTGACCAGATGTTTGATGTTGTAGGAGTATTATTGATAGAACAATTTATTAACTCCTCAAAAGTTTTGATTGTTGGAGGCATTTTTGAGAACCAATGAATGGCTGCTCCTCCTAGAGATCGAGAGAAAAGATGCATTAAGTAGGTTGGTTCATGCATGAACTCCATAGATTGAGTACAAAATTCTCTAACATGATCTTGGGGATCAGAGTTTCTATCATATTTGTCATACTTAGGCATTTCTACTATCTTTGAAAATGGTGGCATGTATAATTTTTTATCAAATGGAAAAGGACATAGAGCCTCCATGGAGAACTCTTTAGGTTCCTTCTCTTTTTTGAGTTTGTTGAGATTCACTTGCATGGCATGCATCTATTTCATCATAGCTGTGATAGGAGTTTCTTCCTCTTGAGTAATGATATGTTCGACATTAAATTTTGGAGGAATTTTAGCTCCTCGTTGAGCTAACTCTAGACAATATGCCTCTTTCTCTTCACATGAGAAATGCCTTATCATTTTCTTGAAGTTATCATAATTTTGATATTGGGAAATTTTGGAAGGTGTGGGTTCTTGATCTGCACCATGTTGAGATTGGTGTCCTTGGGAGCCTTGGTTTTCTCCTCCTTGAGACATAGTGTTGTTGTGAGGACTATTGGGAATTGATTTAGGTGGGGTCGGTTGATGACCTGCGTGAATCGATGCAAGAGGGGTGACGTAACCACCTTTCAAGAAAATATTGCCAAGAGCATCCTCTCCAAAGAGATTTATGTCATAGGGTTGATGAAATGTCTGAGCAATCACAGAAGATGCTGCTAAAGAGAATTTGGGTTGTTCTCCTTGTTTTCTGTGTGAGGAACCTCTAGTCTCCACCATTAACTTCGAGTGAAGCAAAAGAGCAAGATTAAGACAACTAAAGAATGACTTGATTCAAAAAGATTGAATGACACAATCTTGTCAAGATTGGATTGATTGAGGATAGATTGGACATAAATGAAGGATATTGTACCCTAGAGGTATGGGTAGATGCCTAAAAGATGGTGAACATGAGCTCACAACACTTAGCCATTATTTATGAAGATTGAATTGAAGATGATTGATAAGGTTTTGACACAAGATGGAAAAGATTTGAATCGATAGATTAGACTCAAGAGACCACTTTTTGGAAAATAATTGGATTCTTTCTAGTTTCTACTTTGTTCCTGACATAATGATTTTTTTGACAGAATCTAGAAGTAGGCTGTAAAAACTAAATTTCTGGCAATTTTGGCAAGTTTCTGGCAATTTTTCAACATTCTCATATGAGTTTCTCCAGGCTCGTACGAGTTTGGGTAAGCCTTGGCACGACAATTGACAAGACTCGTACGACAGTTGACACCAGGGTTTGATTTTCTTTGACTTTTCTTGATAAAAGTCGTATGACAATATGCAATCTCCCGTATGACAATCCAAGGGTTCTAATATGACCTTTGGAGAAACTCATATGACTTTCTAAGACTGTGGGATGACTTTTGGACTCCAGAAAGGAATTTTGCTTCAAATTTTGCAATTTTTTTAGTTTTCAGAATCAGTTTGTTTGTAAGATTTTCTCTGTCCAAGTTTGTAGATTCATGTAACAGTTTGGGATTATTCATTTCCAAAGGACCAAGTAGATAGAAAACACATAGAACATCAAGCAAAGGGAAGCAATCAATCATCTTAAAACAATGAACAAGGGAAAAAGCAACCTTGCACATGAACAAGCAATAGTGACTTATTATGCTAATCCCTAGGAATGCTACTTGTGTATGTTCTCAAAAAGTTTTCCAATAATGCACATAGTCTTAGAAAATGAAAAATTGGTCTCGCTAAGGTGTTTAGTAATGGTCTGACTCTACAAATTTTGTGATCTCAAGAGGGCGAACTCCAATCCAGGCACACCGGGGTTTTGACACAGTCTAAGAATTTAAACAATCAGGAGCTGCTAGGGAGATCTGACAGCCCAACAAGAGACCACACTTGTGGATATTTCTTCCACATAGACATTTATATAGCAGCTGTTACTACCATGAAGAAAATGGCTATTACCACTTGAGGTTTTGTCCATGTGGTTGACCCAATAAAGGGAATGTCCACTATGGTTAACCCTCTCTAAAGGTGACTCACAAAAGATACCACATGGGGACTTGGTCCATATCCAAGGATTTGAGTTTCCGATACTACCCAAAAAGGGACTAGAGCATAATCCTATAGCCTTATCACTTTTACCAAAACATAACAAATAGATCAATCTGACACGCTAAGACTAAAATCACCTCACCAAGGCTTGTGATGTCAACAACGATGTCTACCGAGCTCTCTAAGAGGGACCAAGAGAGAACTTATCGATCAAAGTTGAGGACCAAACCAAGTAGAACGTGAGATAATCATACTAGCCTCCCTACCTATAAGGGGATATGTCATCATGAAGAGCTTCGCATGCAAAAAAAGTGAATGAAGCCCACTCTCTCAAGATCATCCACAAATAGTGTTCATAGGGCCTATTTACTATGTGTAACAGATATGCAAAAAGAAAATCTATATTCATTTTATAGCCCAAAACTGAAGTCTATGATATGAAAGCAGGAAAAGTCACACAAGCTTGACATGTGAGAGTTTGTTTTATGTCCCAAAATGAAGTGTTATCAGATGCAATAGAATACCTGAGTTCCTTGTAATGCGCTTAGTAGATTTTACCTATTTTTACATTTTTTGTTGGGCCTTTCCAATCAAAATCAGCAAGTACCAATCAGAAATAGAATATCTCAATTGTTAGGGTTAGTTGTTAGTCCAAATCCAAAAATCAAATTTGGAAAACTACATGAAAATCTGAAACGACAATTGAAATTCTGATGCCAAAACTCGTAGGACAATGTGTTACCTCCTGTACGACAATCTAGACCTGATATGACAATGGGTCCCCACGCACATGACAAAGTAACCTCCAAATGACAATGTGTAAGAACTGATATGAGTCACAAAAACACTGACTATCGTACGACAGTCAGAAGGTCTTGGTACGACTTTCTGACAAAACTCGTACGAAAAAATGTACGCATAGAAAACAAAGATCACAGTTTTGGCTAGAAAATGATAGAAAAAATGATAGAAATCATTAGAAATGAAATGGAAACCCGTTTCAGGGCCCCATGGTGGGTGCCAGAAATGTGTGTGTAAAAAATATACCTAGCTGTGGACACAACACTTCAGTAAAACATTAGAGGTTAACAAAAATTGAAATCTGCAGATAAATGAAACTAACCTAACCAGGCGATTTACTGCCTTCTAGTAGGTGCGATTATGGTATTCTCAGATTAGACCAAGATCAATGATGATGCAACACCTAAATGAAGGATTTAATGCTAAAAGATGAATGTAGAATGAATGCAAATTAATCTATTTTTTTATATTTTGAATGCAATAAGGTGAAAAATTGTATGAATCTAATCTAGAATTGAATTGAAATGATATGCAGATTATTCTAACAATGATATGAATTGATATGAAAAACTATGCAAAGCTATGAAAAACTATGAATGATCTCACAAAGTCACCTATTCGCAAAAGCTTGATTCTTCGTATGCAATTTTGCCAGAGTAATTGTGCAAATTTGAGAGATAATTTATCAAGAGCTGAGCCTTGATTTTATAGAAATTCAGGGCTTGAGGATGCATTGAGAAAAACCATAAATCACTCTTGATAAACTCAAGTTGAGTTTTGAGTTAACAAGAAATCAGAATTAATTAACTCACAAAATCATGCAAAATCATGCAAAAGACAACTTTTTGACTCAAATTAGAAGTTTAGATTAGCTTTCAACTCAAAATAGATGTTGAGTTTCAAAAAAGATAACAACTTGAATTGATTTTCTGATTTAAAGTTTAACTGCTCCTTTAAATATGCATAGATAAATAAATAAAGTGATTTATCTTCAACTTAACTGATTTTTGAATTAAAATAACTGATTTATGGGTTAATCAATTATTTAATCAAAATTTTATTAAAAACTATATCATTAAATATTACCAATTGACATTTATTAATTAAATAAGAATTTAATCAATTAGTCATAAGATTTTTTATTTATTGTCAAAATTAAATAATACAGTTTAGGAATAAATGTAATTAAATCAAATTAAATAATTAAGCGGCAGAATTAAACTTAATTAATTAAATATTTAAAATATTCAATTGATCAAATTTTAGGATAAATAATGACATTTATCACCAAATAATATTTAATTAAAAATAATTAGGATAATTAGGAATATTCAGGGAATATCCCCTGATGCAGGATTAAGATAATCAATTAGGGTTTTGATAATTATGTGCAGATGTGCCTTAGGTTAGGACTTTGATGTCAATTTTGATCGATTTGATGATGTAGAAGGTTAATGAACCTATATCCCATTTTTGGGTATTACATTTACCACCAAGCAAACCTTTCAGAAATCTTCACTTCCACCACATCACAAAGATTTGCAAACGCACCAGGGTCCAATCTTTTTGGAGGCATCCTTAAAGATAAGAGAAACCCTCTGCAACAAACTCTACACCAATGACCTTGTGATAATCTCCAAGTTGAATGCAAGTCAAATCACAACTTGCTACCTCGCACAAACAACTAGGCCAAGATTCCACAAGTTCAGTGCCATGAATCTGCAACCTAGATCATACGATCTCTTCGCCCATAAGATCAACTTTGTAAGATCAGCCTTGCTAGGTCAACCTTCGTTCAACAAGATCAACTCAGCTCAAGATCAACCTTCACTCTAATACCACCTGACGCAGCTCAAGGATGGTGGATCCAATGAAGGACAGTCCAACCTCGCAGCTTCAAAAAAACATATCGGAATAACACAAGATATGTTTCAAAACATATTTTCCATTAACATGCTCGACTGTAAGGCCTTCCATGTTAGGGCCAATTACAATCAAGAAGTAATTCTGCAAGATCAACAAGATCCAACACAACTCGAGCAAGTTTAGTTCTAAAAACTATTAGCAACTGATGGAAACCCTAAGATAGATCTAAACTTGAGCTTGCAAGCCTCCAAGTAATCTCCTTGTCTCCAAGTAAACAACTACTAGCTCTATTGTTACAAACTATCAGATAACAATTTGATCTACAAGATCTCGTAGGATCTTTTTCACAACTTCACTTATCTGGTTCTCCCAGATCAGCTCTCAGAACTTCCAATCTCCTCTCTAAAACATCTACCCAAACACCCTATAAATACTAATCATCAGCCATAAGTCAGCTGGATGACATAATTAACTCCTACCAAACAAATATTAAATATAATACAAGTCAGCTCTCAAATGGCCTTACAATTATTAAATTATCCATGTCGGCCTCCAGATCCACATAGGAGAATGTGACATCAACTACCAACAATAAATGTACCAAGTTGGCCCCCCAACTCTCCAAAAACACCCGTCGGTAAGCCAAACTACCAAGTGCCAGGAAACATACTGATTAAACATACCAACTAACCTCCATAAGCATTACTGAGCACCAAAAATTTTGAGTCTCCTTCAATGACCGAGCTTCCTTCAGTGACTGAGTCCTCCAGTGACCGAGCCACTTTAGTGACCAAGAAATAGACATAAACACCGAGACCCCATCGATAACCAAGCACTGAGCAACAAAACACAAAGTCACCAAGTGACCATCATCAACCAAGATCCACCAAAAATTCCAACTAAGAATCACCACCAAGATCACCGAGCTCCATTGGTGAAGCGAAACATACTTCGACCGAGAACTATCACCCAAATAACTAAGTAAAAGAAGGTCTTTACCAAGCTCATCCACCTCCTTGACCGAGTACCAAAAAATCACAAGGAACTGAACAAGAAGATAGGATGCCACTACATTAGTATCTCATAAGTAAGTTAGGGGTTATCCCCCTACCTGAATAGAATTAAGATGCAGATGTTACATTAATCCAAGATACTTAATGTTATATCTTTCACTTTGGATTGATGTTACTAGGGCTACTCCTTAGGGGGAGAAGTGGTAGATAAGACAAAGATAATTGCAATAAAAATAAGACTTAGGCATGTTGAGTCTTTGGCATTTTTGTCAAAGGGGGGTATTTTATCCAAAACAAAGGAGAAAAGAAAAAAAATGAGACAGAGAGAGTATTAGAGATGATGATCAATGATTAAGGTATGTGTATCAAGAATAATATGGTATTGTTTTGGCATGACTTAGTGTTTCCATCAATGCCAAAGGGGGATATTATTGGCATAACTGATGATCAAATGATTTGAGTATATTATGGTATGTTTTTTTATGTTGATCTAATGGTAGGATGATAAGTTATGATATTTTCATTGATGTCAACTAGGTGTTTGTTTGTTGATTGTGTTCTTGATAAGCATATAAATGATCAGTTGAATGAATCTAAATTTGTGTTGATATTTGGAGTGTGTGATCATGATGGATGATTGATTGATGTCTCTAGATGGTCTATCTATAACTGCACAAGTTGAAGTTAAGTAAAAGATGAGCTATGGTTAGATGAACAGGTACAGGTAAGTTGGCAGAGTAGTAGATGACCAAAGTTGAATAATTTTCTCTTCATGAAAAACAAATTTGGACTTAGTATGTGTAGTTGTAAATATGTGATCTAGACATGCATATCTACCTAATCCTATGATTACATCATGATTGAAGATTGAAGGAATTAGTTATGAAGATTTGAAGTGATTGAAACAGGAAGAACAGAGGAAGAATAGTTAACTACATGCTTGATCGGTAAAGTTGTTAGATAAGGTGATCTAATATCAGCTAATGAATTTTTTAATGCTCCAGGTGTTGTGGTGACATGGTAGATCTGACTTGTAAAGGTAAAACATGTTAAAGTGATAAAAAAGGAAAGGATTTCTCAAAGATATGCATGTTTCTAGGGAAAGGTGATGGAACTTTATTTTATTGGTCTAATCAAAGGTGTGATGAGATTCCTACATCTACATGTGTTGTTGAGAAAGGAAAAATGTTTTATAGACTTCCTATGGTGGTAGATGATGATTGAAGTGTTTGTGTTATGGTTTTTGGTTTCCCTAAAACCTAATATGTGTTGAGAAGTCTAAGTACTACTTTCATTTATTTTTCAAGTGTGTGTGAGAAGGAATATCTCCAAGGTAGGTGTGCAATTGAAAGGTTTGGATGTTCTCCATGTGAAGTAGAGATTGAACTTGAACTGGATTTATATTAACAAAAGAGAAGTGCTACTTTTTCAAATTATTTTCACTTGTTTATCCCTAACAGTTTCATCAAGCAAAACCCCTTAACCAAGTAGATGCTAATAGGTCTGATTTGTAAATCCTTTAATAGGGTGACACATTAACTTGTATTTGATTCCTTTAACTAAGCCACTCCTAACAAGGTGAAGCTCCTAACAGGGCTAAAGGTAATTCCCTTGATTGAGTGAGTCCTAATAGGATATTTCTCTTAATCATATCTATTGTAAGCTTTTAATAGGGTTAAGCTCTTAATCGAGCATACTCCAGAAGAGTGCAATTTTCTTAGTGGGTGTCATCCCCACCATAGTTTTTTCCAAGTTGGATTCCCACAATAAAAAATACTAGTTTTATGTGTTGATTTGTGTGGATGATTATCTTTGATGTGATGTTTATTTCATGTTAAGGTTAAAAGGGTGAATGCATATTTATAAGAGAATATGGAAATGTATTAAAAGTTTTACATTTATGTGATTGGATAGATTACTAATTCACCTCCCTCCTCTTTGTAATCTTGGGCCTGATTATACTAACACATTCATCAAATGGAGTTATTTGATTCTCAAAATCTTGAAGAATTTATGGTTCACCTATTTGTATTGAAGAAAGAACTGAAAAAGGAAATGGAGATGGAATAAAGTCAATTTGATTAGGATCCTTATGTTAGGGTTAGATTTGTGAAAATAAGGTCATCAAGGATATTATGCTCTTTAGAATTGTTATATATGTATGGTACTGCATCATAATCTTTTTTCGGAGAACTTTTTATAATAATCCTTGATTTGTTTTGAGAGGTATCTTGAATGGTATTGAATTTATTGGTTTCATTAATCTCAAAGGATTACTTATGAAGGGAATTAAGGATGTCATCCTCTACTCCTAAGGTATTTTTAGGAGGTGGACAAGCATAAATCATTAAGGCCTCATCTATAGAAGGGATATCAATGAAATACATAGGAAGTGGTTTATCATTACAAAAAATAATCATGTTATCATTCTCTTGTAAAAAAGGATCCTTACAAGGAATATATATTTTTTAATAAATATCATCATTGTTATTAAAGACATCTTTGGTAAGAAGGAGATCGTTACAAGGAATCGTGTTAATCACAATGTCCTTAGGGTTAGGATCAATTTTGGGAGGGTGAATATTATAAAAATGAGGAACTAAATTGTCATCATATGCATGGAATGGAGCATCTTGAATATCTTGAAGAAAACTTGAAATTCAAAAAGAAAATGAAGATAAAAAATCCATTGAAAACAAAATGCAATAAATATGCATGAAATATTTTGTGTTTTCTTTATTGTTTGGACAAAATACAATGCAATGCAATCTAAGAATGAACTATATCTTTGATTTTTTATTTGTCTCTTTCACAATGCAAATATATTCAATGAAACAATGCAATTGATTTAAATGATATCTAAATACCAAATCAAAGGTAGAACCTATAGTTCTAGATGCATACAATGTAACAAAATAGTGATTAACACAATGTATATAAAGTAGATCTAGATGTCTAATTGCACAGAAGGAGATTCTAACACCAAAATCAAAATGGAAATGTTATATGTTGGGTTCACCAAAATATAATGTAATAAATAGTGATAAATTCTAGGGTTTAGATCACTCTTTGAATCTTGGCATACATTAGAATACCAAAGCCTCCAACAAGGTGAATCTGATTATCACAATAAAAAAATTAAGGGTGCCAAGGCGTGATCTACACAATGTAGGGTTTTGGATTCTTCATGATAGGGATGATAAGTAAATTCAAAAAAAGTGATATGATATTTAAATCTGATCTATGAAAGTAAGTACAAGAGGAAAATAGGAAAAATGAAATTACCTTGAAGAAAGAAGAGGCAGATTGACTTTTAGATCTAAATTTAACTATCACTGGAATGTTAGAGTCAGATGTAACTCTAGATCTAGTCCTTTGATGTGTACAACTATCCAATGTGTAAATTTAAGCCAAAAAGTGGAGGATTAGGTCATCAAATTCAACCTCATCCAATAATAGGTCGTCAAAGTTAACCTAGTCCTTTCAGGTTGAAATATAATAAAAATTGCACTAGGTTTGTAACATATTTGAAACTCTTGAATCTGAATCCATAAAGCCACAATTTGTTCCCGCACACTAAAAAGAAGGGGAAGAAGTCTATGGGGAGGGGTTTTCCCCAGTCAAACCCCTATTTAGAAATCAACCTTGATATTAAACAGAAAGGGTTTTTTCATATAACGGAGATTAGATCTAAATAATAGAATATATCATACCATGTAGATGCAAACGTCTCTTAGAATGTGATCAAGTATATTGATGCAATAGCTTCGAATCAACATAAAAACCAAAAGGAAATCTTGTAAGATAAAACCTCATGTAGTTGATGTTTTATTTCACTAGAATGTTTGATTGAAGAAGAATAAGACTCGATTGATGAATGTGGATCTCCCTCCTTGATTTCAAAATCCTTCGCTTGGCCTCCAATGGGGAAAGAAGCTAGATCTACGAAAGGAAATTCCTTGCATGCATGAGGGAAATAAAGACTTAGAATGCTTTAATGGATCTTAAATGCTTGATAATGTATGCCTTCACCAAATGGATAATTTCTTTCACTTTGATCTCTTGAATGCACAATGAATCGCTTGATAGCTTGCACAATAACAGGTGATATCTATGGATGTCCTTGTTATGAAAATGAGAGAAAAATTTCTCCTTTTATACACATTTTGGGGCTCAAATTTCATCTAGGCCAACTATGATTTCAAAACATGGAACATAATCCCTCCATCAAGCTCTGTGACAATTTTGAGCACAAAACGCTAGGACTATGTCACCATGGTCGACCTAGTCTAGGACTAGGTCATCCTAGCCAACCTAGTCCAAGTGATTTTTCCTCCAAATCTCCTAAAATGTCAAGGAGTGTGTTGAAAAGTGGTGTTAGAAGTTATAGATCATCGGAAGATTAGGACAGATCCTGAAATCCAAAAATGAATGCATAGGACCTAGGTGGAAGGTGAATTATGCGATTGGATTAAAGATGGGAAATCATGGATAGAAAATAGAGCCAACCTCAAGTTTAAACAATATTGAAGGAGGAGGACCTATATTTGAATTTAATATGCATTTAATTAAAATATGAGGTCCTACCATAAGAAACACACTAAAGTAGGCCCAAAATGGCCCCAAAATGAGCACAAACTTAAGTGCTTACTTTTTAGGATGACACAACTTGTTAACCAAGAACTTATGAGATTGTTCTTAATTGATAAGATTGCAAATTGTTGATGTTTAATTTTTGCAAATGCATTAAAAAACTTTGTATTTTGATCTCCTTCTTTCAACCAGAGTTCCATTGATTTTTTGTGCCAATGGGATTTTTCTCTAGCTAGAATTTCCTAATATTCTTGTTCATGGGCCTTTTGGGACTCATATGTTGCAACATCCATACCATTATTCATAATGACATTGTGAATCCCTTCCATTTATGTTTGAATTAGTTGCTTTTGATGGAAAATATTTTTGAATATGTAGTATCCCACTAACATATTTGATATTTTATAAATTTCAACTTCTTGCATAGTTGAAACATTCTTAAACATGGAGTAAAAGGTTTTGTGAACCACTAGTTTCTAGAAAACAAAGAAAAAATAGATTCCTTAACCACATTGCCTTGAATTTGAAGGAAGATTTTCTAGTATGAATTAATTTTGGGATAAAAAAATAGAGAAATTCTACAATGATCTTACCTTGAGAGAGGAAGAATATTTGAATTGAATCACATTCATCCATCCTACCATTTAAAGGATACAAGGAACCTATCTAATCTCTCTGCTATTTGAGAAAAGTCCTTTCTTTTGTTCATCCATGTAAAGTTTACATTTGTGGGAAATATATCCTAAATATCATTATCTTGAAATTTTTTTTTAAAATCCTCCATTACTCTTTGAGGCAGGATAATACCTTCCAATTTTTCATCATTAGACAATGTGGCATTAAAGTACCCTCCTAGAATTACTCGTCGATCTCCTAATTGTGATATAATTAGAGATAAATTATCTCGTAGTTATTTTTTTGCAAATGTTCAGTTTTCCAATAAATATTTATTATCTACAAAATTAAGTTGATAGATGAGGCTTTAGCTAATGTACCATCCTAAAAATTAAGCACCCTTGATTAGGTGCTCATTTTAGCCCTATTTAAGTATACAAGGGTTCCCACATTGATTTCACTTTCTCCTAATGCTCATTGGACCTTTATTAATTTAAATTAATATTATGAGTCATCTCTTAATTTATTTTCACCAACTCATTCTATCTCCTCACCCTAAGATGGGTCTTACCTCATTTTCAAGTTTGAGGCATGATTTCCACATCGATTGATCCCATATCTTCATATGGCTCATCTTTTGGGACCTATAAACTATTATCTTTCTCCTCTTAAAATTTCATTGAATTTTTATGGGCACACAGTGATTTCTTGGGTACATTATGACTTTTTGGGTATACAAGGAATTTTTGGGTACGGTTTCGTAAAAACAAAACTAAACCTAATATTATTGCTTAAAATTTTAGGAGCGGGATACTATGTTTTCACATTCCCCAAATTCATGACCCATAGGTCATTATCATTTTTATAAGTAGACCTAAAGGTAATTTTACTTTGAGATATCTATATAAAGGCCTCCCTTTCCATTCTTTCATAAGATATACAAACAATCAATCAAGCAATCAAGTAATTGGATTTCAAGAGAATCCTCAAGATCCCCAAGGCATTCTTCTTCATCTTCAAGCATTGTGGAAAACTAAAACATCCATCATATAAGACTTATCTTTCATGATTACATTTTTTGTTCTTGTGGAGATCAAGCTATTTAATTAACACTTGTGATTACATCTAAAGATGCATTGCATCATCATGTCATAAAGTGACTTATGATTCAGATCTAGCTTCTATTTCATCTTTCCTTTTGCAATTTCATTAAATTTTTAAGGTTGATTCCTAAATAGGGATTTGAATATGGGAAACCCTCAGTCAAACCCCTTTATCTAACATTCTTCCCTAATTTTTTTGTGCGTAGGAAAAGGTTACAGATCCATCAGACAAAATTCACCAAGATCAGAACCTTTTGAAAAAGCCCTGGAAGTTTGAGGCTAAAACCTAAGAAACATAACGAGTTTGGTGATCTTTCCTTGGGTACAAAACACATTTATAAATCTATACTTGGGTACAAAATGAGTTTGGTGATCTATACCCTCCACATCCAACCCATATTCGGTAGGGGGTCAAGCTACAACCTTCATGTCCTAGATTAGCATTTATAGGTACCTACAAGATCCTGGCTGTCAGAAAATCAAATCTATTGTAGCATAATTCCTCTTTCATTTCTAGGTGCACTTAAACCCTCTCTAATTTTTCTCTACATTTAATTTTTATCTATTTTCTCTCTACCTTTAATTTTAGTTTAATTAATTCACTTCCTAGTTAGATTAATTGTCTTATATATCTCCTTCTCAGTTCTAAGCAACAAAGGAATAAAAAAACCCAAAGGTATTAATATTGCATTGGCATATTTCGTATTAATATTGTATTGGGGAAATTAGTCCTTTTTTAGGATCCCCTTTTCATATTGTACATTTTGGTGAATCCAATGTATGACATTTTCATTCAGATTTGGTGTCTAGATCTCCTTTGTAAGCATTGCATTAGTCAAAATTTAGATCATATATTTTATGTGTTTAGATACATAGGTTCACCCATTGTATATTTTTTGTGAGCCTGACTCTTCTTACATACTTTTTATTTGGTGTGTAGATCTACTTTGTAAGCATTGCATGAAAGGAACAAGAAGAGAGCAAGAAGCTCCGATACCATGTTAGATTTGACAAACGCAAATCATCCCAAGAACACCTGCATGCAAGACTGTCACAAAGAAGAAGCAAAAAGACAGAAAGCTATGGCGGCCAAAAGGCCAGAGACTGCAAAACCATGTTGCAAGAAAATAATCTTCTATTAACAACAATGAAGAAAATACAATCTCCTTGAGAATTACAAAGCGGGAATCCTTATAAAAGGATACCAAAACCCTAAAGGTGAAAACCCTAAAGAATAATGAGATGCCTAAGTCTAACTTAAGTGTAGAGAATAATAGACTAATAATTAAATAAATTAATTATTAGCTATAATATGACTACTCTAACAATAATCACTATTTACATTACATCTTTGCTACATTGTATTCATTTAGGTATATTGATATTTTTGTCTCTCATTTCATAAAATAAAATAAAAAAATCATTTCACGCATTAGTTAGTAATCACTTCGTTTCATGCAGATCCTTTCATTTCTTGTTTATGGACTTGCATTGGAAAAATAAACAATATAGTCTCATACATTTTGCATCATGAATATTTTCTACAAGTTAATTTCATTTTTCTCTCCTAAAGATCCTCATATTCATGAGGACATATTGAGGAAAGATAATAATCATTTTCCCAATGATCTTTCTATTTTTGATGAGCCATTACAAGATGATGTTGATTACTCTCTTGATATGCATCTCCCCCATGAGGGTATCTTGGTGAAAGAAAATGATGTTATAGTAGAGTAAATTTATATGATTTTTGATTCCCTTAAGGATACATTACCTTCTATTCATATCAATGATTTCCCCTCTACTAAAGAAGGCTTAATGAGTGATGACTCTTCTCCTAAGATGTACCCCCTTTATGAGGATATTTTGGATCAAGAGGAGGATATTATAGACACCTTTCTAAATGTAAACTTACCTTCATTTGACATCCCTTTTAGAGATAAAGAATTGATGGAAATCCCTAATCCCCATCCTAATGATTTTCCTTCTCATGAGGATACCTTCTAAGAGGAGGATAATATCCTTACCACTTTCCTTGATGCTCTCCCTTCTTCTGATAAACCCATGAACAATTAGGAGCTTGGTCATGTCAATGTTGTAAATTTTTTGGGTACTCAAAATCCTAAGGTCATTGTCCATCTTCATCATAATCCTACACCTCAAATAAACTAGTCATTGTGGTGAAATGTGATCAACAACCTAACTATCATGACATTATCCACAATTATAAAATGGGAAACAATAGACAACCTACAAGTTTTTTTGTTCCTCCCTCTCTTCCTACTTCTCAACCAGTGCTTCCTCCTACACCCCATCTCCCTCAAAATATTGGGAAGAAATATGATTTAGTAGAAAAACTTCATGATACTCCTACCAAGATATTTCTTTGGTAGCTTCTTTAAATTTCACCTACATATCATGAAGCATTACAACAAGCCTTGAGAAACATGATTGTCCCACCTCTCACGCAAGCTAATATAACTTTGACCTTGGAATGCATGAATGTGACCAATAATAAAGCTCAATTTATGTTTTCTCAAGATGATTTGCCTCCTAAGGAAATTCAAAATCAACATGATTCTCTTATAGTTGTTATCCTTATTAATAATAATCTTATTTGAAGAAATTTAATTGGTAAATGATATGGTCTTAATGTTTGTAGCATTGACTTTTTACACAAGATAAATGTCGACATTTGTTTAATCAAACCTTATTTTGTGGCTTTGACAATGCTGTTAAGAAAATTATGGGTATTATTACTTTACCTATTAAGGTAGGTCATGTTATTTTACCCACAGCTATTCATGTCATTCCCAGTTCCCTTAATTGTACTCTTCTCTTATGAATACCATGGTTACATGCTATGCACAATTTTCCTTCAAATATTCATTACAAAGTGAATTTCATCTATAACAACATCATGTATACCCTTGTTGCTAATGATAAGATCCAAAATTGCTTACAAAATGAATTTTACTCTTCATCTATTCTAACACCATGTAAACAAAATACATCTTCTCCTCCTAAATATACTTATTCTCCTTCAAGTTCCCTCTTAGAATATAATTGGGGGTCATTATATTTTATGCCATCTTTTGTGAGGGAATACAAACTTTCTAATTTTAACACATGATCATTTAAAGGGTCTAGTGTGTCATTTGTTCAACCCGGTTCTCCTAACATTTCAAATACTAATCTTCAACATGGTTTAGGGTGTATGAAACAAAGCTTTTGGACTCACAAGAAACACATGGAATTGTTCAATCTCAAACCCCCTCCTTTTTCAACTCCTTTATCATATAATATTCATTCAACATATACCTTTAATCAACAAATCATTTTTCCTAACCTTCTTTGTGTTAAATTGATTACTTGACCTACATGAAAGAAGAAGCATAGTCACAACTTTATGAATCTTCATTTTTACATGTATCATCGATCTCATGACCACTCTACTAATGAATTTAAATATTTTATTACAAAATTTAGAAACTCATTAATTATGATATTATTCACATAACATGTTGCATTGAGTTAATTTTAATTCTGATTTCTTTAAATAACATTTAAGTTCCTATTATGTTGCTCCACACTATGTGAAATTGTTATCTTATGCTTTGGGTGCTCATTTTCATGCATGGTGGTACAATTTTTAGGTGTGATCATACTTTGTGAGTAACATAATAGTCCTTAATTTTATTCTTATTTCTATACTTGGGGGGCAAGGGTAGTATTTTCAATCTCTCTCATCCTTCTCTTAAGGATCCACTTTTTTCTTAGTTTAAGTCATTTTTTTATCTTGTGATATCCAATCTTACATGGAATTATTTATTTACATAATGAATTATCTCTTATACAAGAGATATGCATCCTTGATCATAAGCTTTTCATTGTTCATAATTAGATATCCAAAGTAAACAAATTCCTTACCTTGGGGGCTAAAAGTGTATCATCCTTCCTCAAGAACCCCTTTACCTAGCAATGGGGAAGGTGTGAATTCTTCCCTTCTTGTTCTGCATCTCTTTTTGGAATCCTTCAAAAGGATCCATTTATACTTCTTGCATGGTATCTCTTTTCATCCCTCCCTTCCTTGACCTTATAGGAATTGTGACCTCTTTATCTTGGACTAGGTATCTATTATGTGACATCTCCTCTGTGTTAAAGGTGCTTTATCCTTGTTTCACTTTTCCTTAATATGTCAAAATAGTCCTCTTTTTTTTATCTTAAGGGGGGAACATATGGCATCCTTATTGCAAATATTTATTTTACTTTAATCATTTTAGGTAGAGTACACTAGCATGATACAACTTGTAGGGATAGATCACTCTCCTATATACATTTTTGGTGGGTTTCCTTGGATACAATGCTTTCCTTGGCTGTCCTTAGGATTGTTGGAACTATCACAACTTGCTAGCCCATTTTACCTCTCTTTTGCATACATTTTTAGGATTGGTTGACTAGCATAACATAATTTCTAGACAATTTGACCTATAATTTTAATGGGTTGACTAGCATAAGATAGCTTTCTAGACCATTCGAACTCTCATTTACATCTTTTCTTATGAATTGAATAGCATGTGCTAGACAATCAACTCCATATTTATTCTCTCTCTCTCTCTCTCTCTCTCTCTCTCTCTCTCACCACCTAGCACAAAAAAATGGCTAGTTTGTGTAATCCATGGTTGTCTCATTCTCTCCTCCATGATTCCATAGTATAACACACTTTACTATTTTATTGGATCATGGAGTCTTATCTTATCTTTGATGTGTGCTCTTTCTCTTTTTAGGTGACCACTTGTAATTTTGCAATAGCTTTCTAATCATGATGCTAGTGGTTGAGAGATTTTCTTTAGCAAGGTCTCTTCAACTAGTTGACTTGGAATCTTAGTAAGTTATAGGATTATTATTTTTTTTGTTGTTGCACATGGTTGTACAAGTTAAGGTCCTTAAACTTAGCGATATCTTATCTCTTTGAAGTTTTTTCATGATTTTCAACTTTATCTCTCTTTCTTCTACTTTACCATGAGAATGAGGTAGACTCATACTCTCGCTAAAATGGAGGCTAAATGTACCATCTTAAAAAGAAAGAACCCTTAATTAGGTGATCATTTAAGCCCTATTTTAGTGTATATGGGTTATCACATTGATTTCAAATTCTCATAATTCTCATTGGACCTATATTAATTTAAATTAATATTATGAGTCCTCTCTTAATTTATTTTCACCAAATTATTCCATCTCCTCACTCTAAGATGGGTCTTACCTGATTTTAAAGTTTGAAGCATGATTTCCACATCTAGTGATATCATATCTTTATGTGACTCATCTTTTGGGACCTAGAAACTATTATCTTTCTCTCCTTAAAATTTTATTGAGTTTAGATGGGTACACAATGGGTTTTTGGGTACACAATAATTTTTTGGATATAGTTTCATAAAAACCAAACTATTCTTGACATTTTTTCTTGAAATTTTAGGAGTGGGATTCTATGGTTTCACATTACCCATAGGTCACTATCATTTTTCTAAGTCTTCCTAAAGGTAATTTTACTTTGAGATCTCTATATAAAGGCCTCCCTTTCCATTATTTCATAATATATAAATCAATCAAGCAAGAAAGCAAGAAAGTAATTGGATTTCAAGAGCATCATCAAGATCTTCACGGCATTCTTCTTCTTCTTCTTCTTCTTCTTAAAGCATTAGGGAAAACTTCAACATCCATCATACAAGACTTATCTTTCATGATTTCCTTTTGGGTTCTTGTGGAGATCAAGCTATTGCATTAACACTTGTGATTACATCTGAAGATGCATTGCATCATCATGGCATAAGGTGACTTATGATTTAGATATAGCTTTTATTTCATATTTCCTTATGCCATTTCATTATATTTATAAGGTTGATTCCTAAATAGGGATTTTCTAATCCTAACCCCTTTAGCAAACCTTTTTCCAAATTTTCAATGTGCAAGAACAAGTTATAGAGCTATCAGAGAAAATCTGAGAAGATTGTGACCTATCAGAAAAAACCTGGAAGTTTGAGGCTAAAATCTAGGGTCACAAAATAAGTTTGGTGATCTACCCCTAGGTACAAAATGAGTTTGGAAACTTGTACCTAGGTATAGAATGATTTTGGTGATCTGTACCCTCCAGATCCAACTTAGATTTGGCAAGGAGTTAGGTTACAATCTTCGGGTCCCAAATCTACATTTATAGGTACCTACAAGATCCCAACTATCACAAAATCATATATGTAGAAGCATAATTCCTCCTTCATTTCTAGGTGCACTCAAACCCTCTCTAATTTATCTCTAAATTTACCTTTTAGTTAAATTAATTCACTTCCTAGTTGGATTAATTATCTTATCTATATCCTTCTCAATTCTAAGAAACAAAGGAATAGTAACCCCAAAGGCATTGATATTGCATTGGCATCTTTCTTACCTAGTGATGTCAATCATATTTTCCTTGAGGTGGTTTTATATTCCAATGTTCCTTATAAATTAGGGAAATTAGTCCTTTTATGTGATCCCCTTTTCATACTATACAACTAGTATCCAATTTTCATTTGTGGTCACTTCCTCTACTGAGGTTATTTTGGGATTCCATAAAATGGCTTGTCCTCTTGAAGCCTCGCTTACATCTATACTCATATATTTCCACTTTTTCTAGGTTGAAAAACAATTTTGATTCATATCTTTTGAAAATTTTGTTTCCTATAGTAACAAAATATTTTCCCCAAAAGCATCTAACTAACATTGTGCTGGGTTTTTTTTGGGGGCATTCAATTCCCTAACATTCCATGATAAGGTCTTCATTAGGCTCAAGGAGAGTAACACTTGAATGATTAATTTTCTCCCCAAGAATCTTAGTTGGTTTGGGTGAAATATCTCCTTTCCCTTTCAACATTCTTATTCTCATAAGTTTGACTACAAAATCCAATGTGGTTTGAACACCTGCCTCTATTTCTTCCTTAATTTTGAAGGAGGATAGTTTCATTCCCCTTTTCTCAGGGTATTTCTTGGGAGGTTTATCCACCATATCTATTTGAGATATTGATTACTATTGAGAGAAATCAAAATCACAATTGCTTTTAGATTCTTGTGACAGTTCACATTTCCTCCATACTTCTTCATATGAAATTTCTTTGGGGAGCTTTTCCAGCTTGGGTGTTTGGAATATTGATAACTACTGAGGGATAGTAAAATTACAATTGCTAGTTGACTCTTGTGATGACTCACATTTTTCCAAAGCTTACTTTTTTTCAATGGTATTAATGATATATTTTGATATAAGATAATATATATGACTAGAGAGATGATTTAAGTTATTTCCTTCATATAATTAGTAAAAATTCAAAGTTTTAACCCCTTTAGGGACTAAATTTTGTGGTTTTTCATATTTAAAAAACTTATTATTTGTTTTCTTGTGCATTGATGATTCTACAAAGTATTGGACACTAATTGAAGAAGCATAAGTTTTCACAACTTTTAGTGAGTGTGGGACAAAATTCATGTTCTTGTAAGAGACGAGCCATTTAGATTGAGTCAAGTAGAATATCATATATGATCTATAAATCCTCTTAATGAGTTTGAAGAACCACAAATTTTTCTCACAATTTGGTGCCTAAATTTGAAGGGGTTTTTATTCCACAACCTAACTTTAACAAATCAAGATTCTTGGTGTTCTTCTTTAAAAGCCCTAAAATTGTTTTCTTTTAAATGCACATGATTATAAGCCTTCATAGGTAATACAAGGGACAATAATTTATCAAATGGATTCTCTAGTGAATTCGAGAAGACTGTGTTGCAAATATTTGGGAAGAGAGTTGCATCTCTTTCAACGGATAATTTTAAAGTCTCCCAATTATATGCTTTCGATTCCTCACACACCTAATCTTGAGCATAAGGACATGTATCGTCGAGATCATTTTCTAATTACACTTGTAGCAAGCATTGTTTTTGTCATCATATGATAGTAATTAGGACTACGTCTCATTTTTTTAATTGAATTTTAATACTATTAGGGATTTCTTTTGTGGATGTCCATTAAAATATAAAATCTCACTAGATGGTATGGATCCAATTTATAGACCATATCATGTTCTATAAAAATGCCTATTCTATTCCCTAGAATATCTACGATTTCAATATCCCTATAATCTAAAGGCAAGGCACACAATCTGATCCAAAAAGGAACGAATTTAACCTCTGCCATCTGTGGGCTGGAATTTGGGCACCAAGATTGTAGCTATAAATTTGCACCTCTAAGAGACCATGATTTGATTTTGAAGACATCATCTCTAAAATATTTTGAGGAAAAAATAACCACAAAAAATCCTTACCTTGATCAATGTAAAAAATGTGATTAACTCCTAATCACATAGTAAGGGCCCAATCATTCAAAAAAAATTAAGAATGGTTACAATTCTAGAACTTACCTATTAGTGCACTTGATCAAAGTTTCTAAACACTTCAACAGATTTTGGCTTTTAGAAAAGTTATGGACACTTCTTGTTGCATTTAGGGAGCCTCCTAGTCTATTTAGTCGAAGTTTATCTTTGAACCTTGCTCTAAAGGGTAATTTTTGACCTAAATTTGATTTTCTCTTTGCACCTTATCAAATCCTATAGAACTCTTTCTTAGAGTCCTTTAATAAGGGGAGTCTTCATACTAATAACTTTATCTACAACTAAACTTATTTTGCACCCTTTTTGAATTTTGACCCTTTTTTTCTAGAGGCAATGGCAGATTAAAAGGGATTCCTCGAAAGGTATTTTGACAGGAGAGGAATGTTGTTTTGGAAGGCTATTGTACACTTACAACCTATAATTTTACCTTGTGGTCCCTTAATATTTAAATGACATCCTTTTTTAATAGGTTATTTTTGTGGACAACACATATCCTCCCATGGCCATTCTGAAAAACCCATTGGGTAATCAAAGTTTTTGGATTGTTTTAATTTGACATAGATTGCTTCTTATAGAGATTACTGCCCCCCACAAGAATACTTATAATTCTAGGTCTTATGTTAACCTATATTTTTATTTCTTACATGCCCTAGCTGAGAAAGTTTAGTTTATTGATTGATCCCATTAACGGGTTGGAACCTAGAATAAAGTCTCTTCTGAAAAGATGTAAGGTGAACAACTAGGACCAAAAACCTCTTTATCACATGTATCTCTTTTGATATTTTTTCTGACCATTTCAAAGCCATTTGTGCAAGTATCTATTGCTTTGAGAATATTTTTTACAGAGGCCATAATCATAATACAGTGTCATCTGCAAATTCAACTTTCTTTTTTTTCTAATAAAGTTTATTATATCAAATAATTCAATTAAAAAAAAGGTTTACATAAGTGCTAATAATAAGAGGAAAGAAAAAATGCTAATGGTTTAATTAAGACTATATTGCATCATCTTAGGTGTATAAATGGTTGATGATTGATACTTAAGGAGCGAAATGAGATCATACCTATTATACAAAGAAAATGTGGTGGAGAGAGAATGACACTACAAAATGGAGTGCTTGACCTAAAAAAACATTTTTATCAATGAAAAAAATGCCTTATAAGTAGATAATGTAAACATCATGTTTAAGGGAGCAAGTGTGGACTCGGCTACAACTTTGTTTAATCAATGTCCTCTACATAAAATCAACCATAAAAATGAATGTAAAAACCTTACAAGATCTAGATGTTCTTTTATCTCAAGAATAGACATGCATACTACTCTTTTTTTGCTACTTGTGATCTCATATACTACTTTAATCTTGTATATTTTATTTAGACATCATTTAAGTCATTTTTTCATTCACTAATCTTTATGATGCACTGAAATATTGTTGAATGTATTCTCGTTTCTTAATCCAATTGGACAAAAGAAAGATTATTTTTGTTGACAAAATATACTCATTTTTCAAAAAGATTTGATGAAAAGTAAAATAATAGAGAGGGAATGTGAGATACTATGATTATAGTTGGTTATACAAATGCCTCACATACCTTTTCTAATCAATGTCCATGTTTTTTTTTAAATCTTGACCGTGGCTTTTTGACCTCCACAAAGTTTTAGATTTAGTCCAAGAAAACATGTGGAGTAGAATTATAGTATCACCATACTTCACTCAGATTTACATGTGGTCAAATAGGATAAGTAACAAGGATAATAATACCTTTTATAATTTCCTTTACACAAATGTCATCATCATAAATATAGTATGGGATGGTGTACATGCACTCTAGATCTCTATGGAATGCACTTCAAGTTTTTTGGATTGTAAATATAAATAGATTCTTTTATAGTCTACAATAACATATTGTGTTTTTCATAGTCTACATATTGTTGGCTAAATATTTTGTAAGTGGTCATGGATACATGACTTAAGTATTTAGACATAGTATATGAGATATGATCTCTCCTCTCAACTAATGGGAGGCACCCTTCTTATTAATGTTGAATCAATTAAATCTTAACAAGAAATACAAACGAATTTAAGATTGGGTGTTACATGTATCACTTCCTCTTTCTTCAAGAAAGATTTCCATTTTTCTAAATATGCACTTTACAAACTTGAGATTTTGACAACTTCACTTTTAAGCACTAATTGGAGAAATAATACCAATAATCCTAAGATTGATTGAAAGATTATACTTAAGTGTACTAGTAAACTATTTACTAAGAAATATATATATATAAGTTGAAAGACTCGTATGCTATCCTATGATGATAAAATGATGGGGTATAAATATGTTTAGCACAAAGACTTTTAAACATACAACCTCTTTTATAGTTTCTAAAAGTACAAAGAATCACAACTCAAAGACTATGAGTTCACTTCTATGTAACTCAACATGAAAAATATGGCACAAACTATGTATAAAATTAGATATAAATCTTTCCTTATAATAACATAAATCACTCAAATACTTTTCTCATTAAATTTAGGATAATATCACTATTATGACGTAAGAACACAATGATGATACAACAAGCTCCTTCAACACAAAGTCTAAAAATACTTTATGTTTTATTTACTTTGAAATCATCTTGCACAAATAAAGGTAAAGTTTGTATTTTGCAAAATTCCAGTAGAGTTTACTTGCAATGCATAAAGATGATAATTACAATGAACCCTCTTCATATATATAGGTGATAAGGTTTGATAAAAAAGTGGGAGGATCATAACTAATTGTTGACTTATTCAAAATTACAATTCTTTTCTAACTTGACTTTTAATGTGATTGCATGTAATTGCATTTTACAATTCTACATGCGCCATGATCACATGTAATTATAATTTCAGACTTAACATATAATTCACCAAATCTAAATTGCTTAATGCTAACACTATTTCCTAGAAAGTGTGGAAAATATAAGTGTCTAAAGAGATTTCTTCTTCTTCATTTGCAGCCATAAATTCCTAAAACTTGCAAATGGAATCTTGCACTTTGTCAAGATTTAACACACATGTGTTACTTGCAATAACTTTTGTTTTGATGATCACACCAAAATAACCTATGATTTATATATTTTTTTCCTCAAGAATAATTTGTATATAATCAAGGGACTTGTCAATTGAGGAAAATGTAAAATGATCTTCCTCAAGATCTTTGTAAATCATTGATGGGAGTTCAAATACTATGGTATCCTTAGAAAGAAATTCTTGATCATCATTTACTGATTTGAATAATATCTCTTCAAATTTGGAAATAAAACCTTGTTCCTTTTCAACCCAAGTTTCAATTGTTGTTTCCACATCTTTGACCGTATCTTCCATGACTTGGCCTTTTTTTACCATAAGTTCTTTACACTCAATGTACTTCTCTTGGGAAAGTATTATCTTGATCTCACATAGCACCTCTAACTTCATATTTGAAAATTTTATCCAAGCTCCCAAACATTTTTCAAGACACTCTATGCTTTGGGTGAAATCCTCTAAATTATCATTAATCTTGACTTGGACCTATTTTGGATAGATTAGGTGGTGGACATCTTCCAGTGTTAGAGTATAATGTTCCCATTTTATCCTTGCATCTCTTTTCAGTATTTTTGTATTTATATGTCGTTATGCTTTTTAGATTAGATTTGAATTGATGTATACAGATATATCAAGAGTTTGCAACCTTGAATTATGTTATCTAGTACTCCCCAATTTGGGGCTAGTTATTTACCAGTTGTACATTCCTATCGAATTAGGTGTTTCACTATTTCCCCTTGAATTTTGGCCAGAAATTGTGGATTGGTGCCTCTACTTGCATCAATGTATGTGCTAATCAACATTTTTTCTATAGATCTGTGCATGCGACTAACCAATCTAAAAAAAAATCCTCAAAATTTTACTAGTTTCCAGTTGGCATCTACTCATGCCAATCAGTGCCTATAGAGATCGACACCTCTTCCTGCTTTGGCATCTACACCTAGTTTTGCTTTTTGGTCATGTTTGAATGCTAAGTTATTTTCTTATGATTATGGGATGGATCTATGATGGTTCTTGGTTGATTTTTTATGGTTAGCAGGTAATTAATGTTTATGTTTAATCACCTTAGGAATATTTACCTTGGGTTTAAAATGAATCTCTATTAGATGAATTGTGAGGATGGATTAGTCTCCTCTATGTTTAGTTGTGGGTTATTGTCATCTTAGCCTCTTGCAATTCATGGATTTTATCTAAATAATTGCAAGGAAATCTCATGAATCTATGTACTCTATTTTGAGTATGTCATTGGGTTGTTATGGAACCCTTATAAGTGTTTGTTAGTATTCCATGTGTGCATGATCGTAATTAATTCCTTATATGTTATATCTTACTTATGCATTATGGTTTATGGTTGCACTTATGTTCATGATGTTGTTTCCATATTTAAGAAAAAAATAGTTAAGTGCATATTTGACCATTTGTTGTGAGGGTTCCCTGGTGGGGTATGACACCTTATATTCCATGATGTGACAATCATTTATATGAGACTTGGATAAGTGGAATTTAATATTCTTCATTGACCCACCTAAGGTGCCTTATGGAATTTATCAAAGAGTAATATTTTCCTAAATATATGTTCGAAGAAAGATATATGTCATGATATTTTCTTTGACATAAAAAATATCAATCTATCCAAGACTATACGAACACCTTCCACGCTTTGTATGCAAAGTTTGGTATCCAATAAATGACGAACATTGAGTTTTAAAATATTGTAGTTAGTTACAATGATATATACAAAAGGAGATAACTTTCTTGAACATTGAAACACTTAGAAAATATAGCTTTGTTGAACATTAAAACACTTAGAGAAATTGCAATTTAAAAGATTGAAGAAAATTTAAAACAAGAGGGAAAAGGGGATCATTGGGAAATAATAGATCAAAGGGGGAAGGTAATAGAAAATACACATAAAAATAGACCACTAAATAATTCTTGCCACAATCACCAACATCAAATAAAGGTTCCAAAGAGACACAAAAAGATACATGCATGTGGTGTGAACTCATAACAGTCCTTAGCTTAATACAAAAGTTTGCTGAGAAACTAAGTCATTAATAATAGGAATACAAGCAATAGAATCTTATTTATTTCCAATGGACCATTTTGATCAAAATGAAGATGAATATATTATTGAAATATTTCCTTATGCCATGGTTTCCATTGCTAAAATATTGCATCATGAAGATGCAAAGAAACTATTTCAGTCATGGATATTGGTAAAGAGAAAAACGTTGCATTTTATTATTGATAGAAAGTGTCAAAAGAATATGATCTTTGTTGAGACTATCAAGAAACTTAACTTGCAGAAATGCATCATCCACAACTATTTCTATGATTTGGGTGAGTAAAGGGTGAGATATCTAGGTAATAAAATATTGTTATTTACCTTATTCCATAAAAATATTCAAAGATAAGTTTGTTTATGATGTTACACTTGTGGATGTGTGTGATGCGTTGTCAGGACAACCTTACGTGTACAAAAAGCATCTACAAGTCTAGACCTTGCAATGTTATTATCAAGTTAGGTGAAAGGAAATATAAAATATCTAAGACCAATCCTAAAAAATTTACATCTCTAACTAGTAGGCATTTGTTTGTACAATGTGCAACTTTTATTGACTATAAGGAGTTACAACCATTTATAGCCAACCCTCATTCTACAGAATCAAAAATAGAAACTACAAATAAAACAACATAAGGTACCCATGTCACCGAAAAAGTTTTCATTGCATTGTGTAATCAAGGATTCAAATGACAATATTTTCCATCTATCATAGCCATTTCATAAAATTGTGAATTATGTAAACCAATAGGACTTGCTACCTTATTATAGTTTGGATGAGAAAAACACTACTAAGAAAATTTAAATTATTATTTAAATCAATTTTCCAATCATCAAATGAAGCAATTGATACAATAAAAAATTCCTCTCTATCAAGTAGATCAAGAAAGACAACTATCATATTGAAGCCAATGACTTACCAAGGTACAAAATACCACATGGTTTCCTTATTTGTTTCTATATATTAGATAAATGGGGCTCATTTCTTTTTAGGGGTAGGAATTATCTAGAGTAATCAAGAGGTATATGCACAATCACATATAAAAATCTAGAGCATTTGGGAGGCCTCTAAATAAAAATCTAATTTTTTAGTATTTATGCATCTTAGCAAATTATGTTTTATGAGGCCTTTAAAATGGAATTTATAGTCCATATTTTCATCAATCCATTGAGTTTATTTTCCTAGGTAGGGTTCAAAGGGATTAAAACTAGATCTCTTTTGAGTTATTTCCAACAATATAAAAAGAAAGTTTAATTTTTAACCACCAAGCTAGGAATTATGACATGCTAAGTTGGATAATAAAATATACTAGTTTTTAAATAAATTTAGTTTTGTTTTCTATGTGTATTGTCATGAATTGTACTCCTTTAATTAATGAGTCCAATTTCACAATCTCCTAGCACTCATTTTGGCTTTCTCCTTACTCTAAGCACTTTTGGGACCACTTTTTATTTGAAATAATGTCTAAATCTAGATATGAGTCCTATCCTATTTAAAATCTCAACACAATCCTCTTTGGGCCCTTATTTTAACTATTCCCTTTATCTTATATCACTTTATGCTTATATGGGTCCTATCTCTTTGCTAAGTTCAATGCAATCAAAATGGAATAAATGCCCCAATTTAATTTTTCTTGGACCAATATCAATTTTGGATCTAATAACTATGCCCTATTATCATTTTATCCCTAAAATTTGAGCCAAAAAGTGTTAGACTAATTTTCTAAGAACAAATTATGTGGAAAAACATGAAGCATCATTTTCACATAAATTTAAAGGTGGAAATTTGTATAATCCTTGAGATCCCAAAATCCATCCTTGGAATTGAAATATGACCATTGTAAATTAACCTTAATGCAAAATCACCCTAAAGACCCTATATAAATGATCTCCTCTAATTAATTTTATCCCATATTCACAACACATCTTTAAGTTCCTCTTGAGAGAAAGTATTTCGTAAGAGAAAAATTTGACGCAAAAAGCATTAAGAAAGCTTGGAAACTACAACAAGAAATCTTCAAGAATAATTTTATTGCATATTTTTTTTATGATTCTTCATGTTATTACATAAAAATTTGGAGGACTTATTCTAAGATAATTGCATCATCAATTGAGGGTATAATCATTTCAATTCAAGTATTTAAGTGTATGTAATAGAGATGGTTGACCTTGTGTAAATGATCCTTATCTTCATCATGCTCAACCTAGTTGCAATTTTGATTGATCAAATTGATGTGTGTGTGTGTGTGTGTGTGTGTGTGTGTGTGTGTGTGTGTGTGTGTGTGTGTGTGTGTGTGTGTGTGTGAGAGAGAGAGAGAGAGAGAGAGAGAGATTGGTTTTGTTAAGATGTGGATTTATTTAAATTATTTTAGATTGAATGTAAAGTCATTGTGATGCAAGTTTGAAAGGGCACAAGTTGGAATGTGCAATTTTGATAGAGTTGTTACAATAGTTGATCAAGAGGTCCTACTGTAGTCACCCTAAAATGGGCTAATAGAACCAAAGGCCCTATTTTCCCCGATTCAGGACCAAGTCCCTAATTATGCTAGTATGATTATCTGATTAATGGCATAATTCATCAAAATCATTGAAATCTCTAATCAAGCATCAAATCATCATTAATTGATCAAAAATTATATTGATTATCTTTGGCATGATTTAATTAAATCAATTCCACTTAAATACATGGCTAAAGTAATCAATTAAAATTAATTAATAAAAGACTCCAAAAATAAATGTCACCCCTCAAGGGACAACAAGGACAAATGCAACCAATCAAGATTTAATCACATGGATCACTCACATAGATCAAGTAAGAGTGAATGGTAGCCCTTCATCTCAATTCTTGATCTCAACCACCAGATTCATCATATTTTCTATAAAAGAGAAATTACAAAGCTCATGATATAGATTAATTGCATTCATACTTACATGTTGTGGATTTTAATTTTTAATTTTAAAGATTAAATTCACTTTCAAATGAATAATGGAATTCAATAGCTTAGATTCAATTCTCATGTTTAGTTAATTCTATGAATTCAAATCTCTCATTCTAGCATTGTAATGTCATTGATTAGGATCTAATTCTGATGACATTTCATTGATCTTAATTAGACTCTTTCTAGTTAGAGAGAAACATGACACTCTTGTTAGTCTATTTTGCTTGTTATTTGCAGTGTTTCATCATTATGGACTAACAATCTAATTTTCTATTGAATTGTTGTGTTGTAGATTCCAAGTACAATATTCACGCACACATTTCTAGCGTTCACCATGGGGCATAGCCCTGAATTTTTTATTTTTTTCAACATTTTATGACTCTGTCTTGTAGGTCCAAAATCACATTTGGTAAATAGGCTCACATCCAAGAAGAATAGTTGCATATGGTTAAAATAGGATCACATCCCAAGTTTCCTTAATTGCATCCAAGAAGAATTGCATATGGTAGGTCATTAATCACATTTAGTATCCTTAATCATATTTGGTAAATATTTCCTCGCATCTGGTAAAGCTCACATTCATGGTCAATTTCTTAGTCACCTTTGGTATTTCAAATTGTAAAATTTAGTTTTCTAATGAATAATGGATAAATTTTATGTGTTTGAGTGATTTAAACATCTTAATTAGTGTCTACGAGTTGATTTATCCAAGACTAAAAACTTAACAAAGACTACTAATAGATTATATGTAGGTTGCCTTAGAAGTGGATTGAAAATATTGTGCTACTTAAAATTTTCTTACGCATTAAATTGGAAATTGGATTTAGCCTCAATGGTGGAGTTTTGGACACACCTAACACAAGGTCAAAACTTGAGGTATTAAATCTTTCCACAATTTTACAAGCAAGCAAGAGTTCCAATACAACAATAATGACAATAATGACTCCTAAGACTTTCAACAAATTCAACAATCAGAATGAGCCTTGGTTATCAAAACCTAAACATACATTTACACCTTTGGGAGATACACTTGAGGTGGTTCTAAAATCATTTCTAGACAAAAAAATCATTACACTCCGTAAATAAAATTCATTGGAGCCAGAAGTGAAACCAAAATGGTAGAACAATAATGGCTATTGTAATTTCCATAAAAATAAAGGACACAATACTAATAATTATATGAAGTTGAGGCATGTCATTTAAGATTTAATAGAAGATGGTAAAGTAAAAGTTGATTGAAATCATACAAATAATGATCAAAAAGCATTCCAAAAGTCATTACCTAACTACAAGAAATGTGAATCATCTAAAGGCAATAAGATTAGTTATAGATACATTGACAGTGATAATGTGATCAATATGTTGGAACCACGTGAATAATATATCAACAAGATTACTCTCAAGGGAGTACAAGATAAAGAAGAATCTTCTAACACTGTGAAACAGAGTCAAGATGAGCTTACACTTAAAGAAGTTCCCACATAAAAACAACCTACTACAACAACAACTACTAAAACAATATCCAAACAACTAGCATCACCTCCAACAAAAAAATATAGTCTAGTGGATTAGTTACAACATACCCCTAATCAAATTTTCATTCTAGAATTGCTAAAAATTTCTCTAGTTCATAGAGAGATTCTTGATCAAGCCTTACTTAAGAAAAATGTTCCAAAAGAGCTAGATGTGGACATATTCCAAGCTATGGTTGGTCATTTGAATTCCCTACACTATTTGTCTTTTTTTTAATATGATGATAAATCATTGAATCATCCACATAATCAGTCATTACACATTGAAGTCTTAATTCATAAACAACGAGTTAAGTGTGTCTTGATAGATGGAGGTGTTGGTTTGAACATATGCACATTTAATCTTGTGAAACAACTGGGATTTTTAGAACATGTTATTGACCCAAGAAGAAATTTCACAATTAAATCATATGATGAAGAAGAAAGATCTTCCAAAGGATTAATGGTTTTACCTATTAGAGTAGGACCTATGGAAAGAGATGTTGTGTATCAAGTCCTTGATTTACCACTTTCTTATAATATTATTCTTGGAAAGCCATGGATTCATACAATGCAAGCGACACCTGCTACATACCATCAATGTATAAAATTCCCTCATAATGGAGTAGAACTAAAAAGTCTAGCTAATACAACTTATCCTTGCAACAATCTCAAACAAGTAGATAACATGATTCCACATATTAAAGAAAGTTTGAAAACAACTAAAACTTCTAAGGAGATGGTCTTACAAAGCTTTGCAAAGAAGTTGAATATCCAAGACACAAGAATTAGTGACTATAAAATTAGCTCATCAATATCCATGACAAATTTACCTTTATCTCATAAATCTCAAGGAAGACCTTAATTAACCTTCAATCCATCCAATGGTAAAGAATTAACAATTAATGAAGGAACAGGGATGGCCAAATCCAAGGTGTCCCTATTAGAGGAAAATGAAGAAAAATTTGTCTTGCAATGGTTATACAAAGAAGATGAACAAAATGGAAATGCTAAAAATGTGGAGATATCACCAAACAATATGGCAAAGGATATGATATCATGAAACAAATGGGTTACAAATTAAAAGGACCACTTGGTAAAAACAAGGAAGGACTCATAGAACCAATGCATATGGAGTTTCATAGCCCTAAGGATAAAAAAGGTGTGGGTTTTAAAGAAGAAGTATCTCACCCTATGTCTAGAGATGCTTTAGTATTTGATACAACATATGATTTAGTTGAAGAAGAAGAAATAAAAGGCAAAAAAATCTCATATGAAAGACTACTACTATTGCAAGGAGATCCGCTATCATACCTAAGTACCATTTCTACCATTCCTAGATCAGAATATGAACAACAAGAAAGGCATCCTAACCAGGGATATTTGGTTACTATTACTCATGTTCTTGATATACATTATTTTGAGAATCAGTGGGATACATCCCTATCTCTACAAAAACATTTACAAGAAGGTGAGAATCAACAAGAATAAAATAATTTTGAAGAAGAAAAAGGGACACCAATGACTATAGCCTATTTCTTGGGTATATTAGATGATAGTCGAACAGATTCTCATGAATATGAATAGCATACACTTTCAGATTGTACAATGGATATAGAAATTGATGTTGTGCATAAATATGCTCCTAGAGTTCATTTTGAAGAAGGTGAAAGTTCTAATCCTAGGTTAATTAGGTCAAACACATATAACACTAATGATGACTCTAGTAATAATGATCATGATTTTAACATTCTTAACAATTCTTTGGAAACTAACCTGATATAAATCATCTTATCAATCAGTAACATTGATAATAACACAATGTTGTCTCTTAATCCCCATGAATCCTTATCCCTAGTGAGTCATGAACTCATTGATTGGTCAGAACCTGAATATATGAACCTTTTAACCTTCGACAATGACTACATGTAATGCCCTACCAGGGAACCTAGAAGAACTTAACCTAAACATGCGACTAAGTTTGCAGAATAATTTTTTTTTTTAAGTTAACATTCACAACATCAAAGTTTTCAATGCGAAAGCAAAGCATAACATAAACAATCAACATAGGTTACAACTCTCAAGGGTTCCTTGACGTAGATTACGAAAGAGTTAATTAATTAATATAAGATAAAGATATGAGTCCCAAGATTACATCTGAATGATAAATACAACATATGCATGATTACATAAATACAAATGGTACCTTAAGGTAACCATAATAATAAGCATCCACTACACATGTCACAGGGTATGTGAATAGAATAATCGAAAAGAAAAACAACACGAGACTCTGAATATCAGAAAGAATGATAAAGATCATAAAAAGAAAGAAGAGCAAGAAGGAACAACTGCAACATGGATCATCCAACCTTAGTGCACGAATGTCAGAATCTCAAATGGTAAAAGAATCACTACCACCTGACCTCGTGAACCTAAACAGTCCACTCCCACTGTGCTGAGGAGATAACATCAGATCCCACTTGGATAACAAATGAAAACAACAACCAAGGAAGAGGTCCTGAAAGCTTCTAACTCAAGGATACCAAAAGTACAACAAGGTATAACATACTCTACCAAAGGCAAATAGAACACATAGGAAACCTAAGATGTATACAGAAAGTGTCATCACATAAGCCAACTCTAGGGTTATCCTGGTAGTCCCTTCAGACCCCGGTGCCCTAGTGACTCTATGTGGTTATAGTAACCTCTCGTGTAGACAAGGTACTACCTATGCCATATCCAGTACATATAGGCAGCAAGCATCATCTCAACTCCCATCCTAGTTAAACTTAATCAGGAACTCAGGCATGGGCGAGGCACACAATATCTTATTAGGTTCATTTTAAACTCTCAATGTTTATTAGTTATCACTTATTAAACTACTTGTAATTGGATCTCCAGGTAGCCACTTCCGGCCTCTGGCACCAATTCACAAGCCACTTCCTGATATACACTCATATGACCTACTCTAGGGTTTCATATGAACAATAAGATCACTGAGTTAACACAACCCTTGAATCTCTACAACTAGATTTGACATGCAAAACCAAAAACCTCTAGGATCAAACTCACCTAGGGTTAAAACAACTCATGCAAACTAACTACGCATGCATGGCAAATAACCTAACAAAAAGAATATCCAAAACCCGCCTCTGGATTTTAACCCCAAAAGATGACTACAACCCCTAAAGATCAAATCGAAACAAATTGGGATAATACTTAACAAACCATTTGCAAAACGATTAAGGATTGCATCACTAAAGTTCACACAGGAATATATACAAATCCATTTTGGCAAAAGATCCTATTTCAACCTAAAACTTTAATCAGGTATAAACAATTTAAGCATAATGAAATTTATTCAACTTTCAAATACAACTGGCAATTTAATTATCCCAATAAAAAACATAATTTACCCAATTCAATTTAACATCAAACTAAATAAAAACATTAATATTCCAATCCAAAATAACTTAATGTTCAAATTAAAATAAATTCACAACTATAAAAAAAATCATTTAATAATATAAGAGTTAAATTAAAAATTAAACTAACTTAATAAAAGAATTAATATTTACAATTAACTAATTACCAAACATAATAATAATAATAAATATAATAAAAATTATATATAAAATAAAATAACAAAAATTAAAACCTAAACTAAATTAACAACATAATTTAAAAACTATATAAAAAAAACAAGTTTTAATTTTTTTAAAACAAAATACATTACATATAATAAAGGGGGGGGGGGTACCCGCGGGTCCCCTGCCCTTGTCCTCTGTTCGCACGGCGACTGCAGGACCTTACGCTGATGATAGTACCGGCGGTACTGCCGCACGGTAGCCCCCTCGAGGACTGTCGTGTGTCAGTACTTCGGTACTACGCACGACACAGTCTGCCGAGGCCCACAAACCAGTGGGGCATTATAAATAAACTCAAAATAAATTTTTAAATAAAAACTTTTTCCAATATAAATCGCATTTAACAACTTTTAAACTTTGATAACTTGCTTTTTAATGTATATATATATATATATATATATATATATATATATATATATATATATTATCAAATATTTAATATTTGATATATATATATATATATATATATATATATATATATATATTATAAAAAAATATTGTTCTTGTTTTTTTTTTAAATGTATTGGATGATTCTTTTTAAAATATATATATATGTGTGTGTGTGTGTGTGTGTGTGTGTGTGTGTGTGTGTGTGTGTGTGTATGTATATATGTATATATATATATATATATATGTATATATATATATATGTATATATATATATATATATGTATATATATATATATATATGTATATATATATATGTATATGTATATATATATATATGTATATGTATATACCACAATTACGATTATACCATAACAACCATAACATGTATAAAATCTCCAATAATTTTACAACAAGCTCAAAACCCTAGTCTAATTGGGTTTTCTAAAACTCTTTTTACAGATACCTCAAAAACCATTAATTTACAAAACAGATAGGCAAAGCTAATCAAATTAATTTGCATATTAAACATTCAAAACTTTCCAAAACATTCAACTCCAACAGGCATGAGGAAAACACGATTTTATTTTCTACAGAGATCTGAAAAGGAATAACAAGAATAAACTTCAAAACCTACCTCAAATTGAAATTAAACAGTTTCGAAGATGACCAGAACGAAAATTACAGAATCCAAGCCTTTAGAAAATCTCTCCCAAATCTGTCTCCAAAATTCCTCCTCCAAAACCTATGTACCCGAATAAAGGCCAAAACCCCCAATACTTAAAGAAATCTCCTTTCACATGCATAAAATACAAACTCAACTCCAAGAGGGCTTTGCATGAAGACGAACTTCAGTTCACAATTCAATCTCAGTTGAACGGGAGTCTCCTTTCCTCTTTGACTTGAGTTGAAAACACATAACCAAACTTCAACTTGAATTACTAATTCAATTTCATGCAATTATGAATGTGCAACATAATGCATTCAATTAATTAATAATTAAAACATTTAGTTAACATAAATAACACATGCCAAAATAACCTCAATTTAATAAATATATTTTAATTAAACAAAGGTTAATTTCATGATTTAAATAAATCAAAAGTGAAGATATTTAATTAATTCACATTAATTAAATATTTCAACCACACTCAAATTAGCATATAATTAATTCCCAATTAATTAATGCATCAACTATATAATAAAAATAATAATTAAATTAAAATAAATACATTTATTTAATTGCCATTTAAAATACTATGCCATAGCTAAAAATAGCATGATCTAAAAATAGAAATCACATCAAATGCCACAATCAAAGAATCAGAAAGACCTAAAGACCCACATTCAAACTCAGGACTTAGGTGTAAAATCTTGCCAATTGGACGAGTTTAGAAGGGTGGAAACACAGAATCTTGTCCCCTACTTTAGGACAATAATTGGCGTAGGTTAGGATTTGGAACTGAATATTATCTCCCCTCTTTTACCATTGAGATTAGCGATAGGGCACGCTCATCCTGACAATTCAGGGAAGTCGATGCCCGATACCTACGAACTTGCATAAAAGACAAGCATGTGCATATATAAAGATATAACAGACAATGGCGGGGATCAGCCGATCGTGTGGATCTCGCAAGCAAGTATCTACGACTCCGTCCCTCAACCGCATCAAGCACATCAAACAGAAAAGTAAAACAAACACATCAACCATACACATGCAAGTATGGGGTCAGTATAAGCATCAACCAATTCCTAACATATAATCTATCATCCTAGATTAATTACGACATTTATAAAATCAGACCAGGGGTGAGGTACTACACTACACTTTAGCCTTCTATCTTAACACTAGCAAGCCCTTCACCTCTTCCACCAGTGCAAGGAGTGTGAACATGATGAAAGGGGATATCAAGTCTCTTAGTCTCAGATAGAAAAATAAAAATAATAGAAGATATGATGGTGAAAACCACTTAGTGGTAGTATCAGGTCATAAAATAGTAAAAATAAAATATGTATCCAATGGTGAAAAATTCTCAGAGGTGCCAAAGGATGAGACTCTTGATATCCTTCCTGAGAATTTTTAGGAAAGATCTTCATTTTTTATTGAACCTGCTCAACCAGTAAATCTTGTCACAATGGAAAGTCCTCAAATGATCTATATTTCTCAATGACTATCAGATAAAGAAAATGAACAGTTCACACATATTTTTTCAAATAAAAGAAGATAAACTTTTCTTGGTCATATTCTGATATGCCAGGACTTGACACATATTTAATATTGCATCATTTATCCATTTCTCCAAGAGTGAAGCTAGTTAAGAAAAAATCATAAAAATGCATCCTCATGTTGAATTATTAGTAAAGGATAAACTTGAGAAGTTGTTGAAAGTTGAATTTATACAAGCAATTGATTATGCTGAATGGATTTCAAATATTGTTCCAAATTCTAAGTCAGACAAATCAATAAGAGCATGTACTAATTTCATAGATCTAAACAAAGCTTCTCCTAAATATTATTTCTAACTTCCAAATATTGAAATGATTGATGTCAAACTTATAGTGGGTTATGATGTATTCACTAATGGACATATTCTCTCGGTACAACCAAATTAAAATCACTCTAGAAGACCAAGAAAAAATAGCATTCACATGTGTCTGGGGTACATACTATAGGAATGTTATGTCATTCAGTCTTAGGAATGCAGGAGAAACCTACCAAAGAGAAATGACAACAATATTGAATGACATGATGCACAAGAACATGGAAGATTGTGTGGATGATACACTCGCCAAGTCAAAAGTAACGACTACCCACATAGAAGACTTAAGAAAAATATTTGATAGAATGGAACAATTCAATTTAAGATTAAATCCTAAAAAGTGTGCATTTGGCATGTGATTAGGTAAATTTTTAGGCAATTGAAGTGGATCTAGCCAAAGTGAAATCAATACTAGAGATGCAACCACCAAAGAACATAAGTCAAATGAGGACATTATAAGGGAAACTTCAATCAATCAGAAAAAAAATTTCTCAACTATCTGATTAGGCTCAACCTTTTACCAAAATGTTGCATAAGGGAGTAACCTCCACATGGAATGAGGATTGTGATAATAATTTCAATCAAATCAAGGAATATCTCGCAAGTCCTTTATTTTGAATGGCTCCTCTCTAGAGAAAACCATTACTCTTGTATATCTCAGCAACTAATACTTCTCTAGGAGTCATACTCGCACAAGAAGATGAAACAAACAAAGAACAAGAAATTTATTATATTAGAAAAACCCTTGTGTCATATGAATTGAATTATTCAATGATTGAGAAAGAATGATTAGCAATTAGTCTTTGCATCCCAAAAATTGAGGCATTACATGCTTCTCCATAAGGTAAATTTGATTGCTAAGATCGATCCATTAAAGTATATGTTGAATAAAGAAACCTTGACATGAAGACTAGCAAAATGGGTCTTAATCCTAAGTTAATTTGACATTGAATATGCAAACAAGAAATCTATTAAGGGATAAATAATAGAAGACCATCTATATGAAGAACCAATGCAAGATGACAAACCTCTATACATTAAGTTTCCAGATGCAACAATCATACATTTAACAGAACATTCATGGAAAATGTACTATGATGGTTCCTTCACACAACAAGGATCAGAAACCAATTTTCTTTATAACACTCCATAAGGTTATGACACAGGGGTAGATGGGGAGATGGACCAAAGGCACACCCTAACCAGATCCACCTTGCAGAGATCACACATGGAAGAAACAACACACAAAAGTGAGAGAGAGAATGCATAAAACTTTCATATATTAACTCCAATTGATTCATACATGCCGGACTGTAAGGCCTTCCCGATTTAGGCCACATATTACAATTAAGTACATAAGTCCTCCAACATGCGAGGATCTACCAATAATCTCTAATCTTCTAGCTTCTATCTTCTAACTTAACTGACTCCTAAACTCTAACCAAACAACTAAATTTATACAAGAGGCTACCAAACAAGTCGGCCTTCAGATCCACCATCAACGGAAGGAACAAATAGATCTAGGTCCACATGCTTCCCAATGATAGATACCATCATTACATCTATGACCAATAATAAATGCAAGAGTCAGCCTCAATAGAAATCCAAAATAAACAACTCGGTAAGAAACGATAACCGAGTACCAGACAAGCATCACTGAGCACTAGGGAAATAACCGAGTGCCAGAGAGATAATCGACCAACACCGGTGAATAAAGGAAACCAAGCAACACCGAATCAACTTGGTCAAACAAGGAACCGAGCAGCACAAAAAAATTCCAACATGTTTTTGGTGATATAGGATTGCCAAGGACCCAAGATGCTCCTTCATCAGACACCTGGGGTTATTTGAAAATGATTCTCCGAATCATGAAATAGGTATGATCCAAGCTGAATACAACTTAGATTGTGAAATCCATGAACTATCTTCAATCAGTCTATTCTTCTAATTTACCAGATATTCCATATACTATTTGATGAACTACAATTGATTTAGAACCTAAATAGAGAATCTGTAATTCAAGATTACTAAGGAATTGCTGATAAGATATGCAAGATGATTAAATTAGTATTATGTTGTCATTGATGTCAACTAGCTTGACAGTACGTATCTTGTAAGTTACTATACTGATACATCTGAAGAAAGGTGAAAGAGATGAAGAACAGAAATATCTACGTGAGGAAGATGTATATGTTAGATGAGGATAAGGAATACACTGAGTAACTTGTTGATGAGTCTATGACTTGATGAAAGTGACTTTATTATGTTGCATTCATCTATGATGAAGGATAGAGCTGAAAGACACAAAGCAGTGTTGTCGGTAAATAAAGCATTCTAGTATACACCAATGAAATGTAGTGTATACCGAGCGTAGTGTTAACTGAGCTTGTTTTCAATGATGCATTTTTTTGTTAACCAAGAAAAATAGAAAGGAATTAAATGATCAGTTTAGTCGATAAAGTGATGAGTTGTAAAGTGTATGAAATCAAGGTAATAGATAAGGTTTTTTATGAAGATCAATGACTAACATAAATAAAAAAAGGATCTAATGGAGCAGATTGAAATGTGTTACTGACACATCAACCGAGGAAGCTTAAAGAAAAAAAATCTATGAATATGATTAAGCGGCAAAATCTGATGGAGGAAAAGAAAATGATTTACTTGTCTATATAAGAGACATTGGTTTCATTGTTGAAACATCACCGGAAGAAGAAGATACTGCAAAATTATCACGTGAACAAGTTTTCATGCATTCTGATCATACTGGTTAATAAGAACCGAGCTGCAGAACAATTACTGAGCTATAGAGAGTAATTACTGATGGATAGTAAGTTAATATAGTATTGAATCTGAAGTGGTATATTGACCAAAAAGATTTGAATGAGCTAAACATTGATCTGTAAACTGCAAATTAAAGTTGTTTCAAGCTAGATCATCTACTGTTACATATTTAACCATTGTACACAGTCAAATCTCTTAACCAAGTGGACTATGAAAGTCTTTTGATGTTTCATTCATAGAGTAAACATTGTTATCCTATCAATCCCAGAGTGACTGCTGGTTGGATGATAACTTCTGGTATAAAATCCACTAACAAGGTCACACCTAACAGTGTGTTTGTAACCTTTAACAGGGTTGGGTCTTCATCGGCCTCACTTCAGAAGAGTGAACAATTTTGGGTTGTCAATCCCAGGTGGTTTTTCCCTTCATAGGGTTTCCACGTTAAATCTCTTGTGTTATGTGTTGATTGTGATATTTTTTTGTTATCATACTTTTCATGTTACATGTTAGATTTGATCGGTAATTGTTATAAATTTTAGACTGACAATCAATAAAAACACAGACAGTGAAAGTATTTTATGTTTACCGAGTAGAAAAAGTAGAAGAATTGTTTTGGATTATACATTTTGATTTGGGACACTGGATAACTGATTCACCCCCCCTCAGTTATTCTAACAATTGGTATCAGAGCTACGGTTGCTTAGAACAGAGTTTTAAGGACTCCAGCAAAAAGGTCTCAAGATGTATAAGAGGGAAGTGCCAAAGCTAAACAAAGATAACTTCGCAGTATGGCAAAGTCGGATGAAGTTGCACATATCTAGAATTGGTAATTCTGCACTAGAACTGATAGAGAATGGCTACATTGAATCGACACTAGGTCCCCTGACACTTGATCAACTGAAGGACAGACATGAACACAATATTACTATGATGGAACTTGTTGCTACCTGTACCGATGCCAAATTTGAAGACATCAAGGATTGTGATACAACTAGGAAGATGTGGGACAAGCTGACTCTAATATATAGTGGAGATGTGAATGTTAAGAGAGCCAGAGTAGAAAGCGTAAGAGGTCGATTTGATGATATGAATATGAAAGAAGGTGAGAACATTGTGCAATACACAAATAGACTAAAGAGGTAGTACATGCTATTAGAGCATCCAGTGGAGTTATTGATGATGAAACAGTGATAAGCAAGATTCTTAGAACTTTCCTGCCAGTTTATGCGATCAGGATCTCTGCAATTCATGAAACAAGGGCTACATCCAACTTTACTCTTGACACTCTGATCGGTAAGCTTACAACCTTTGAATTGAATAACTTTGACAACAATGTTGTACCTTCTGTTGAATCCACTTTCATGTCTTCTTTGAAGATTGGTAAGTCTAGTAGCAGGAATGATAAGAATAATGATAGTGATAGTAATACCGATGATGAACTTGATGAGCTTGAAGCTCTTATGGCGAGAAGATTGCCCAAAGGTAAGGGAAGGTATAGAGGCAAGTTACCCTTAGCCTATTTTAATTGTAAAGAAGTTGGCCACATCGCTGCTAGATGTCTGAATAAGAAAGATAATGATAGATCCAAAGACCGATCTGAAGGAAGCTATGGGAGAAGAGTCAACAGAGGCTACTGACACAACAACAAAGATAACTAAGATAGCTATGACAAAGGGAAAAAGGTATGTTACATAGCCAAAGAATTTAAATCTGAATATGACACTGATGATGATGTAGAAGTAGTATTTGTTGCTATGAAAGATGATTCAAAGGAAGAAGAGAAACATGAAGAAACAACACTAATCTCTAAGGTAAGCATAAATGATACATGGATCATAGACAGTGGTTGTACACATCATATGACTGGTGAAATAGAGAAATTTGATCTACTTGATGAATATGATGGAGGATCTGTTAGAATGGGAAATGATGCACCTTGTATGGTGAGAGGTAAAGGTTCACTGATGATTAATGATAGAATAAAATGTGAAAATGCATATTGGGTAGATGGACTGAACTATAATTTGTTAAGTGTGGCACAGTTGAATAACTCAGGCCACCGACTTGCTTTTGAGAGCAGAAAGGTAAGAATCTATGATAATGGAGGAAGACTTGTCGAAACCGATACACAATCCAGAGGTAATCTATTTTATCTTGATGTTGATTAGTCTTCTTGTTTATTAATGAAGGATGAAGATGCATGGTTGTGGCATAAGAGGTTATGTCATGAATTTTGATAACATGATCAAGATTAGTAAGAAGAAAAGAGTTAGAGGGTTGCCTAACTTGTCAAAACTGGATCATGAATGTTAGAAAGGTAAGATGACTAAGTCTAGTTTTAAGAGAAAAGACTACTCAACAAAGAAGATACTTGAATTGGTTCATACTGACCTATGTGGTCCTATGAGAACTTAGAGCTATTATGGTGATAGATACTTTATTCTTTTTGTTGATGACTATACTAGATTGATAAATATTATGTTCTTGAAAGAGAAATCTAGAGCATTTAAGATGTTTAAGTGGTATAAGGCAAAAGTAGAAAAAGAGACTGGAAAAGAATTAAAATGCTTAAGATCTGATAGAGGAGGTGAATTTATCTCTGATGAATTTAGTAATTTCTATAATGAGCATGGTATTAAGAGATGGGTCTCTACACCAAGGACACCTCAGCAAAATGGGATTGCTGAAAGAAGGAACAGGTCAATCATTGACTGTGCTAGAATACTGATGATACAAAAGAATGTTGCTTAGACATATTGGAGAGAAGCTATCAGTACAGCTGTATATGTGCTTAATCAAGTACAACTGAAGAAGGACACCAACCAGACACCTTATGAGCTATGGTTTAGACACAAACCTACTGTAAGTTATTTCAATATTTTTGGAAGCAAATGTTTTATTCTGAAAGATGAGAGAAATGGGAAATTTGACTCTAAAGGTGATGAAGGAATATTCTTAGGATATTCTACTAAGAGTAAAGCATACAAATGTTTGAATAAGGTTACAAATAAGATGATTGAAAGTACTAATGTTCGTGTTGATGAGTTTGATGAGAAAAACATAGAAGAAAGAAAGGAACCAGAAGACTATGGAAGATTCACTTACATTGAACTTCTTGATTATCTACCGAAGTCGCAACCTGTGATAACCGGTCAACGGGACAACAATCCCGAGGAACAGGAAAGGGAAACCGATGAACAAGATAGTGCTACCGAGCAAGCATATGAACCTGAATAGGATGAACAAGAAAGAAGAAATTGAGTACTAACTATTTTTGTTAGAAGACATCATCCTGAGACACAAATTATTGTAGACAGACAAGCTGGAATGCAGACTAGAAGCAAAAAAGATAAGGTACATGTCTAGTTTGTGAATTTGAACCAAAGAATGTGAAAGTTGCATTAGAGAATGAACAATGGGTTAATGCAATGAAGGAGGAGATATAACAAATAAAGAAAAATAAAACTTGTTCCTTAGTACCCCGACCTAAAGATAAGAATGTTATCGATACTAAATGGATATTCAGAAACAAACTAAATGAAAATGGTGAAGTGACAAGAAATAAAGTGAGATTAGTATGCAAGGGATATGCACAGGAAGAAGGCATTGACTATGGTGAGACATTTGCACCTATTGCTAGATTGGAAGGAGTTAGAATGCTACTTGCATATGTTTCACACAAGAAATTTAAGGTTTATCAAATGGATGTGAAGTCAGCATTTCTGAATGGTATACTTGAAGAAGAGGTCTACATAGAACAACCTAAAGGATTCGTTGATCCAGACAATAGAAACATGGTATGTAGATTACACAAATATTTATATAGTTTGAAGCAAGCACTGAGAGCATGGTATGAAAGGCTGCATGCTTACTTGTTAAGTATTGGATTTGTAAGAACTAGTGAAAACAACAATTTTTACATGAAAGGTGATACTGATGACACTATTCTTATTGCTGAAATTTTTGTTGATGATATTATTTTTGGAGGTCAAGATCATGTATGTAAATATTTTGCTAATGACATGAGGAATGAGTTTGAAATGTCTATGTTCGGAGAGATTAAATTCTTTCTCAAATTACAAGTGATTCAGCAAAGTGATGGGACATTCATCACACAGTCCAAGTACATAAAGGAAGTCTTGAAGACATTTGGCATGGAAGATGCTAAACCTGTAGGAACCCCGATGGCTATTGGAAGTAAACTGACAAAGGAAGATGAAACTATAGAGGTAAACCAGACACTTTACCAATCCATGATTGGTAAAATAATGTATGTAGTTCACAGTAGACCAGATATAGCACATGTCGTGGGAATTGTTGCTAGATATTCTACTAATCCTTGAGAATCACACATGATTGCTACCAAAAGGATCTTAAGATATCTAAAAAAGATAGAGGATTATGGATTATGGTATCCTAAGGAAGGTAAGTTTGAGTTGAAGGTTTATACCAATGCTAATTGGGCTGGAAATGTGGATGACAGAAAAAGTACCACCAGAGGAGCATTTTTCTTTGGTGAAAGACTTGTAACCTAGACAAGTAAAAAGCAGGCTTGTATTTCTTAGTCTATAGTTGAAGTAGAGTATGTTGCTGCTGCTACTAATTGCTCAAACATTGCATATATCAGGCAAGTGTTGGAAGGAATGAATGAGGTAATCACTGACCCTATGATTATATACTATGACAACACAAGTACTATTATTATTTCAAAGAATCCAGTGATGCACTCTAAGACAAAGCATATATCAATTAAGTATCACTACTTAAGATAAAAAGCGCAAGAGAAGCAAGTGAAGTTAGAATTTGTTACATCCAAAGAACAACTTGCAGATATTTTTACAAAGCCTCTACCGAAGGACACATTTGAATATTTGAGGATTAGACTTGGGGTCTGTCCCCTGTCTATCAGTCACTAATGTGATCTGGATGTTGCATCAGCCTAATCTTATCAGATGATCACACATGTTGATGCAGCATAATTCAAACTTTGAATATTGTTCAAGGTTGTAATTAAGTTTGAAGAACTGAAACAGATTGGGATATCAGTATACAAAGATACAGAGGAAGTAATGGACAATGGAGAGTTACTTAGCTACTACAAGAGCTAATTGTTTATTTTGTTTCTTTGGCATTGTTGTCAAAGGGAGAGATAAATAATATGAAAAGGAAAAGGTGAGATATACACCGATGAGAACTATCTAAGGGAGAGATAATCTAAAAGAAAGAAACAGGAACAGGAACCTGAGAACTGAAAAGATTATATCTACACACTGACAAAGTTATATTTTATAATGTTGTTTAGTAATGTAGTGATTAAACATATTCAGCCAGGGAGAGCTTGCAAAACATTTGATTACAGAGTTGTAAAATACATGTTTGGTATGTGTATGGTACATTTCATATTACTCGAGTTGCCATCAATGCCAAAGGGAGAGATTAATGAACTACAACTGATTTAGAACCTGAATGGAGAATCTGTAATTCAAGATTACTAAGGAGTTTTTGATTAGATATGCAAGATGATTAAATTAGTATTATGTTGTCATTGATGTCAACTAGCTTGACAGTACTTATCTTGTAAGTTACTATACCGATACATCTAAAGAAAGGTGAAAGAGATGAAGAACATAAATATCTACATGAGGAAGATGTATATGTCAGATGAGGATAAGGAATACATTGAGTAACTTGTTGATGAGTCTATGACTTGATGAAATTGATTTTATTATGTTGCATTCATCTATGATGAAGGATAGAGCTGAAAGACACAAAGCAGTGTTGTCGGTAAATAAAGGGTTCTAGTATACACCGACAGAATGTAGTGTATACCAAGTGTAGTGTTAACCAAGCTTGTGTTCACTGACGCATTTCTTTGTTAACCGAGCAAAATAGAAAGGAATTAAATGATTAATTTAGCGAATAAAGTGATGAGCTGTAAAGTGTATGAAATTGAGGTAATAAATAAGGTTTGTTATGAAGATCGATGGCTAACATAAATCAAAAAAGGATCTAATGGAGTAGATTGAAATGTGTTACTGACACATCAGCTGAGGAAGCTTAAAGCAGAAAAATCTATGAATATGATTAAGCGGCAAAATCTGATGGAGGAAAAGAAAATGATTTACTCGTCTATATAAGAGACACTGGTTTCAATGTTGAAACATCATCAGAAGAAGAAGATACTGCAAAATTATCACGTGAACAAGTTTTCATGCATTCTGATCATACTAGTTAATAAGAACCGAGCTACAGAACAATTACCGAGCTATAGAGAGTAATTACCGATGGACAATAAGTTAATATAGTATTGAATCTAAAGTGGTATATTGATCAGAAAGATTTGAATGAGATGAACATTGATCTATAAACTGCAAATTAAAGTTGTTTCAAGGCAAATCATCTACTGTTACATATTTAACCATTGTACACAGTCAAATCTCTTAACTAAGTGGACTATGAAAGTCTTTTGATGTTTCATTCATAGAGTAAACATTGTTATCCTGTCAACCCTAGAGTGACTGCTGGTTGGATGATAACTTCTGGTCTAAAATCCACTAACAAGGTCACACCTAACAGTGTGTTTGTAACCTTTAACAGGGTTGGGTCTTCACCGACCTCACTTTAGAAGAGTGAACAATTTTGGGTTGTCAATCCCAGGTGGTTTTTCCCTTCATAGGGTTTCCACATTAAATCTCTTGTGTTATGTGTTGATTGTGATATTTTTTGTTATCATACTTTGCATGTTACATGTTAGATTTGATCGGTAACTGTTATAAAGTTTAGACTGACAATTGGTAAAAACACAGACAGTGAAAGTATTTTATGTTTACCAAGTAGCAGAAGTAGAAGAATTGTTTTGGATTATACATTTTGATTTGGGACACTAGATAACTGATTCACCCTCCTCTTAGTTATTCTAACACTATTTTCCTCTTGTACTTCTACCAATTCTTTGCTCCAAAATATGCTCAACTTCTTATGTCTACTTCTTAGGATAATCCATCAATACTGTCATGTCTTCATCAGGTTCATGGTACTCATATAAATGAGCAATGTTGAATATAGGTGATATATCCATGTCATCAGGTAACTCAATCTCATAAGCATTTCCACTATCCAATTTTCTCAAAATCTTGCAAGGTCCAAACTTCTTCATTTTTAGCTTCCCATATGTTCCAACAGGAAATCTACCTTTCTTCACATGAACCATTACTTCATCACGGACTACAAAAGTCTTAAGTCTTCTTGATTTATCAACTCTATCTTTGTATTTCTGATTACTTTTCTCTAGCTTATGTTTCACATCTTCATGCAATGTCTTCATGTACTCAGCAAACTTTACTCCTTCAGCACTTCTCTTTCTTTCATCAGCACTGTCCCTCAAATCTGATATACCTCTCGGTTGTATTCCATTTACAATCTCAAAAGGTGTTTTTCCAGTACTCCTATTCACTAAATTATTGTATACAAACTCTGCTTGTGCCAACACAGAATCCCAATTACTCTGTGTGTCTCCAACTAAACATCTCAAAAGATTTCCCAAACTTCTATTCACAACTTATGTCTATCCAACGGTCTATGGGTGAAATGTAGAACTATATTTCAACTCCGTGCCAAACTTTCTCCAAAGGGTCTTCCAAAAGTATCCAACAAATTTACTATCTCGGTCAGAGATAATACTCCTCGGTAATCCATGCAATCTAACAATTTCCTTAAAGAAAATATCTGCTATATGTACTGCATTTGATGTCTTTCTACAAGGTATAAAATGTGCCATTTTAGAAAATCAATCCACAACAACAAATATGGAATCATTACCTCTCACTATCTTTGGTAAGCCAAGAACAAAATCCATACTGATGTCAATCCAATGTTTCTCAGGAACAAAAATCGGTGTATACAATCTAGTATTTTGACTTACTCCTTTTGCAACTTGACAAATTCCACAACTTTTCACAAATTTTTGAACATCTTTATACAACTGTGGCCAAAAGTATTTCTCCTTAAGAAAATTCAATGTTTTATCAACACCAAAATATCCATCCAAACCACTACTATGTTTCTCTTTTATTAAATTAGTTCTCATTGCTCCTCTCGATATACACAACTGAATACCTTTAAACAACATACCTTCTTGAAATAAATATTCTTCCCATTTAGTACTTGGTTGATCTTGAATAGGTGCTCTGCACTTTCTCCACAGCTCAAAAAAATCAGGTTCAAATTCATAAGAATCTCTCATGTCATCAAAGCCAAGAACTTCAATTTTCATCTCAGTCATCAAAGATCTTCTTCTACTCAAAGCATCAGCAACTCGATTAGTCACTCCACTCTTATGATTTATCACAAATGTATAACTCTGTAAATACTCAACCCATTTCATATGTCTCTGATTCAACTTATTCTGACTACCCAAATATTGCAAAGCCTTATGATCGATATACAACACAAATTCACTCGGTATCAAATAATGTCTCAATTTCTTCAGTGCTTGAATAATAGCATAGAATTCTTGATCATACACAAAATATTTCCTTTTTGCATCATTCAAATTTTCACTAAAGAAAGCAACAAGTTTACCTTCTTGACTCAATACAACTCCTATTGCACTTCCACTTGCATCCCATTCTACTTGAAATACCTTATTGAAACCAGGCAATGCCAAAATAGGAAATTCAACAACCTTCTGCTTCAGATTCTCAAAACTTTTATCAACTCCATGTGTCCACTTGAATTCTCTTTATCTCCTCTCATAGTCTCAGTCATAACATTACAAATTGAACTGAAATTCCTAATGAAATTTTGGTAAAAACTTGCCAATCCATGAAATGATCTTACCTCGCTAGCATTCTTAGGTGTAGGCCAATTCAAAATAGATTCAACCTTTTTAGGGTCCATTTTCAAACCATCAGCTGAAATAAAAAAATCCCAAATACACAATCTCCTCTTTCATGAAAGAACACTTTTTCAGATTCATCAGTAACTTTTCTTCTTTCAACCTCTGCAATACTTGTTTAACATGCAACAAATGTTCTTCTCTAGTCTTACTGAATATCAGAATATCATCCAGGTATACCATCACAAACTTACCCAATAATTTCTTCAAAACTTCATTCATTAACCTCATAAAAGTACTCAGTGCATTAGTTAAACCAAAAGGCATAACCAACCACTCATACAAACCTTATTTTCTCTTGAAAGTAGTCTTCCACTCATCACCTTCTCTAATTATGATCTAATGATAGCCAATTTTCAAATATTTTTTGGTAAAATACTTTTCTCCAGTCAAACTATCCATTATATCACCCATTCTCGGTATAGGAAACCTATATTTCACTGTTATTTTTTTTATTGCTCTAGAATCAATACACATTCACCATTCTCCATTCTTCTTAGGTACCAATAAAATAGGTACTACACAAGGACTCAAACTTTCTCTGATCAAACCTTTCTGAAACAATTCTTGAATCTATTGGTTCAATTCCTGATTCTCAGTAGGTGTCAACTGATGTGGTGCCTTATTCGGTAAACTAGCTCCAGGGATTAGATCCATGCAATGATCAATGCTTCTCTTCGGTGGAAAACCATCAGGTACATTATCAGAAATGATCTCACTATACTCAGTGAGTAGCTTATCAATCTCCTCAAGTATACTATCCTTTGTTTTCTTACTCGATTTGTTAGGAATCATAGCAAAACATACATCATTCTTCTTCAAATCCTTAAAAAAATTTCTTCCTTCCATTAAGAAAACTTTCACAAATGTACAAACATTACTAACAGGTTATTCAATCAAAGGCAACAAAATTTGTCTTCTTCTATCAACCCAAATAGTATATTTATGCAATCTCCCATCATATATAGCATGTCTATCATATTGCCAAGGTCTACCCAATAAAATATGACAACAATCCATAGGCATGATATCACATAACACCTTATCATAGTACTTTACAATTTTTAAATTAACATAACATTGTTCACTTACCAAGAGTGTATGCTCATCTTTGATCCATGAAATTTGATAGGGCTTCGGATGTTCCAGCCTTTTCAACTGCAACTTTGTGACCATTTCCTCAGATGCCAAATTCTTTGAGCTACCACTGTCAATGATTACCTTCCAAACTTTGTTAGAAACTCTACATCTAGTCTTGAACAAACTTTTCCTTACTAGATCTTCCTTATTACTTTCACTCCAAAGTTCTCTCCTTACCATCAAGTTATTTTCCTTCTCAGGTTCATTCAGTGACTCTTCTTGCACCAAAGCATTTCTACTATTACCGAACTTCTTACTTGCATGTGTACACTCAAATGATCTATGTCCTTCTTCTCCACAATTGTAACAAGTTCCTCGGAAACCACCTCTATTATAACCACCTTGGTAGTTACTGCCTCTACCTCTAGATGAACTTTCACCTTTCCACTCGGTCTTGCCTTTATCCAGAGTTGTCTTTTCAAGTTCAAATCTATTGTTTTCACCATAGGATCTACCTCTTCCTCTAGGGAATCTACCACCTCTACCTCTTTGTCTTTTCTCATGTCTGTTGTTTAATTTATCCTTAGCTTTCAATGCAAATTGATAAGCCTCTTCAATGTTCTCCAATTTGACCAAACTGATTTCTTCTTGGATGGATACTCTCAAACCATTCATGTATCTAGAAATTCTTTCCACATCCTCTTCATCATGTCTAGATCTGATATCTAATCTATAGAACTCCTCAGTATATTCTTTTACCGAGCTATCTTTCTGCCTCAAATTTTGCATTCACCTAACTAGGTTAATCTAATAATCATAAGGTAAGAACTTTCCTTTCAATTTATTCCCCATTTTATTCCATACCTTGATTTTTTCTTTTCCTTTCCTTTTTCTGTCCAACTGCAGATGTTCCCACCACAAGGATGCATGACTTTTCAACTTTGTGCTTTCAATTTTCACCTTCTTTTCCTCAAGTACATTTTCATATTCAAAGTATTTTTCCATCTCGGTGATCCAGTCCACCAATTCATAAAAATCCAATTTTCCACTATACTCAGGAGGATTAAAGTGTGGTGTAGACTTCAGATTTGTCAAAGTCTTCAACAATATTTCCTCACCTTGATCCATCACTGGTGTAGGTTCTACATCACCTTGTTCTTCCTCAATTTAATCATCCCTAACATCTTCAAGATGTCTTCCTCTTCTCTGGGTTGTTTCAACAACTTCTAATCTAGCAACAAGTTGTCTCAACATGTTTGCCAATCCTAGATCTACATCTCACCTCCCACAAACCATCTTGAAACCCTCTTCAATTGGAGGTCAGATCACAATCTTCTATCCCACAACAAATCAACTAGGGTTTGACAAGAAGGAACCCTCAAACCTAGATTTACAAACCTAGATCCAGATCTCACCTCACTCTGATACCACCTGACGCAGGGGTAGATGGGGAGAGGGGCCAAAGGCACACCCTAACCAGAGCCACCTTGCAGAGATCACACATGGAAGAAACAACACACAAAAGTGAGAGAGAGAGAGAGAATGCATAAAACTTTCATATATTAACTCCAATTGATTCATACATGTTAGGCTGTAAGGCCTTCCCGGTTTAGGCCACATATTACAATTAAGTACAGAAGTCCTCCGACATGCAAGGATTTGCCAATAATCTCTAATCTTCTAGCTTTTATCTTCTAACTGAAGTGACTCCTAAACTCTAACCAAACAACTAAATTTATACAAGAGGCTACCGAACATGTCGGCCTTCAAATCCACCATCAACGGAAGGAATGACCATATCTAGGTCCACACACTCCCCAATGATAGATACCATCATTAAATCCATGACCAATAATAAATGCAAGAGTCGGCCTCAATAGAAATCCAAAATAAATAACTCAGTAAGCAAGGATAACCGAGCTCCAGACAAGCATCACCTAGCACCAAGGAAATAATTGAGTGCTAGAGAGATAATCGACCAACATCGGTGAACAAAGGAAATTGAGCAACACCGAACCAACTGGGTCAAAGAAGGAACCAAGCAACACATAAAACTTCAAACATGTTTTTGGTGATACAGGATTGCCAAGGACCCGAGATGCTCCTGCATCAGGTTACAAGATACCTAAGGCATGGAAGATGATATTCCCTTGTACTAAAAATATAGCAAAATATGAAGCCTTGGTAAATGGACTCAAAGTTTCCATTGAATGGAAGATAGTGGAATTACATATCTATGGAGACTCACAACTAATTATTAACCAAGTAAATGATGATTATCAAACTAAGAATGAAAATATTATGTCTTACAAGAAAATGGTTGATGATCTAAAGAAATATTTTGTACACATCACTTTTGAACATATTCCAAGATTAGAAAATAGAGCAGCTAATGCAATGGTTGCCTTAGCATCAATGTTACAATTAGAAGAACATCAATTTTTCTATGACTTCCTGGTGGAAGATCTTCCCTTTCCTTCCTATGATTCACCAGATTCCAAGATAATTTGTGTTATAAAACCCCAAGAGCCATCCAGATATGACAATATCTATCATTATCTAAAATACCAAACTATCCCAAAAAATTATTCCAAAAATGAAAATAGATACCTAAAAAGAGCAACTTCATGTTATTTAATCATTGCAAATGACTTATATAGATGTGCTCTTGATGGTACTTTACTTAGATGTTTAGAATGTGAAGAGTCTAATAATGCATTAAAGGAAGTTTATGAAGGTGTTTGTGGGTCTCACTCAAATGGGTTTTCATTGGAAAAGAAACTTCTAAGAGTGGGATATTACTAGCCAACAATGGAAAAATATGTTATTCATTATGCCAAAACATGAAGTATCAATTTCATAGAAACCTCATACATGCTCAATCTAGGGAGTTAATTCCTTCTATCACACATTGGTCATTCCAACAATGGGCCTTTGATCTAGTAGGACATATGCATCCAAATTATTCTAACGGTCATAAGTATATCATCACGGCCACTTATTATTTCACAAAGTGGGTCAAAGAAATTCCCTTGGCCACTGCTACAACAAAGTAAGTCTCAATGCATATCCTCAACTATATCATATATATGTATGGGATACCCTCATCAATTGTAACTAACAATGGAGGGAAATTAAAAAATAAAGATATGGATGACATATCTTTTCACTTCAAGATCACACAAAATTATTCCTCGATCTATTACCATCAAGGTAATAGACAGGCTAAAGCATCAAACAAGACAATTCTAAAGATCCTACATAGAACAGTCAACAAATCAGGAAGATATTGGCACTTGCAAATCAATCCAGCACTATGGGAATACCACACCAATATCAGAACACCAACATGAGAAATTCATTTCACACTTGTCTATGGTTCAAAGGAAGTGCGACCAATTGAAGTAGAGATTCCATCACTGAGGGTTTTAATCAAAAATCTAGTCACTGGTGAGAACTACATAATCTTATGCTTACAAGAACTTGAATTGTTAGATGAGCGCATGCAACAAGCATTTGAGCATCTCAAAGTCTACCAGAAAATGATATCTAGAGGATACAATAGAAAGTAAAACCAAGAACATTTCAGGTAGGAGACTTGGTTTTAAGAGAAAATCCAAAGAACTAGCAACATCGAGAGCAGAAAGGAAAATTTGAACCCAACTGGTTGGGTCTCTTTGTTATCACAACTTCATATGGATTAGGAGCCTATCAACTAGCTACACCTGAAGGAGATGTCCTATTAGATCCAATCAACACTCTCCACCTAAAATGGTTTTATTCCTGACATTCTTAAGGCAACACTTGTATAGAAAATATTGATCCTAAAGAAATATAAAAACAATAAATATTTATCCCGAAGAAAAGAAAAAATAATGGAAAATCAGAAAATCCAAAAATATTGGAAAAAGTCTTGGAAAAAGTGATCATGTTGGTGAAAACCTAGCAAACAGGCACCTTGATGAATCAAAGAAAAAAGAAAAAAACCAAAAGTACAAAAAAAATTGAAAAAAGAGAAAAAGTGCCTCGGTGAAAACCTGGCAAACAGGTGCCTTGGTAGAAAAAATAGAAAATTTGTCCCAGTGATGAAAAATTGGTAAACAGGAACTACTTGTAAACAATGCTCCATCTATCAATACAACACTTATACACTTGGTCAACCTAAAAATTTCATCTTGTACATATATTTTAGTCATTTGTGTGACAATCAAATCTTGAACCAAGCTATTAGATATATCCTTTTATCCTAGAATAGAATCTGTCCATACCAAAGTCCTAGGAAAGTTTCATACTCTAGGGGGCATGGGTTATAGCCATGCTGGCATTAAGGTCATTTGGCCATCATTATAGCTCTTTGCTAGGTTTGTCAACTATCCTAAGTTCATCCTTTGACATAAAACTACACAATCAAAGGTATTTCTTAAATACCACCAACCTAAAACACAAACATTATTTCTTAAATTCTCAAACCTAACAGTTTTCCTAAACACTAGTCATGGAGACTGAGCTAATCAACAGTGTTTCTTAAATTCAATACACCTAGACAATGCAATACATGAACTACATTTGAAGTGAATCAGTGATTGATAATGTTTTTTAAGCAATTGCAAATTAACCAAAAGTGTTCCTTAAACACTACATAATAACAAAAAACTACTTCATGATTTATGTTGATCATGTATTTCCATACTATCTCAAAGATGTCCATGGACTAGAGAAAAAAAAGGGAAAAATCATGAATTTTATTAGTTTCCTATGGCTTATTATCAATTTACGATTGTTTTGATCTCTGAGTGACTCAAAGATGTCTAAAAATGACTAGAGAAACAAGGACTGGGGGCATAATGTTTTCTTTGTCTTCTATCTATGGTAAGTAATCCAATGATCCAAAGTGGTCATAGGAAATGAAAGTCTATGGTAATATCCTCCATCATGATTGGAACACTTCATATACCTTGATATGTTTCCTATGAAAGCTTCACTGAGGTTGGATTCATTTCCTTCCTTGTTTAAAGTGAATGGAACAAACTTCCTAGTAAGGTACACACAATATAATACACCCAAGGATATGAATAAAAAAGGTCATTGCGGGTTACATATCAATATATTTCATATCAAAATAAAAAGGAAGTATTTGACAAGACATCTTGGCCTATATGCCTTGGTGTTTAGGTTCACTTTCGACATGATATCTGACATAGGAGGTATTAATGTTTCATGATAGCTAAATCTATCAGTGAAAATTGTACTAACCTATCAGGTCCAAAGAAAAAGATATAAGATGATAAAAAGAGTCATCTTGAATAATCAATGCCAGTCCTAGAGGTCTTAAATTAGCCGCATTCATTTGTTAACCCAGTTGCATTCATTTGTTAACCTAGTTGCATTCATTTGTTAATCTAGTTGCATTCATTTGTTAATATAGATGCATAAGTATGGAAGTATGAATGTGATTAATCAACACTGAGATCAGTAAAATATAAATCTAAAAAAATATGATATAAATATCACAAGTTTGACCACATGAATCACAATCACAAATATCAAAACAAATCAATGACTGAGTATCTTGCACTGATATCTAAGCACCTGCATAATCATGTAAATGTCATAATCACATAAACATCTGCATCAATGCATCCATCATCATACATTAATAAAATGAGATAGTCATACATTGTATCACATTACATCTCATAAAAGTATCACATGTATAACTAAAAAAAGCATTAAAAGAGATACATCCATATAGTAACTGCATTCACACATCTATATATGCATTAAAAAGGGGGAAAGTACAAAAACATCCACATAGAATTTCATATCTCATGTATATATCAATTCCATGATAAAATAATGTCAAGAGATCTATATAATCATCCTCAAAAGATCAAGTATGTCACGATGTGATCAAACATAAAAAATGAATGTATCCTCACTATGTCATCATATCCGAATCTAAAGAGTATCAATGTATTAGAATACCAGGATATAAAGGTGACATCAGAACTACATCAATGCACACAAAATTAGAGTATCATTAGTATTAGTATCAAAAAATAACCAAACTACATCACAAAATTAATGAATCTCATCAGATATCACAAATGAAAGAATACATCAGTACAAGACTATCAATGTATCATATCAAAACAAGTACATAAGTGGTACAAATGTCAGAAGTACATTAGATATACAAAGATAGAATCAGGTCTAACTCCCTCCCTCAACAACAGAAAAAGGTGGAACATCAGCCTGGCAGGGATTGGTGGTGGCATGGAACCCTCTGACTAGTGTGCAATAGATGAATATAAAGGTGCTCTCTAATCTACTGGAACAACCACACAATATAAAGAAAAATAATATGTTTCTCTATGTCCCTAATGTGTGGCAATATGTGTCTGTCGATCTCTATCATCTCTCATAACATCTAACTTTTTATCTCGATCAGTAAAAAGAGTTCATAAAGTAGCAACCTCTGATCTCAAATCTTCTCTCCCTCTCACACTTGGATAGGGGATTTACTAAAGATAAAAGTGAAAATGAATAGAAAAATTACCTTTTTGGGCCTATTTTAACCCCCCATGGACCTTAATGACCTAGGACAATTTCAAAGAACAATGGAAGATAGATGCAACATGAGATCCATATTGGGACTAAAATCAAAATAGGGGCTACAAACCACTTCAAAATAGTAAAAATAGAGTTATCGACACAAGTCAAGCTTTCAGAAAAAGAGTCAATTGTTGTCAAAATACAATTAACCAAGGGTAAAATGAGCTACAATTAAGACATAAATATGACATAAAAATTCAAATAAGCTTATTACTATATGGAAAGTCAACAAAAGTCAAAATAGAAGAAAAAATGCAGTCAAACAAGGGTCAAATGTATTCAAAATTGCTTAAATGAGATACAAAAGCTTACTAGAAGCTGCACAAAGTTATTTTTTATCTAATACATCACATCAACATATCAAAATATTAGTTAACCATCAATGAAACTTGGTCAAATCTCATATTTTTAATGGTCAAATAGTGTTTTATCAACACTAAATTAATTCTAATCATATTTTGATGGATTCTAGGCATCTTCTACTTGATACATATCACATTTTTATCAGTTGCACACTTAATTGATCCTTGAATTCAAGATTTCATCTATTTCTATTTCTATTTCACTCCCGAGGAGGCATTATCATACCTAAATCAACTATTTCACTTATCAAATCCGATCAGGGATTCAGATCAAAACTGTTATAATCAAATTTCAACACCAGGGGCATGTTAGTTCTCTTCAATCAAGTTGGGACTATTGGATAATTGACTTCATCAGGAACCATATCAAGTTGATTATCTGAGTCTAAAAATCACCTTACAGCTGGCTAGTTTCATCGCACCAAATCAAACTAATTGTGTTGTGGTATTAAATATCATTGCTTTTGGATATCTTTTTGACATTGATCAATTTTGTCACTTCAAATCAAATTGATTTTTTTCATCATCATGATCTTTTAGATGTTTAGTTTCATCGATCCAAATCAAATTGAATATTTTGGTTAGCTCTTATCGATCTTCATCTCATCAAGCTCAAAGTCGGTATGTTTGGTTCTTGTCCAATCAAGTTCAAAATTGATAGCTTAAAATTTTCAACCATGTTGAATTTCATTCAATCAAGCTCAAAATTCTTGAATCTAGAGTGGTTTCATCACTCCATATCAAAATGCCCTCTAAACCAGCATCATCTATTCTTTGAATCAATGTGTTGCTCTCACATTGATTCAAAGAGGGGAAAATGTAATCACCTTAAAATGGGCTAATAGAACCAAAGGCCCTATTTGCCCTAATTCAGGACCAAGTCCCTAATTATGCTAGTACAATTATCTGATTAATGGCATAATTCACCAAAATCATTGAAATCTCTAATCAAGCATCAAATTATCATTAATTGATCAAAAATCCTATTGATTATCTTTGGCATGAATTAATTAAATCAATCCCACTTAAATACATGGCTAAAGTAATTAATTAAAATTAATTAATAAAAGACTCTAAATATACATCTCACCCCTCAAGGGAAAACAAGGACAAATGAAACCAATTAGCAATTAATCAGATGGATCACTCACATGGATTAAGTAAGAGTGAATGGTAAACCTTCATCTCAATTCAATATCAACCATCAGATTCATCATATTTTCTATAAAAGAGAATTTACAAAGCTCATGATATAGATTAATTGCATTCATACTTACATACTATAGAGTTAATTCTTAATTATAAAGCTTAAATTCACATTCAAATGAATAATGGAATTCAATAGGTTAGATTCAATTCTCATGTTCAGTTAATTCTATGCATTCAAATCTCTCATTCTAGCATTATAATGTCACTGATTAAGATCTAATTCTGAGGGAAATTCATTGATCTAAATTATAATCTTTCTAGTTAGAGAGCAATAGGACGCTCTTGTTAGTCTATTTGCTTGTTATTTGCATTATTTGATCATTATAGACTAACAATCTAATATTTTATTGAAGTGTTGTGTTGCAACTTGGAGGTACAATATTCACACACACCTACATATTTTTAGCTCATCAATTTCTTGTACATGCTAGAAGATAATTGTGTGTGTGAAAATTGTACCTGTTTATGAGACACAACACTTCAGTAAAACATTATTAGTTAATAATCAGAAAATATACAATAAAGACAAATATCATCAACCAGGTGATTTACTACCTTCTAGTAGATGTGAGTATGGTATTCTCAGAAATTGACCAAGATCAATGACAATGCAAGATCTAAATGAAGGATTTCAATACAAAAGCTATGAAAATGAAAGCAAATTTAATCTATATTTTTGGATTTTCTATGCAATAATGATGAAAACAATGTAAAATGATATAAAATTGATGAAAGATGAATTGAAATCTAAGCTATCAATGCTATTAATGCAATGAAATCAAGAAAACAATGATTAGCAAAGAATCTCAAAGATGGCACAATCTCCAAATTCTCCAGATTGCACGTGCAAAGATTCTCCAAATTCACGGTCGTTTGTAAAGGACTGAGGCATGTTTATATAGAAATCTAGGGTTTTGAGAACTCATGGAAAGCCAAAAATCTCTCCTTGATCAACTCAGATTGATTGTTAAGTTATCAGGAAATTAAAAATAGTTATCTCACAAAATCATGCAAAAACCAACTTTTTAACTCGAATTAGAAGTTTGAGATCACTCTAATCTACTTTTCAACTCACAATCACATGTTGAGTTTGAAAAGTTAACAAATTGAATTCAATAGTTGATTTTGAGTTTAACTGCTTTTTTTATTTGTGCATAGCTAATTATGAGTTTATTTAATTTCCATGTGCTTTTATTCTCAACTTAACTGATTTGAATAATTAAATAATTGATTTATGGGTTAATCAATTATTTTAATCAAACTTTATCCAAAATCATATTATTAAATTTGACAACTTGATTTTAATCAATTAAATAAATATTCAATCGATTATTTTTATAAATTATGATTTATCGTCAAATAAACAATATTAATTTAAGAATAAATATCAATTAAATCTAATTAAATTAATTAAGTGGCTAAATGAAGTTTAATTAATTAAATGTTCAACATATTCAATTAATTGACTTTAGGATAAATAAAATAATATCATTTATCACCAAATAATATTTAATTAGAAATAATTAGGATAAATTAGGAATATTTAGGAATATTCCCCTATGCAGAATTAGAATAGGATCGAATAGGGTTTTGATTGTTCGATGTGCAGATGTGCCTTAGGTTAGGACTTTAGAGTCGATTTCGATCAATTTGTCGATGTAGGAGGTCAATGGTATTGAAGCCCATTTTTGGGGTATTACATTTTGGCCCTCTTTGAATTACTGTGTGAAATGTAGTGGTTCAAAGATTAATTTGTTTTTTATGAGATCTTGACTTAGTTATGTGGCGGAGAAATTGATCCTAAAAGATTAACCGATTCCGAGATAGAAATCGATTGAGAGATTTGAAGATGTTGATTCAGGTCTTGATTGACCAAGAATCAAGATGATGTTAATAGTAGCAACAATGAGCTAGTGATTACGAAGAAGTAATAAAATGCTTGATTCTTAACCTATGATTACGAGGAAGTGATTTTCCTGACTCCAGACCTAATTGTCCAAAGGAATCGAAAGGATGCCAAGTCTGAACCCTTTAGTTACAAATAATCAAGGAAATAACACTAATGAACTGATGGTTACAAAGAGCTGATACAGTTTACAAGTTTATGAGAGAATACCATATTAATATGGATTTCGATGAATCTGATATGCCCCAAGCGACGAGGACTTTTGATGAGTCAGCAACTAGACGTGGTTGTATTCTTGATTGCTGAAGAAATTTTGATTGATAGAATTGATTAATGATGTGTAATACCATGCCCCCTTCAGGATTAAAATCAAAGCCAGCTTGAAATGATTTGAAGCAACCTAATCGATTGTAGAAATGGGTGTACACACCCGAGGATGCATTTTGCATCGTTTAGGGGTCATGTTGACCAAATTTGACTTGGTTTGACCATGAGTTGACCATGGTTGACCAAGTTGAAATTGCAAGAGTTTGATGTTAGATAATCAGTTAAGATGAATAACGAATTTATGTGATGTCGTGAAGGTTGATTATGCAAGCAGTCAATCGTCCTAGGTCCAAAAAATTTAAATTGCATTTTTGGCAATGTAAATAATCTCAAATTTTGATTTTGACACCGAAAATGGATTCAGAACGTTGACATTAGCTAGGGGTGCAATTTTCACGCAAAACAAAGTACTTTAAAAATTTAGGTCAAAACCTATATAAGGCCAAAAGGGGTCATTTTCAATTCATTTGCGTGAGTTGACTTTGAAAACCTTGTGGAGCCCTCTAAGAGAAAAATGCAAGTCTCAGTGTCTTCGCATTGTTTCGAGCACTCTAGGTGGTATCAAAGACCCAGACAGTACGAGAACCTAGTAAGTGGACCTCTGTGTCTCTCTATGAATTCAATGTAGCATGTTTTTTTTAGTTTTTTAAATTTTGGTTCACGGGATGTCGTACAACATGTTGTGGCATGTCGTACGACATTTCAGGGCCATTCCAAATCTTGTGTCAGTCGTAGTATAGTGTCATATGGGAGACACCCATCTCTCGTACAATATTTCACTGGGTCCCTCAATTGTCATACGTGATCATGTAGAATGTCGTATAACCATAGAATGTCATATGGGTCATTATATATTGTCATACGACAATTGACACCAGTTTTTAATTTTTGAAATGTTGTATGGAAAACAGTGAGAAAATTTGAGGTCCTTAGTGAATTTTTCCAAAAATTTGATTGTCTAGCTGAATTCCATAGTCTTTAGTGCACCTTCTGATATACTCATTTTCTTGGTTTGCATTCATTCATGATTGAATTTGATAAAATTACTGATCTTCAGCCTAGTTTCTATGCTTTGTAGGTTAGGTACCCCGATGTCCATGTCTGGGTCTCTCGTCCAGCAACGCATAAATTGTGCTTAGCACTGCCAAATCCTATGAGAGTCCACCTTGCCACCTATGGATTTGATTACTTGATAGGTTTACCCGACATTGGGGTAAATCATGGGTTGATTAATGATTTAGTGGAGAAATTCCATTCTAAGATGCAAACTTTTCATCTCCCGAAAGGGGAGATTATAGTTACTCCAAAGGATGTCTACCAGATTCTTTGGATTCTATTTCATGGCCCTCACCTGGACTATCTGAGTTCTAGGAATACAGGTTTACAAGCCTTCCGCACATTATTCAAAACACATGAGTAGATTGCTCAGTAGATATCTTGGGAGGTGCTACTGCAGTGCTATGGGCAGACTCATAGGCTCGAGTGGATTATCGTCAGCATGATCAGTGGGATTATCATGTCTAACCGTCAACAGAATAGTCTACTGATGGGTTGGGAACTAATGGTTCAGCAATTGATGGCATGCCCAGTAGAGTATGGATGGGGGCAGTGTTTGTTAGCCCACATGTTTTCAAAGATGCATGAGATAGTCTACCATGAGGGTGATACTTTTGCATCTGGCACTATTGTACTTCAAATTTGGGTATGGGAACACATTCCCATCTGCAAGCTCATTTGCGGTGATGAGAGGCAGGACTAGGAGCCTCTTATTTACAAATACTCCAAATATGTTACATAGGTGTGCATGGGTCAAATAGAGTACTGGCACCAGGTACTAGATGATGTGAATATGGTTACCTAGAGACCATACCTATAGGTGGAGGCTTGGCCTATGATGAGGGATCAGTTCGGCTACTTCTGCCTGAGAAAGATTTTGATAGGGCACTCTACCGGTGTCTAGGAGTGGTTCTTGATCACCAAGGTATGGAGGCAGTATGGCCTAATCCAAAATGAGCCCCACGAGTTCACAGCTTATGTGATACAGGTACAGGAGATCAAACTGGGATGGTCTTCCAGATTATCATTTTCAATGTGTAGCCTAGAGTATAGCGGGTTACAGAGCAGGCACTGGAACTACCGAGCTAAGGTAGTAGATGCAAGAGTTAGTGATGCCTACACAATATATATAGTAGAGCATCCTATCAGGAAGTTCTCTGATTTGACCGAGCTAATTCCCATGATGGAGGAGGTGGAGGATGTCACAGGTGCCCCTACTTGGCCAAATAATGGTATCAAAAACCCATAGCAATGGACTGCCTATTTCAGGATTGGACACCCTAAATGGTTTCTAAATGAATTATTTAGTCTCATTTAATTATCGACCAGGGATGTAAACTTGGAATGTCATTCGCAAAGTATATGCTTCAAACTCTCTCAATCTTAAGACTATCCTACGAAATTCAAATTATTATGCTTCAGGAAAACTATGCTCAAACTAGTAAATGAATTTACTCTAACAAAGCATGTAATCATGGGTAGGAATTACTCTAACCGCCTATGCTATAGGAATAGTCTACCAATTCTATTATCAGTAGCTGTAGGAATAGCAGAGTTCTACCTTACTTAGAAATGAATAGGAAAATGAATTCTACTCTAACAAAACAATTCACTTATCAAGTGGGCCCCCTTGAATGAGTGAACATGAAATACAATCAAGATAAAAGATATAAACTCGAACTGAGCATTCTTTTCATCCATAGTAAATGATTACACTTGATTGAAAATAGTATCACAATAGTTATGTTATAAAAACCAATTCATTAGACTAACTCCTAAAGAGTTACAACGGTCAATTATTTGAAGGAAAATTACAACTACCTCCTAAATCTAAGATCACTCCATAAATGAGGATCGGTTACAGACTCATAAAGTTTCAAAACATAAACAACATTAAACATGAATAAATCTATAGGAATATAGCATGTTGAGGGAACTAAATATGCACTGCATGCAATGGAAAATAATAAATGATTTGCCCCACTTGCAAAGATCTTGCAATCCACGGTTGGCTTTGACTATCCTAGAGCCAATATGTCAGTTCTTGAATGCCCGCGGTAAACACCTACAAAATAATCAATGCACACACAACCTCCCATATACATATATATCCTTATCATTAAAATTAGGAAAAGGTGTGAAGTTCTAATTAACACTATTGCAAGTCCTATGGCTAAAGGAGGAAGACTACCCAGAACATAGCTTAGGCAAGGAAACATTCATTAACATGTATAGCTACTACATTATACCATTCCTATCCATGAGTTCAAGAAAATATCATGTCTTTAAACTATCCACATTTCTATTCCATGTCTTCACACACACACACACACACAGATATATATATATATATAAAAACCATAAGTTCATATGCTTGAAAACTATAAATTCACGTATGTGTTAAATTAACTATCTGAAAAGAGGATAAAAAGTACTAAGAAAGATGGCCTTTTTAGAATCCCATCATTCCCCCCAACTGCACTATTGTTGGTCCCCAGCAACCATGAAATTTTGGATTCTAGCACGAAGTCTCAAGTCACTAGTTGTCTTTTCCCTAGACTCGTCATTAACATAATTGAAATACCCATGATTTTCTCTGAGCCTTTCCCATCACTAGACTTCTATAGACATATCATGATCTGATACACTATCATTCATTTCTATAAATTGTTGCAGGAGTATAGGAGGCTGAAACATTAATGGAAACCAGTAATTGGGGAGAGTCCTTCCCAGCATGATGTACCATGGGACTCTTCTAGTAGCAAGGGTTAAATTATGTGGAGAGTGAGGCTCCCTTGCCTTCATATCATGTGACATCCATACCCATATTTGTCTTGAGGCATTGATTGCTGCTGCAATATCACAAGATGAATGCTAGTCCCAATCTATAAAATCTTTCTCTCTTACAGGATATATTTTGCTAGCTCCACTTGAGTTCGTTGTAACAGAAATCCAGTCTAGATATGTCCGCCTAGAATGCCGAACTTCAGGCCTCATAAAAAAGAGAGATGTCATCTCATTATTTCTATAAGGTATAGCTTGGTGCTCCCTACTTATTTTGTTCTGCATCCAAGACATAACTACCCTTAATTGCACATCTCCTATGTAGAGGAGTGAGTTCCACTCTGTATCATCTGGGACTGCCAAGTTATGAAGGTATAGCTCACACAATAAATTTTTCAGAGTCATTGGAGTAGACTCGAATGCATCATAGAATTCATGGGGGGTTGAGATAGAGGGACTGAGTCCTTCTACAATTCTTGTCAATTTTAAATTAACAAGTTGTTCCTTAAGGAATAATGAATACACCAAAGATGGTGATCTGCATTCCATGAGCTTTGGAATTAATCCTATGATTTTATCAATCCACCTCTTCAACACCTCAATTTGATCTAATTTATGTTCTATCTGATGGCCTTGCTCATCAATGACACATTTCAATTTTTCCTTTTCTAATTTCTACTGTGCCTTTTCCCACAACAATTGTTGATATAAATTTATCCCTGCAGCTAGGGGTCTAGACAAATCTAGTGGTGGTAAGGGTTCTTGATTGAGAATATCTACCCAGCCAGATGCCAAGTGAGGGGTTTTTACTGTGCTTTTTGGTGTGGAGGATTCTCCTTTCCATTGAACAAGTGTTTTCACTACATTTCCCTCCTCACTAGACTCAACTTCTACCTTAGCCAGCATCTCTAATCCATCCTGATTAAGTTTTTCTAACACTTCCTCAACAATATCTTTTCCAAATTTTGGGTACTCATCAAAAGGGGAGTCCTCAGAATCACTACGAATGTCTTTCCTAATAGAGTTATCTACAAACTCTTCAACCTCCTCATAATCCTCATCACTGTCAATAAGTATATAGTTAACACTAGGGTTAACTTCTGTTTATGGACTCTGGTTGTTGAATTCAATGTCACTGGCTACATTTTGTTGAAACATTTACTCCGAAGAGGACCTCTCTATGGATTCAGAGGATTCTAGGTTAACAATTGGAACAAAAGCTCCAACATCCCTTTCAAAGAGCCTTGCACTTCTCCTTCTGGGGGGTGTGGATGAGCATGAAGGACTCTTTCATTTCCCCCTGCTAGTGGTCATTTCCTTTGTAACTACTTCAGGAGGATTTTCTGGAGTTTCTTCCCCATGAGAATGTAAGGTTTCTTCAAAATTATCATTATTACTACTAGGTAGCTGCTCTGGTATTCCCTCTTCTATCTCCTTAGTTTTACCCTTGTCTCTCCTAGAGGTGGACCTGGTCTTTACAGATGGTGGTGTTTCAGGGATATTGGTAGTTTCTTTGTTTTTATTTCTCTTTCTCTTAGAAGTGGAGGCACCAACATTGCAAGTTCTTTTCCTGGATGATCTAGAAATGGAAGGGGAAGCTTCAAGAACATTTTCTATCCTTTGGATGACTTTGTAAACCCCAATGGATGTTTTTTCTCTCCGCCCAACACCCTGGCCTCTAGGGTCAACCACCCTAGGTTCTACCTCATTCATTTGCAGAAATTCTTCTCATGTCCCAATCAATTGTTTATTTAATTCTCTTTCTAAAATTAACTTTATCAAACAATGATGCAAAATAGACTGGTCTTTTCCTGACTAAACTAAAAAAGATTTCTTTTTCACAATATTAAACAGGAAGTTGGGAAGATTTACCAATCTATTGTCATGCCGAAGATGACTCATAATTTTGAAATGTAGGCCATGCAAATACTTGTAATGCCCTTCACAGGTGAAGTACTAGATGATGAATGCAGCTAGCTGAATGAATTCCTAGGGTAAGGATAGTTTAGAAGTGCCTTCCTTCTTATATACATCTAGCTAGGGGTCACCATGCAAAGTGAATTGAGCCCTAGCTGAATGCAAGTTGAGGTCCTTCACCCACCATTCACCTTCCTGTGGAAAACCAATCACTTCAACCATAATATCCTCTGTAAATTCAATTTTTAAACCCTTGACCATTGCAAATCCATCCTTCAAAGTGCTTAGAAATTGCAAAGAAACTTCTTCATCGAACCCCTTAAGACTCAAGCAATAATCCAACCATCCCTTCCTTCTGAACATTTCCCAACTAGATGCGTCACCCAACAAAACCCTGTGATCCACTGGCTCATGTATTTGAAGATCTCCTCCCATTATTATGATCAAAAAATTTAAATTTTGTAGAAACTTGGTATTTTCACAGAGCACAATAATGGAAAATCACATAATTCAAAGTGTTACAGCACAGGACGTTGCAGATGAAAAAGGTGGTGTACCAAATGCTACTTCATGAAATTAAAGAGTTTTGCATGAAATCTAATGATATTTTCACTTGCATCAAATCTCATAATAGTTTGCTCGTGCCAAGGGCTGCCACTCCAAACATGTCACAAACATATCATTAAAAGTTAAACTTTATCTTTTAATGTCTTTAATTTCATTATAGATGTGATGATGCAATCATGGAAGGACAGATCAACAAGCACATGATGACATTTATCTCATAAAGACAAGAAACTCAATGTTTACATGTTAATTTGAAAATTTGAAAATAGAATATTTCCCCCCCTAACTAAGTAATGGCATGGGTCCCACCAGGCCAGGTTATACAAGAGTAGAAAATTAAAATGACATGCATTCCTAAAAATTAATGAATAAAATAAAATATGTACGAGGGTATTTGGCACGAACCTAGAAGCATTGCAGGAAGAGTGTTCTGAAAAATGTCACTTGCATTGATGGAGTGATGGGATGGAATGGCTGGGTGGTGGAGAGAGAAGGTGAGATGAAATTTATTATGGAGAAATAATTCCACAAAATGTGAAATGTTTATTATGGAGTTCTTGAATGGAATCAAGAAGTAGTAAAACGTTGGGTAGGAGACCTAGATGCTTCGGCTACAAGATCGAGTGTGTCTTCGATGCTTTGAAACTACTACAAGAACTCCTCATGACTGACAGGCTTGTTGTAGAGTTTGATTCTATGCCCATTTACAAGTAGCTTGAACCGTACAAGATCAATGGTTGAAAGTTGAAGTGCTCCATTATCAAATATTGAGATTATCTCATAAGGCCCAAGCCACCTGGTTTGAAATTTGCCTGGTGTGTGCTAGTATCGGGAGTCATACAATAGTGCCCAATCTCCCACAGAAAATTTCTTTTCTCAGATGAACTTGTCATGCCATTTTTTTCTCTGTTGTTGGATTAATTCGGTATTATGGAGTGCAGATTTCCTGTATTCATCTAACCCATTCAATTGTAGTAACCAGTCTTCTTGGGCTCTAGTGAGATCAATGTCCAAGTCCAGGGCTATTCTGAGTGTTTTATGCTAATACTCAATAGGCATGGATGCTGATTTTCCATACACCAGCTCAAAAGGCGTAAACCCAGTTGTGCTTTTCCATGTTGTGTAGTAGGCCGAAATGGTTTTAGGAAGACAAATAGCCTAGTCCTTTTTGTGAAAAGAAACTATCTTGGTTAAAATGAATTCTATCTCCCAATTGGTTATCTCTGCCTGGCCATTGGCCTAGGGGTGATAGGGTGAAGATTTACCATGGTGCACCATGTATTCTTGCATCAAATTTGTGATAAGATTGGAGGTGAACTGTGCTTACTGATCCATGACTATCTCCCTGGTACTCCAAATTTGGTGAATATACATTCATAGAGGAATTCAATAAATTTTTGATCCCTGGCATGCCTCATGGATTTTGCTTCAACCCACTTTGTGGCATAGTCAGTATATACTAAGATGTATGACTTCCCATGAGAAGAGGGTTCAATGGGTCCAACAAAGTCAATACCCCACTTGTCAAATGGCATGACCACTACCTGAGGCTGGAAGGGCATTTCATCAGACTTTGTTAGGCGCCCCATGCACTGACATCTATCAAAATTTCTAGTATACTTTGCTTCATCTTTATGCAAAGTAGGCCAGTAGTATGCAGTTGTCAGAATTTTATAGGTTGTCCTCTTTGTTGCAAAATGGCTGCCACATGGCTCATCATGACATGCTCATAGAATGTCATAAGTTTCATCCTCGCAAACACATCTTCGGGTGACCTGGTCTAGGCCTGTATAGAACATGAAGCCTGAGATCTATGAGAAGTTAAAACTCTTCTCAACCAGAAGTTGGTGTTGCTTAGGAGAGAAGTGAGGCGGTGTTCTTCCTATAGCAAGGTAGTTGGCTATGTTTGCATACCATAGATTAAAATAATCAATAAAAAATAAGTGCTCATCAGGGAAGCTGTCATCAATTGCTGCAGGATCATTTGGTACTTGTAATCTTGATAAGAAATCAGCCACCACATTAGCCTTGCATGGGTTGTCTATTATCTTCACATCAAATTCTTGCATGAGGAGTAACCAGCATGCTAATCTACCACGAATGGAAAGTTTGTTCATCAATTATTTGATAGTTGAGTGGTTAGTGTAAAAAAATACTTCATAACTTGTGATGTAGTGCCTAAATTTGTTTAGTGTATAGACGACTACTAACAACTCTTTTTCAATGACAATATAATTTAACTCAGCACCTTGCAAATTTTTACTAATATGGTAAATAGCATGTTCAACAATACCTTCCTTCTATCCTAGGATTGCTCCAATTGCATAGTCAGATGCATCTATGTGGATGTGAAATGATAGCTTCCAATCAGGTCCTCTAAGAATAGGTGTTTTTGTCAAAACATCTTTTAGTTGCTGGAATGAAGCTTCACAGTCTTCTGTCCATTCAAACTCAGCTTCCTTTTTCAGCAAGTTGTACAAAGGTGTTGCAAGTTGGCTAAAATCCTTTATGAATCTTCTATAGTAACCAACATGGCCAAGGAAACTCCTGACATCTTTTTTATTAACTAGTGTGGGAAGTGTGTTGATAACTGTAATTTTTGTGGGGTTAACCTAAATTCCAAAAGATGAGAGGTAGTGTCCCAAGCCAACTCCTTCCTCCATCATCATATAACACTTCTCACTGTTAAGGGAGAGGTTATATTCCTAGAATCTATTAAGAACCTTCTCAAAGTTAGCTTGTGCCTCCTCAAATGTGGTTCCATGAGTAGTGAAGTCATCCATGTAAATTTCAACACAATCACCAGCAATGTTAGAGAAAATACCCAGCACTGCTCTCTGGAAGGTAGCAGGTGCGTTGTACAATCCCAATGGCAAGACTGAATAAGAAAATGTTCTCCATGGATAGGTGAATGTTGTCTTATCCTAGTCTTCTGGTGATATTTGTATCTGGTTATATCCACTAAAGCCATTTAGAAATGAAAAATACTTTTTACCAGTAAGATTATCAAGTACTTGGTCAATGAAAGGTAGTGGAAAGTGATCCTTTTTAGTGGCTTTGTTAAGCTCCCTATAGTCCACACAAACTCTCCACTTTCCCCCTTCTTTAGGACAATTACTAGAGGAGAAATCCATTGGCTGTCAGAAATGGGATAAATGAAACTGACACTAAGAAGCTTCTGCGACTCGGTCTTCACTATTTCTCTCAAAGCAGGATTAATTCTCCTTTGGGCTTGTCTCACTGGCTTGCATTCAGGGCTTATATAGATTCTATGGGTGCAAATTTTAGGGTCTAACCCTTTCATATCAGTATAGTCCCATGCAAAGGCTTGCTGAATTTCTTGCAAAAGCTTGAGAAGACTAGACATCTGAGATTCAGTGAGATTCTTATTAACATTCAACTCTTTCCCTGAGGAAATTTCAACTCTTTTGTCCTTATCCAGTATTAAGATTTCTTCAAGTGATGGAGACTTTATTTTATGGGGTAACAAAGTGTGAAGATAATCAAATGTTGCAGGAGACTGAGGTGAGGTCTGCTTGGGCATTATTGTTTGAAGGGAACAATTAGGAACACCACAAGAAGATTCCTCATAACCATATTGGTTGGTAAGGATTTCTCCGAGTATATCATCTTCTTCGTGTGACACCATGAATGGATTTCTTTCAATGACCATGAGTTTTTGCACTGAGTTTGCTTCAAGGGAAGCATCACCTAAATCTGGCCAGACAACTTGGTCAAGTTCTACTTGGGGTTTTGCTAGAGAATATAGAGTCAACTTCTTGGTATTTATCCCATCTGATATGGTCATTTTTCCTAAGTGACATGCAATGCAAGCATCAGTTGTGGCTAACCAAAGTCATCCTAGGATTAATGTATATCCTCCTAGGGTGGCTTTGGGTGACAAGACTATGAAATCTAAAGGATAGTCTAAAGAATCCAGTGTGACAACAATATCTTCAACCATGCCATCTAGCTTAACAGTGGAATTATCAGCTAATTATAGTATTGTAGGTGTATCTCACAAACCAATGATGCTAAGCCTCAACAAAACTTCCCTAGTCATGACATTGATTGATGCTCCTAGGTCAATCAGGACATTCTAAATTTAGATACCATTAATATGAATAGTGACCACTTGACTCCTTGGGTTAGAATACTTAGGCATTAAGACTTTGCTTAGCATGAGATCAGAGAGTTGTCCTAAAACATGGATAGTGTCAGGGTCTTTTTCCTTCCAAGATACTTAATACAGGCTTCTTTGATTACCTTGGTATAGATTGGGACTTCTTTAAGGGCATCCAACAAGGGAATTTTCACTATCATTTGCTTGAGTTTATCAATTAAATCAGCTGCTATAGGATTTTCTTTTGGAGGAGATGACTGAGCCAATCTTTATGGATAAGGGGGATTTTTGAACACTGGTGCAGATTGAGGAATAGGTGGGACATCAATAGGTTGGTTCACAGGTAAGTCCTCAGCATCAGCAACTTCATTTATTATAGGCTCCTTAGGCGCAGGCAACATAGTTCCTGACCTAAGATGGATATCATTTACTCACAAGGAATAAGTTTGTTTCTTGTTGTTAGGATTTAGAGTTGGTTGTGTGGGAAGTTGAGTTGGATTTTGAGGGTTATTATTGGCTACAGGAGGTGGAGGCATAATAGCTTGTTGCTAACTAGGCTGGTTGGGTCCCCACTGAGGTTGTTTTTGTTGTTGCCAGTTACCATGAGGTGGCCATTGGTTACTCTGTTGTGGCTACTGGTAGGAGTTAAACTACTATTAGTATGGGTTAAATGGTGGATGTTGCTGATAGGCTTGGTTATAGTGCGACTATTGCTTAGACCAATTATAATTCCAATTCTGGCCTTGAGGGGCAAAATTTTGAGGGTTATGGGTTGGACATTGACTACTATTATTATTATAACCAAAATTATTCAATGGGTCTGGAGGCATGCCTTGTCTCTGAGCCCATGGACTCCTTTGAGAAACATAGAAAACTTCTCCATTCTCCTCATCTATGGCTTTAAACTCAGTGGGCATTGGATTAGTGTCCACAGATGCAATTGTCTTGCATCTACAATTTCTTTTCTTTTCTCTGCAATGAGAGCAGAATTTGATCAGCATGGCATCTGCCTCCTCCTTCCTTTGGGCTTGCATACTATCTAGCTGAGTGGCGACATCATTAATGATGTCCTACTTGAAGTTAGATATAAGATTAGATAGCTCCATCCCGGATACTCCTGAACCACCATTGGACTTATGTAGTAGGTCTCTAAGTCCCCTACCTTTCTTCATAATGGCCCTTGAATAATTCAAACATATATTCTTTATGTCAGCCCAATTTTTCTATGTAATATCTCCTCATGCCATCAGGTCTAGAGCCTTGATGCTTCCATCATTCACTCCTTTTAAGAAAAGGTGTTTTTGAGATTCCTCATTCAGTTGGTGTTGTGTATTATGTTGTAGGTTGAACATGAACCTTGAGACATAATCCTCCAAGGTTTCATCTTCCTTCTAATACATTTTGAAAATGTCATCACCTTTCAAATCTTGACCCCTACAGTATTCTTTATACTTTAAGAGAAACAAATTTCTCATTGCATTCCAATATGCTACAACATTGGTGCCCAACCTCATGAACCATCTCAAGGCAGCCTCTTTTAGAGTGGATGGAAAAAACTTCAACTTTTGCCCATCATTTGTGTAATCATAACTCTGGCAAAGGATGTCAAACTCAAAGAGGAAGGTCTCAGGGTCTTCTATAATAAGGCCATAGAATTTGGGAAGTACAGTGGTAGGTATGTTCTTGAAATTTTGATACCTTGTTGAGTAGGGATAGGAAAAGGAAAGGTGGGTTGAGCCATTCTTGGGGGAGGACCTAGTGGTGGTGGTTGATAGATAATGAGAGCAAGTGGGTTGTCTTGGTATTTAGGTTCAGCAAAAAGGTCATTCAAATGCACTGATTCTTCAGAGGATGAAGAGGATATGTGTTCCTGAGCATTAGCAAATGGATTTTCAAAGGGTTCTTCTTCTTCATTCTCATTTTGGGGTTCTTCAAGTTCAGGGCTAAAAATATCAAATGGTTCCTCCTGATTATTACAAGGAAGAAATCTCCCAAGGTGGTCTCTCCTTATATGCATAAAATGCTTACTTAAGTTTGAATTAACACCATCCTTGGCAGCAGGGCCAAAAATGCTTGGCCAAATAATGGTATCAGAAACCCATAGCAATGGACTGCCTATTTCAGGATTGGACACCCTAAATGGTTTCTAAATGAATTATTCAATCTCATTTAATTATCAACCAGAGACATAAACTTGGAATGGCATTCGCAAACTATATGCTTCAAACTTTCTCAATCTTAAGACTATCCTACGGAATTCAAATGCTTATGCTTCATGAAAACTATGTTCAAACCAGTAAATGAATTTACTCTAACAAAGCATGTAATCACAGGTAGGAATTACTCTAACTGCCTATGCTATAGGAATAGTCTACCAATTCTATTATCAATAGTTGTAGGAACAACAAAGTTCTACCTTACTTAGAAATGAATAGGAAAATGAATTCTACTCTAACAAAACAATTCACTCATCAAGTGGGCCCCCTTGAATGAGTAAACAGGAAATACAATCAAGATAAAAGATATAAACTCAACCTGAGCATTCTATTCATCCATAGAAAATGATTACACTTGATTGAAAATAGTATCACAATAGTTCTATGATAAAAACCAATTCATTGGACTAACTCCGAAAGAGTTACAACAATCAATTATTTGAAGGAAAATTACAACTACCTCCTAAATCTAAGATCACTCCATAAATTAGGATCAGTTACAGACACGTAAAGTTTCAAAATAGAAAAAACATTAAACATGAATAAATCTCTAGGAATATAGCATGTTGAGGGAACTAAATCTATGCTGCATGCAACAAAAAATAATAAATGATCTACCCCACTTGCAAAGATCTTGCAATCCACAGTTGGCTTTGATTATCCTAGCGCCACTATATCAGTTATTGAATGCTTGCGCTAAACACCTGCAAAATAATCAATGCGCACACAACCTCCCATATACATATATATCCTTATCATTAATATTGGGAAAAGGTGTAAAGTTCTAATTAACACTCTTGCAAGTCCTATGGCTACAGGAGGAAGACTACCCAAAACATAGCTTAGGCAAGGAAACATTCATTAACATGTATAGCTACTGCATTATACCATTCATGTCCATGAATTCAAGCAAATATCATGTCTTTAAACTATCCATAATTCTATTCCATGTCTTCACACACACACACACACACACATATAACATATACATAAAAACCATAATTTCATATGCTTGAAAACTATAAATTCATGTATGTGTGCAATTAATTGTCTGAAAAGAGGATAAAAAGTACTAAGAAAGATGGCCTTTTTAGAAGCCCATTAGCCCCTATGGGTAGAGGTCAGAGGAGATAGGAGGTTCAGATCCTAATAGTACAGCCTATCCCTCTGAGGCCAAGAGCAGTAGGGATCCCACCCTGACCAGTAGGAGATGTGAGGCTTGCCCATATTCCATGGGTAGTTCCACTTACTAGACCATAAATTTTGTAGTGTCGGCATTCTAGAGGTGAGGGTGGGAGTTTAGGTGGGATCGATAGTACTATAGCTGGTGAGGAGGTACTAGGTGCTCATTAGGATGCACCTATGGATGAGGTGTAGGAGGTGCTAGATTTTGACTTAGGAGCTGAGGTTCAACGTCGTAAGGTGCGGACTGATATAGGTGGTGGTGCCGATGAGACCATGGAGGAGGTAGAGGTAGCAATGGAGGTAGACCCTAGGGTGAGGTAGACACCTCAAGACATGATCTGGTAGATACAACACTAGCTTAGGGAATAGAGATCTCATAGCCTATCTTTAGAGGTCTAGCTGTGAGCATGACAGGTAGTTGAGGGAGCACGAGGTGAAGGTCAAGTGGCTACAAGCCGAGGTGATTTACCAGACTGGGTGAGCCGCATATTATGTTTTTGCTTACTTTTCTATCGTGCCACCTGGGCAAAGAGTTACCTCATACTCTCAATATATGCTAGCATTTTAGGGAGTGAGAGCACCACGTGTTGAGACACCACCTGATGGACCAGTAGGAGGAGGAGTAGCGCATAATGTCGAGGACTAGGCAAACAGTTGATTCATCTTGATCCTCATTTTTGACATTTTTGTATCATATGCACATGTCACCCCTTATACTATATATATATATATATATATATATATATATATATATATATATATATATATATATATATATATATATATATATATGAGATCATTTTTGGTGGTTTTGACTTCATAGCACTTGTTATTTCAATTTATGATGTTTATCATGTGATGCAAATGTATGTAATGTTTCTCTTTCACTTTTGAATGTATGAATATGTAATGTGAAATGTAATGATAAATGGTAGATGAGTAAGGCAAATGTATGACTTTATTTATGTTTGATGGATGTACATGTATGCAATGAATATGTGAAATGTTTATGAAAATGAGATGTTATGCAGCGATTCATATGATACTTTGTGCAAGTACATGAAGAGTTCAAGTGCTCAGTCGATTGTCAAAAAGGATGTTTAACCAAGAATGGTGACTGCTTCCTAATGTAGATGAGGAGACCTTCACATGATGCTCAATCATTGTGATGTGTTTTAGTGCAAATTTGAGAATACCAAACACCATGCTGAATTCAAATCATAAAAAGACATGCAACCAGACTAAATGCAAAATGCAAATGAAATGAAAACTTAGGACTTAGTCACTAATAATTTGTCAGTCATTATCATCACTGAATATTTTTACGTAACACCAGATAGTCAATACAATGTCCACTAGTTAGACAACCATGAACATATGAATATTGACTTTTAGTCATATTTGTAGAATTAGATATAAGCACCCAAGCACAAAAGCTAGGATGACCTGAATATCATGTCCATTTTGATTTAGCAAATTGTATAAGCATCAGAGCATAAAAATTGTGATGACCTGAATATGCCTTGCGTACAAACACACCAAGAAGTGGGGAGATCATTCTGATTTCAATTTGAATTACCCACAGTGACCCTTTATCATTCATATCCTTGGGTAATGTTGTGTTTCACAATAAGAATAAGAAATCACTCAAAAGGAAAAGTTAGATCTAACTTCCCTAAAGCATCCAAGTATTGATGGTCGAGATACATGTGGCCATCCAATCATGATGGAGGCACTTATAGTGGACACCAATTCAATCCAGAATTTTCAGAGTAGTTAGATTTACACTTACAAGCAGAAAACAAATAAAAGATTATGCCCCCAGTCATCACTCTCTAAATCTTGTGAAAGGACATCATCGATGAGCTCATGAGAACTTAATATTCAAAAATTTCAATGTGGATCATTTAGCATACAAGAAGATTAAATTATGTCATATAGATTGTTTTTGTTTTTCATTGTAGTTTGTTTGTGTTGTTTTTAGGCACAAAATCCTTTTCTAGTAGGGAGACTGGCTGACTGACTTAGATATAGCCTTGAAGGACCTTGACTAGATATGAATCATCTGAGATACTGATGACCATACAATATGACATTGGTTGCCCCCAAGTTGGAAATGTTGATAGGATACTGATGCTTTATTGGTTGGTGCACAAACTGACTTTATTAAATTGCAAGATATGTACAAACAAAAGTAGACTAAAAGCTAAGAAATACCAAGATTGCGTTGATAGATGGAGCATTTTGATACAAGTGGCACTCATTTGCCGAGTTTTCACCATCTTGGCAAAGATTCTATTTTTGCTACCAAGGCGCCTGTTTACCAAGTTTTCACCAAGGCACCTTTTCTTTTTCTTTTTCTTTTTCATTTTATTTTTTATTTTTAATCTTTTCAAAAAAAAAATTATTTTTCCATTTTTTATTTTTTTGTTGAATCACCAAGGTGCCTATTGCTAGGTTTTCACCAGGATGAACATTGTTTCAAGACTTTTTCTAATTTTTATACTTTTTTCAGGACATTTTCCCAGATTGAATATCTTAGGCATAGAATTTCTTCAGATGGAGAACATTGGTCGGTTCTCGGAGCTATTCTCCTTTAGTCATTGAGAGTTGATAGGATCCAGAGCCAAAAGTAACAGTGATAACAAAGGGACCCAACCAGTTGGGTTCAAACTTCCCCTTGCGTTCTCGATGGGATTAATTCTTAGTGTTCTCTCTCAATACTAGATCACCAACCTAAAATTCTTTGTGTCTGACCTTCTTGTTGTAGCCTCTAGACATTATTTTCTGATAGACTCTGAGATGATCATATGTGACTCTCCTACATTCATTTAGTAGTTCAAGTTCTTGTAACCTAGACACTATATAATCATCATCGACTACCAGACCATCCATTTTGATTTTGAGTGATGGGATTTTAACCTGTATAGGTAGTACCACTTCAGCCCCATATACTAAAGCAAAAGGAGTAGCCCCAATGGGCATTTTGATACTCATTTTGTAAGCCCAAAGAGTTGGATTTATCATCAGGTGCTAGTCTCTTCTTATCTTGTTGACTGTACGGTATAGGATTTTCAATAAGTTCTTGTTGGATGCTTCAACTTGTCCATTCCCTTGTGGATAGTAAATAAATGACCGATGTTAAGTGATCTTGACTTTAGAGCATAAGGAATCTAAGTCCTTGTTCTTGAATTGGCCCCCATTGTATGTGATGATGGATTGTGGGATACCATATCAAAAAATTATGTAATTCAGAATGAACATAGAGATTTGTTTGTCGGTTGCTTGTGTCAATGGAACTACTTCTACCCATTTTGTGAAGTAATATGTTGTTGTGATGATATGGGTGTGACCATTAGATGAATGTGGGTAAATAGCTCCTATGAGATCAAATGCCCACTGTTGAAAAGTCCATTGTGTTGTAAAGGGAATTAAATCTCTCCTTGGCATGTGAATCAAGTTACCATGTACCTGGCATTTTTGACAATTCTTAGCATATTTCACGGCCTCTTTTTCCATGTCTGGCCAATAGTACCCATCCATAATGAGTTTTTGAGCTAATGTAAAACTATTGGAATGTGATTAACAAATACCTTCATGGACTTCCACTAATGTGCATTGTGACTCTTCACATTCTAAACACCTAAGAAGTGTACCATCCAAACTTCATTTGTATAGATCATTACCAATGATGATATACCGTGATGTGTTTCAAATAAGGTAACATTTTTCATGGAGGTTAAAGGTATCAGGAATGATTTGGTCACGAAGGTAGGATTATATTTTTTTGTAGCGAGAGGAATCATGACCAACAACAATGTAGATCATGTCAGTTTCTGGACAATCATAGGTGGGGAATGACAATGCTTCCATTAGGAACTCGTAGCGTAGCTCATGTTTGGGGTGCTGTAGTAAAGATGATAGTGTTTCCATAACATCAATATCCTTGTTCTCCATTCTAGGTATCTATCCAAATGTAACTTAAATGAAGTACTTCTTTAGAGCATCTACCATGTGCTTGCATGGAATGAGTTTTTCATCTTTTGTTTGATACACATCATTGACTTGGTGTATGACCAATTGTGAGTCTCCATGAATGTGTAGTTCTGTTACTCTCCATTCGATTTCTATATTCGTGCCATTTAGCAAAGATTCATATTCAGCTATGTTTTTGGTACAAGGGAACTTGATCCTGAATGATTTTGGAATGGAGTAATCCTATGGTGTTATGAATAATATGCCAGCTCTGGACCCATTCTGTGTGTAAGATCTATCAAAGAATAAGTGCCATGTTCTGGAGGATATGTGCATGATAGAAGAATCAGGAAATTCCATATGTAGTGGTTGGTCATCAAACATTGGAGCTTCTTCTAGTTGATCTGTAATAACTTGTCGTTTGATAGCTTTTATTTCAACATATTCAATGTCAATTTGGCTTAATAACAATACCCATTTTGCTAGTCTACCTATGAGGGTAGCTTTGCTCAATAAGTACTTTAACAGATCAATCTTTGCTATTAAATGTGTGGTTTGACCTAACATGTAGCATCTCAGCTTATATGATGCAAATATAATAGCTAGACATGCCTTCTCTATCATGGAATAGTTCTTCTCATAAGCGGCCAATGTTCTATTGATATAGTAGATAGGTCGTTCCTTCTTATTTTCATCATGTTGTGCTAGCAATGCCCCCATTGATGTATCTATAGCCGAGATAGACAATAATAATGGCTTCCCTTGAATAGGAGGCATGAGAATTAGTGGATTTTCCAAATATTGTTTGATGTGATTGAAGTTCTTTTCACATTCCTCGTTCCACATGAAGGTCACACCTTTATGTAATATCTTTGTGAAAGGTTGTGATATATTTGCTAGCTGAGATATGAAGTTTCTGATTGATTGCACCCTTCCTTGTAAGGTCTACATTTGACTGGTGTTCTTAGGAGGTTGCATCTCCATTATTGCTTTGACTTTTGCTGGATCTACCTCGATACCTTTATTTGAAACAATGTACCCTAGAAGCTTCCCTGAAGTGACACCAAAGGCACATTTCTTAGGATTTACTCGGAGACTAAATTTTTCCATTCTATCTAGTATTGTACCTAGGTCATCTATTTGGTTAGATCATTTCATTGATTTAGCCAAGGGGTCATCAACATAATCTTCAATATTTTTATGCATCATATCGTGAAAGATTGATGTCGTAGCTCTTTGATAGGTAGCACTAGCATTCTTAAGACCAAATGGCATTACATTCCAATAGAAAGTACCCCATGCACAAGTGAAAGTTGTCTTCTCTTGATCTTCTGGAGCTATCTTGATTTTATTGTATCCAAAGAAACCATCCATTAAATAGTACATTTCAAAGCCCACAGTCATGTCCACTGTTATATCGATATTTGGTAGTCAAAAATAATCCTTAGGGAATGCTTCATTGACATCTCTAAATTTTGTGCATAATCTAATAGATTTATCTAGTTTTGATATTGGAACTATGTTTGAGATCCACTCTGCATAATCTATGACTCAAATAAATCTAACTTTTAGTAGTTTCTCTAGCTCACCTTTGACAAGGAGTGCAACGTGAGGATGCATCTTACACAACTTTTGCTTGATTGGTTTGACTCTTGGAGTGATAGAGAGATGATGCACAATGATATTAGCATCCAATCCTGACATATATGAATACTTCCATGAAAATTTTCTTTTCTTTTCTATTAAGAATGTGGTAAACGCATGTTTCTCCTCTTATGATAGAGATTGTGCTACATAGATCAACTGTGTTTCCTCTACTGTGCCCAGATTGATAGGTTGAATTGGTTCTATCAAAACTAGAGATCTATCCTCTAAATGACTCAAAAGAACATCAAATATATCATCCTTTGGCTCCTCAGAGAGGTTTTCACCCTCGGATACATCTTTTGTTTTTACTATTTTTGGTTCTAGACTGCCACATAGTGGTTTTCACCCTCAAAACTCTTTTTCTTTTTTCTTTTATTCTTTTAACTAATATATTTGATATTTAACTCTGTCATGTTGATGCTAGGTTCACTGATGGAAGTCGTCATGGGTTCTACTATGTTTAGGTAGCATGCAAGAGCGTAGTCTATCCAGAAAGTGTGGATGTCTCGGCTTGGATCATTGGATGTCTGGTCAATAAGCTCAAGATATTGGATACTAAGCATAGGGATGGATTGGATGATAGTATTCACACATACAATATTGTCATCATTGGTTTTAATCTGACTCTTGAATTCAAGGATGATGTTACTACTCAAAATGCTCAATTCGTTAAGTGTCTCAATGTCATCATTGGATCCTATGTTATTGATAAGTGAATCAGACTCATGAGGTCTTTCATTTTGTTCTAAAATCATTTTGGACATAGGTGTGTATTGATGAATGCCATCTATGTTTTTTTATATTATAAGCTCATCTTCTTCTGGAACAATTCCCCATTCACACTCATTTGATTCCTCATCTGGATCTCTGGGAAAGTCAAGAATATATGTAAAATTAGGATGAATACTCCAAGCAAGGTGGCCTTCAGAGTCTAAGTGGAATTCATGTTCATGGGAAGCTATCTCAGAATCATTGGAGCATCCCAAATGTTAAGCTATTGTGAGAGGTACACCTTATTTTTCTTGTTTATTTTCAGGATCAACCGGTTCTTGTGTTGTGACTACCTCTTGTTCAGTAGTAGGTTCTTTTGTTTCTACCATGTTGATTATTTTAGGTTCCTTTTCATTTTCAAGAAGATCTAAGATGTGTTTAGGTATACGTTCATAAGGAAAAACATCAGTTGTGTCTAAATCATCACTGTCTCAATGTTGTGTTTCTTCCTTTTGTTGAGTATCTATTTCTAGTTTTATCTATTTTAGGACATGTGTAGAGTTTGCACTGAGATGGAAAGGTCTCTTATGATATCCTATGCTTGTAGTATCTTTGGTTTTCCTCCCATAGTGTTCAATGGGTTTGATGATACCTTTGCCTCTTGTTACTAGAGGTCCTTTTCTGGTGTATCCCATTTTAGACATTAGCTTGTGACCTAGTCCATATAATTTTGCAGGAATCTTAAGTATTTTAGAGTCACATTTTTTAATTGTTTGTGATTGAGACTCATCTTTGTACAACCAAGATAATATAGCCTCTTGCTCACTTAATTCTTGTTTGGATACCTGCTCTGTGATGAAACTCCCATCAAAGATAACTTGGGGTTCCTTAGTTGTAGGTTTCACTTTCTCTGAAGGTTGTCCATAAGACATAGGTGAAAGTGGGAGAGATGTGAAAGATAGGACTGGTTCCATTGTGTATTCTCCCATGCATGTATCTTTGATCTTGATTTCTTTTTCTATGTCCTCTATTTTGGATGTGGATGCTGTGTCAATTTGTTTGGTAGAAGACTCTATGTTATGTGGGACAAGTTTGTCTACACTTTCCTTCAAAGCATTGCAAGATGTTGACGTGTCTGCAGGTATAGTGACCTCTACTCCATCATAGGGAAATTTGACACATTGGTGGTACGTTGATGGAATAGCTTGCATCTCATGAATCCAAGACCTTCCTAGAAGAATGTCATTGGCCAATGGGAGATCTAGTACTTGACAAGTGCTATCTCAGATGACAAGTCCTCTTCTGATAGGAAACACAATGACTTCTTTGGAATTCCTTTCTTGTTCATCATATGCTTTTATGGTGATTTCCTTTTTAGGATTGATAGCATCTTCTAACAATCCCATTTGTGTAACCAGTTTATAGGAATATATATTTAGACCAGTGCCTCCATCTATCAACACACATTTGACACGATGGTTTTGGATTGGGACTTCAATATGCAAGGGTTGGTTATGTGGATGACTTAATGAATTATCATCTTCTTTTGAAAAGTATATGTACTGAGGGGATGCCAAGTGACCCACCATTATTTGGAATCTATCAAGATCAAGATCTTTAGGAACATTAGAACCAATGAGAGCTTTGTCCATAATTGTACGATAAGCAGGATAAATCTGTAATATCTCAAAGATAGCAATTTTGGCATTGGTATATTGTAGTTGTTGGATTATGTTGTAGGATGTTGTTTTGGACTCTTTAGAATTGGAAGATTTAGGTGAAGTCCTTTTTTTAGATGCAGATGCAAGATTGAATGGCACCTTTGGGGTGTTTGATGAACCCGAGTTTTGTCCTTGGAGAGTTACTTGAGCTTGAGATCGAGTGACTGCATTAGATGACTTGTTATCTTTGTCCTTTTTGACAATGGTGATGACATTGCACTATTTAGATATGCATTGTTCTACCATGTTTATGACATCATTATTACCAGAGTAAGTGTAATTGACTTTAGCACCCATGTTTGGTTTAGAAGATGAATCTCCTTGAGTGTGTTTCGAAAAAGGTTCCGTGAATTTTGTATGATCATTATTGGATTTATGGTTGTCAATCACAATTTCTCCAGCATCAATTTTTTCTTGAATGAGATGCTTCAGATGCATGCAGTTATTGGTTTTATGACCCTTGTTTTGATGGAAATCATAGAAATCAGTCTCCTTCCACCATTTAGGTTACACTTAGGGGTCATATGGTTTGATCTCAGGTAATGTGATGATATTGTTTGCCAATAGAGTTTTCATGGCAGATTCCAAGGACTCACCCAAAGGAGTGAACTCACGCTTTTATTTTGTAACCCATGGTTTATAGTCATTTGACTTTTTAGTAGGTTCAATCACCTTCATTTTTTAAGCTCTTATGGCTTGGGTGCCAATTGCAAGATTAAATGTCGATGCCTTGGGTGGAGCACTGATGTGATCAGCAACACCATCTATGATGACATTTTTGTTTTTGTTCCAGAATTTTCCCTTATCTTTGTTGTTGGAACTAGAACCTGAATCATACTTGTTCTCCTTATGAAATGATATATCTCCCTTGTGAATGAGTACATTTTTCTATATTTATGGAATTTTCTACCATTTTGTCAGAAGAAGTGTGATTTTGCATTTGAAGATGATAATTGATTTCCAAAACTAAATTATTGATGAAGATTTCTAATTTTTTATTTTCTAGAATTTTTCTGGCATAGAGCGAAAACTTCTTCCTCCAGCGTTTGAGGAAGGTCAGGAAGGGTTCTCCTGAATTTTGTTTCAAGTTGCAGATATCGATCATTGTGACTGAATGTTGGATATTGTAGGAGTATTGTTGATAGAATAGTTTGATCAACTCCTCAAACATTTTGATGGTTGAAATCATTTTAGAGAACTTGTTGATGGCTGCTCCCCCCAAAGATCATGGGAAGAGATGCATTATGTACATTGGTTCATGCATAAAATCCATGCATAGAGTGCAAAATTCTTTGACATGATCTTGAGGATCGTAATTTCTATCATATTTGTCATATTTGGGTATTTCCACTCTTTTTGGGAAGGGTGGCAAGTACAAGGTTTGGTCAAATGGAAATGGGCATAGGGCCTCCATAGAGAATTCTTTAGGTTCTTTCTCCTTTTCTATTTTGTTAAGTTTGACTTGCATAGCATGCATCTATTTCATCATAGTTGTGATGGGTGTTTCTTCCTATTGTGTTACGATATTTTCAACATTGAAGTCTTGAGGGAGTTTGGCTCCTTGTTGAGCCAGTTGTAGGAAGTATGCCTCTTTCTCTTCTTGTAAGAAGTGTTTCATCATTCTTTTAAAGAGGTCATCATCACAAAATCATTCAATTTCTAATGGTATAGGTTCTTGATCTCCATCATGATTATATTTTTGGCCTTTGGAGCCCTGGTTAGCTCTACCTTGAGACATGGTAGCACTCTGATTGATATTTTGTGTTGATGCGAGAGGGGTTGTGTGTCCTCCTTTTAGGCACAAATTTCCAAGGGTTTCTTCTTCATAAAGATTGGTGTTGTAAGGTTGATGTAAGGTCTGAACAATAAGAGAAGATGAAGGTGATATATTTGGTTCTTCTCTAGGTTTTTTGTGTGAACAGGCTCTAGTTTCCACCATTAAACTTAGGTGAATCGAGAGAGCACGATAAGAGAACTAACAGATGATCTGAATTAGAAAATATCAGGTGATGCAACCTTTTCAAGATTGGTTTAAAAAGGATTGATTTGGACGTTATAAATGGAGGATATTGTGCCCGAGATGTATGGGTAGACATCCAAAAAATGGTGGACACGAATTCACAACACTTAGTTGTTTCGAGATGATAAATCAAGGTTGTTCTGACAAGGTTTTTGACACAAGACAAGACGTGGTTCAGATTGATCAATTAGATGACGTATCAAACTAAATAGGTCACTTTGGGAAAATAAGAGGAATTCTCTATTTCTCTGTTGTTCCTGATACAATGAGTATTCTGACAAAATTTGGATAATAGTTCCAAGTTGATTTAATTTCTGACAAAATTTGGACTTTCTCACAATTTTGGGTAAACTATCGTATGACAGTATCTAGGCTCGTACAACACGGAATGAGGTCTGGCATGACAATTGCAAAATCTCATACGATAACTGATACCAGGGTTAACTTTTGCTGGGGATTTTTTACAACTCTCATACGACATAGTATGGCTTCTCGTATGACACTTAGGGGGTTCTGATACAACACTTGCAGATCAAAAGCAATTGTCATATGACAATTGGAGGTTCTGGATGATAGTTGACACCAAAAAAAGGATTTTGCTTTAGTTTTTCTAGATTTTTCAAGCTTTTTGGTATTTTTTGTTTCAATTGGTTTGCAAATTTTTATGTCCAAGTTTGAAGATCTATGTATTGGATTGTCTAAGGATGTTTAATATAGCAGTAGGCTCACAATCACAGAAAACATATGTGAGTTGACTCAATGAATCAAACACACCTATCTTACCCTAGCTAGGAGAAGAGATGCATTACTTGCTCATTGATTTAGGAACACACTCAGAGACTCCTCAGAATATGCAAGTCCAAAAACATGCAATGGATGTTGAAGCCCATATTACCTGAGTTCAAGCATCAAAGAGGGATTGATATGACGAGTTTCTTGGGGTGACTACTATTCACCTCACACAAGCACTACAAATCCTTCAGAGGAAGATCGGTAGAAAATGAGCTTAGGCTTTTGATCAAGGCATCCATTCACAACTGTCTCCCATAATCCCACAAGCAAGATTGAGGCGTATAGCCCTATGATTACTCTGATCTATGTAGTCTCACAAGCAAGATTTAAGTGGCTCCGCTCTACACAAAATCAAAGCATGTTCATGGAATGAATCCAAGGAACAAGCACAGCTATGTCTTTTGAAGCTTTAACCTCAAGGAAGTGTCAAATTTTATAGTGGGTAAAAGAGTCGGCTTAAGACTTGTCCCCACTTGGGTCATTCCTAGGAGCTTTTTACCTCTCTGGTAGGCCCTCTAAAGGATTAAATAAAATGTGAGGTTGGGGACCACGGGATCTAGTTTTTTGATTCTCTGAAAGAGAAGAGCATAATATCCTAACATTTTCCTTTTCCCTATCCAAAACACACCAAACATAGTTAATCTAGAGATAGTACGCAAACTGGCACTAGGAAATATATCTTCTAGGTTTCTGATTCTTCTAAGAAGGAGAAGAGCATAATCCCCTCAATGGCAATAGGCACACATACCTAATTAGCTAGGTGCCTATGAAAATGAAATACTAAGCAAACATAATATTTTCTCAATGATGCTTTGGCAACTTGTAAAACCACTTGTCAGAAATCTTTGTTGATTAAGCATCTTTGACAAGCAACTTTTTGAATGGGGTTTCCTGCAAAAGAAGGGATTAGAAGTCAAGATAAGAAGAGCCTAAAATAATGGGTTTTTCTTCTCAAGTATTCATCTCTCATCCTGCAAAGATATGTTAGGCTGTCTCAAATAGTCTCACACCAGAAAATATCAATTGTTAGGGTTAGCTGTCAGTCAAAATCTAAAATTAGAATCTCAAAAACTGCTCAAAAATCTCATACGACAATTGAAAACTTGCCTCAAAACTCATACGACAATATACTTGCTCTCATACGACACTTGGGGCACGATACAACTCTGGGTACCTACACACACGACAATCCAAGATCAAAACAAATATACATAACAACCAATATGACAATGCAAAAATGTCATATGTCGTACGACAGACAGAGGCTTCTGGTATGACAATCTGTAAATGTCATACGAGATTGTATAGAAAAAATAAAAATTAAATTTTGAATTGAAAATGTTAGAAAAATGATTAAAATGAGAATGGTAACCCATTGTCGGGCCCCACAGTGGGTGCTAGAAATGTGTGTGTGAAAATTGTACCTATTTATGAGACACAACACTTCAGTAAAACATTATTAGTTAATAATCAGAAAATATACAATAAAGACAAATATCATCAACCAGACGATTTACTGCCTTCTAGTAGATGCGAGTATGGTATTCTCAGAAATTGACCAAGATCAGTGACAATGCAACATCTAAATGAAGGATTTGAATGCAAAAGCTATGAAAATGAATCCATATTTAATCTATATTTTTGGGATTTTCTATGCAATAATGATGTTCAAACAATGTAAAATTATCTAAACTTAATGAAAGATGAATTGAAATCTAAGCTATCAATGCTATCAATGCAATGAAATAAAGAAAATAATGATTAGCAAAGAATTTCAAAGATGGCACAATCTCCAATTCTCCAGATTACACGTGCAAAGATTCTCCAAATTTGCAATCATTTGTAAAGGACTGGGGCCTGTTTATATAGAAATCCAGCATTTTGAGAACTCATGAAAAGTAAAAAATCTCTCCCTGATCAACTCAAATTGATTGTTAAGTTATCAGGAAATTAGAAATAGTTATCTCACAAAATCATGCAAAACCAACTTTTTAACTCGAATTAGAAGTTTGAGATCACTCTAATCTGCTTTTCAACTCACAATCACATGTTGAGTTTGAAAATTTAACAAATTGAATTCAATAGTTGATTTTGAGTTTAACTATTTTTATGATTTGTGCATAGATAATTATGATTTTATTTAATTCCCATGTGTTTTTATTCTCAACTTAACTGATTTGAATAATTAAATAACTGATTTATGGGTTAATCAATTATTTTAATGTAGTGCCTCTCCAACTCTGTCATTGCAAGGAGGTAATAGAGTCTCAAACTTTGGATTGCAAGTACAATGAGATGAGTGTACTTGATGTTAAATACTATTTCATTTAACAAATAACATGTTGCAATAAATGAAATACTATGATGTTGTATCATGTTATTATTTATCTTTTCGAATAGTATATTCATGAAAATGCTTTATTGATTAAATATATTAGTTGTTTACGTTCAAAAAATTGGATTAGTAGGTTAGGACGATTGTCATTAATTCTTAGACATTATGTCTTATATGCCACTGTTAATTTTAGGAAGATTTAAATGGACATATGCTCATATTGGTAGAAATAATTTATTTAAATGCTTCAAGTTAATGCAATATTGTATGATTATATATTGTGTATGATGTACCACATCTTGCTATGTATTTTGCCCATTAGTGTTGGTACGAAGTGAGACAGAACCATAGTCACTTTCTTGCGAGATCTACACAGTGTCTTGTTATCCTTCACTGTGACTGTCTGTGTTTATGTGCTTCAGCTACATACTCTATGTGCTAACTTGAATAGGTACCAGACACATTCCACCTGAGTTACAAGATTTGAGTGTGTCTATTTCCCCAATGGTGGTTATTCGAAGATGACACATTGACCAACTTCCTTAAGCATATCCTCGTCGTGTTAAATTGAACACGATTTGTCTTTGAAATAACCTTATTACATTTGGCTAGTACTATATGGTAAAGGCCAATAACCCTAACCCTGTGTGGATACCCTATGATAAGTGTCTTTGTGTTTAGATGCATGTTGTAGAAGTTTTATTGTAAATTATGAGTTTTGTTAGATTAATAATTTAATTTAATAATTAATTTTGATTAAATGAGTTTAAAGAAATTATTATATGACTTTTGATGATGAAATAATAATTGAATAATATTTGGGGCACTTGAGAATAATTGGGGATTAGAAGGAAGTAATTTTTTATTAAATTTATGATTTAATATTATATTGAGTTTTATAGTGTAAATGTTTATTAAATATTTGAAATAGATTAATTGATATTTTAAAAAAGATGAATATGACATATATGTGCTTATTTTGATAGGCATTGCATTATCATGATAAATTAAGTATTTGAGAACAAAGAATGTATTTTAATTATTAGTTATTTTAAATATTTCAAAAAGTGAAGTGAAAGTCTTTTTTTTTAAAGAATGAAAGAAAGAGAAAAAGAGGAGGTTTTTTTGTTATTCTTGGAAAATTGTTTTTAGCTCTCAAACCCTTCTACATAAAGAAATTTGATTTTTTTGTTGGGAGAAATCTATTGGAAAGATTTTTGTGGGTAAGAGCTCAATGGATTAGTCTCTTCAAATTCTTCTTGTTGTCCAAAAGATTAAAGCTATGATTGGGTATGTGAAGAGTTCTTCAATTTTAAAGTTTTGCTCAAGTTGAGGTAGAGTTTTGTTGATTTCTCTGTCTATGCTCAATCTTTTCAATCTAAATCAGTTTTGTTTGTTTAGCAATAAGATTTAGAATATTTCATATTATTACACATTTTGGTTTCATGCATTGTATTATTTGTTTTGTTAAAAAATGTCAAAAATGTGCCCTAAGTGGTGTTATGCTGCCCAAATTTTTAGAAATAGTAAAAATATGAATTTTATGTTAAAAGAGGGGTGTTGAGCACTTTATGTTATTAAGGAATCATGTCTTATGCAATGTAATCTTGTATAATGGATCCTCAGTATGAAGAAAATGTAAATATAAGTAACAATGAGATGCTTAGTAGTAGTTTCGTGTTTCAATGTTGGTACTAAACATGCTTGTTATAGCTCCTCTCTTGGTATTTGCATAGTTAAGGTTATCATAGGAACACTTTAATTGGTGCTCTAAAATGAATATCAATATAATCTTGCAATTATGTTTCTGGTGCAATCGAGTGCTTGTCTCCTTGATGTGCCTATCTATGGTACTCCACTTGGTGGGGGTTATTCTTCCTTCTTTTCCTAGCTTTTTCTTTTAAGAAAATCAATAAGATTATCGTATGATAGAGTATTCTATTGTACAAACTAGTATCTCATCATACGATAAAATATTTATGTATGATTTAGGAACTTCATTGTATGCCATTTAGAATTTCATCATTTATGGTAAAAAAATTTATCATATGATAAAGTAAATGAGTTTATCATTTATCAAAGAGTGGGCACTTAAGCCCTTGGCTAGAAGATGTAAGTTGACTTTTTAGATACTTTTTTGGGAAACACACCCTCCCGAATTCAAAATAGATCAATTTTTTGATCATCCTAGTAATTATGTGTATGTATGTTTGTCTTTGTGATTAATCGGTAAATAAATCTTGTATGATTAACCATGGTAGGAATTGTCCCTCGGGCTTAAAAAGAACATAATTATGGAAATGTATATCATAGTAACTAGATAAACTCTTGTATATTAATCACTTAATCAATAGTGAACTAGTAGACACATGTAACTGTCCCTTGAAGCTTAGTAGCATGCTTGGGAATCTTTGGCGGTGTTGTAAGAATTTCACTTGCATATGTAGATATATAGTTGTGTCATGTTTTCTTGCACTTCTTATATTACTTAATGCTTATTATTGTAGTTGATTTTATTGTTGTAATGTTATCAGTCTATCTTTATAAAAAAAATCATGCTTGTTTTGATCCTTGTTTCCAAGGATTCCTGGGTGGGGCATGACATTTAATCAAACTTTATTCCAAATCATATTATTAAATTTGACAACTTGATTTTAATCAATTAAATAAATATTCAATTGATTATTTTTAGAAATTGTGATTTATTGTCAAATAAACAATATTAATTTAAGAATAAATATTAATTAAATTAATTAAGTGGCTAAATGAAGTTTAATTAATTAAATATAATTGACTTTAGGATAAATAAAATAATATCATTTATCGCCATATAATATTTAATTAGAAATCATTAGGATAAATTAGTAATATTTAGGAATATTCCCCAGTGTAGAATTAGAATAGGATCGATTAGGGTTTTGATTATTCGATGTACAGATGTGCCTTAGGTTAGGACTTTAGAGTCAATTTTGATCAATTTGTCGATGTAGGAGGTCAATGGTACTGAAGCCCATTTTTGGGATATTACAAATTGCTCTTTTAGAAGCTTGTGCAAACCTATATATTTCCCTAAAGAAATTTCTCCTTTTAGTGATTTGCAATCCCATATTGTATCAATTCTAATTTTGGTGTCGTAGCCTAGGGTTAGTGCCTTCATATCTTTCAGGTATAATGTACTCCTTGTTATGTGGTCTAAAATATTTGTAATCAATGATATATATTGTGAGTATATTTCACATCATGGTTTTTCCCACATTGGGTTTCCATGTAAAAATTAATTTTTATTTGTTTTTATTGCTATTATTATATCTTTTGTGAAGTTTAAGTAGGATAAAAATAATTATTACATGTGATAGAAAAGTTTTAAGATTTGGTCAAAGATTGATTCACCCCACCCCCCCCCCCCCCCTCAATATTATTGTGTGTTCAACAATTAGTATAAGAGTTAATTTCCTCCACAATAATCTTAACTACTTGAGCAAGATCTGGGATGGTGAATGAAAATGGAAAAAAAGTATCTAAGTCTAATGGATGAACTATTACTTTTGAAAGATAGGGATGGAATCCCATTTGGAATCTGGGATACACTTAAGAAATATTATACTCCTATGACTAGGGGTCCTACTATACCAGATGATATCAAGTTACATGTGAACATTATGAAGACCATAAATACTCTTATTAGTGCATTGGGTGATTCTAAGTTGGAAAAATTCATGTCATCCAAGATTGTGAATGAAGATTTGGGAAAAAATGGGCAACACATATGAAGGAGGCAAGAAGATCAAGAAAATCAAGTTGTAAAACTTGAAGTACAAGTTTGAAAAGGTAAAAATGATAGATGATAAAAATATTTAAGGATACCTACATTGGGTAAATGAAGTTGTGATTTCAATTAAAGGGGCTTTGGTGGAACTATAGAAGACAATGATGTTATATGGAAAGTAATGAGAATTATGACTAGAAATCACAAATCCTTGTTGGTGGCCATTTAGCATAGACAAAAAAAGAAAAAGTACACATTGGATCAACTTAGTGGGTCTGACACTTATTATGAATTGGACATGCTTGGAAACAATAAAAATGATAGAATGGATGTTGCATTCATGGTGACAAAGAAGGATGAAGATGTACCTGAGTCAAGATATGATCTCAATGAAGAAGAAGTAAATTTTGTGAGGATACTGGAGAAAGGATCTAAAAAGTATAAAGGTAATTTATAGTTTAAATGTTTAACTTCTAGAAGAATAGGTCTTTTTATATATCCTCATAAGGAAGGTAATGTTGAGAATCCTAATGATGATGAAAGAAGGGATAGTCATAAAAGGAATAATAGATATACAAGGACTGATAATAGAGATAAGGGTAAGAAGACTTATTGTTCTATGGAAGATCATCCACTAGAGGATGAAGATGGAAATGATTTAAATAATGAGGTACTATTCTTGAAGATCAAGAAAAATGATGGAAATAAATCCAAAAGACTAAATATTGTAGAGAATAATGACATATTTGATTCTAGATGTTTAAATCATATGATCGGTGATAGAAGAGAGTTCATCCAGCTTGAAAAGTGTGATAGAAGATAAATCACATTTTTTGGTGAAGGTTCTACAAATATATGTGGTAACAAAATCATATCTATTGATGAAAAACATAAAACTAGTGGTGCCTATTATGTCAAAAGATTAAGGTAAAAATTTTCAAGTGTAAGTCAGTTGTGTAATAAAGAATACAAGGTTAGATTGTATGCATCTAAATTTGAAATTATAAAAAAATTCAAGAGATTGGTTGTAGAAGGTATGAGGAATGGAAATATCTACTATCTTAAAGGAAAGAATGGAGATAGTTGTTTTTTGGCTCAGAGAAGTGAGTTTTGGCTATGGAACAAAAGGATAGGTCATATCAACATTGGTAATATGTTGAATATTAGTTCTATGAAGGTTGTGATATGTCTACTCAAAATCATCAATCCTACTAAGACTATATGCAAAGAATGTAAGATGGGAAATAAAACTAGAAACAAGTTCAATAACAAGGAGTTCTCTACTAAAAGACTTTAAAATTTGATACATACAGATATATGAAGACCCAAAATAAAAAAAGGATTGAATAGTGATAGGTATTTCATATTAATTATTGATAATTATTTTAGGATGACTTGGGTCACATTTTTAAGAGAAACGTCAAAAGCATTGGATAGGTTTAAGACATCTAGGAATTTGGTTGAAAATCATATAGATGCTAGAATCAATTGTTTAAGTTTTGATAAATGTGGAGAATTTACTTCATGTTATTTTGATAGATTTTATGAAGATCATGGAATTGGGGGGAAATTATCTTCTCCTAGAAATCCGTAGAAAAATGGAGTGGTTAAGAGGAAAAATAGAACTATTGTAGAAAAATATAGAACTGTGTTGAACGATGAAAATTTACCTAACATATACAAGAGATATATTGTATACATTATTATTTATCTTTTCATTAGGGTACAAGTGAGAGTAAATCATACCAAAACACTATTAGAAAGTAAAGTCCACCAAGATAACTAAGAGGGGGGTAAATCAGTTATCAGATAAAAACAACTTATAATACCATTATCAAATTTCAACCATGTAACCAATATAAACAACAACCATAGAAAGATAAACATACACAATGATACAAGATATGTTGACTAGGGAACCTCTTGATCAGAGAGTAAACCCCAGTGGGGATGGTACCCACAAAAGATGTACTAATATAAAAATTCCTTATGAGAGGATGGACCCTGCTAAGAGTCTATGAAATACATTCAGTACATATTAGTCCATGTTAGGAGACTTTGAATACTTGTTAAAAGATTCTAACCCGGTTAAGAGTTATGGAAGGCAAAAGGACCCATTGTCCAAACAACTTCAAGGGAAAGATCACTGAACTCACTATCCAACTGATCTTTTTATTATCTGAATAGAATAATACCAATAATTACTAATTTCATCAACTCCTTTGTCTGTGCCAAAACTGCACTAACTGCTTTACCAGATCTACTTAATTTGCATATCCTTTTACAATATCATCATATATCTCTTATATTCCTTTTCACATATTACAATCAAGGAAAACAATCCTTCCTTTATACTGTACTCAAATAGTTCACAATAGAGTCAGCCAACTAGGCTTAACCATTTACAAAATATAAATCATTACACGTTACATAATATTTCATAACCACATAAAATTTTTGGCTTCCAAACTAAATAATTATTCACATGTGTGACCTTTGACTATGTTGTCTCATCCAAGTCACCTCTGAAATATCATAAAACTTTGTATAAATGTGCATGTCCAGATTCTATCTCGATTAGGAGATATAATCCAGTTATCACAAGCCGCTTCTCAGGAACACTGTCTGAATACTATTTCCACTAAATTTTACATAACTATCATTAATAATTAAATTTATGTACGCACTCTTAACCATAATCTTAGGACACAATATAGAACAAGTCCTCAACTCCGCATAGCTTGATTTGCAATTCTTTACATGCGCTAATACAAACATTGTCTATTTCTCTGCTAATTTCTAGTAAATCAATGTGTTGACATCAATGACAAACACAGTCATGAATGCAACATACAACTGCTATAGAATTACTCTGAATAGTCCCCCATAGGACATATTCAGCATTCATTCCTAACAAACACCTTATGAGATTTCATTTTTAAAGGTTAACTATGAAATAGTTTAGAATATTTGGGAGAAAATACAACATCAAGAGGGATGAAGACAATCTTGGGAAGTTAGATACAAGATCAAATTAAGACATATTCTTTTTATATTATACAAAAAGAAAGGCATATAAATTCTATAACTTGAGGCTAAAAAATATTGCTAAGAGCATTAACATCTAGGTAAGTGAGGATTGGAATCAAACTACTCCAAACCCTGAGTTAGTTTTCAACCAAATAGTTTTAGACAAAATAATAATAGTTTTAGACAAAGCTACTCATTGCTTCCAAGAAAACGCTATTCAATTTACTTTGACAAGAAATATTGCCTTCTATTCTCAGTCTGACATTGTTAGATTTGGGTCCCCTCTTATTTTTCACCCCCACCTCGGCTTTGTTTTGGAGGGATGATGTCAAATCCAAAGATATTGTGTCCACTACCCCTAGACTAGAGTGAACTCCCAATTCATCCCCCTCTCCAAATAATCATTATATTCATCCTCTGAATCAGAGTCCGTAGAATTTCCTCCACTGTCTTTAACACCTTCAAATGAACTTTCTTGGTTGTAGATAGGATAAATTTTTATGTCTTTAAAAATAACAACATTAGTCTCTATGGCTTGATTGTCCCTCTGAAATCCTTGATCTGGTCCATAAAAACACTAATTTTTCTATATGTGTCCATCCTCTCTACTTATAAATTCCATTGACTATGGTATTGGGGGTCCATTTACTACATCATAGGTGGAATCTCCCTTAACTGACCCCCCAAAACATTCAACCATAAAAATTGACCTATCATTTGTCTATCCATTTGCTTCCTTGTTGTGAGTGTCATAATTTTTTTCCCTTTCATGTTTGGTCCTTTCTACTACCATAAAATCACCTTATGTTACCTTCTCTTATCCTTGTAATTGATCTTCATATTCCAATAATCTCCTTTCTAGATCATTTCCACCATTTGTAGCCTTTTCCTTCCCATTGTCAGAGCCTTAAACATCACTCCCCCTATCAAAAATTTCATCTATAATACCCCTTTGTGCACCACCCCCGTAAGATAGTAACCCATTATGAGAAAGCATGCATTTACTTTTGTGAGATTGTAGTACCTCCCAAGCCATTTAATTACATTGGTTCTCCCATTTATTTCCCTTAGATAGTTTTATGATATCTTTAGCTAAGAGCTCTTGCATTAACTATTTTCCTTGAAACCCTTCTTTACACAGCTTGAGTGAATGTGCTAAAGCTTTACACTTCAAACAAGATTCCATTGTACCTTCAACAATAATTTTTTGTTTCCAAACACCAGACCTTGATTTAATTTCAATAGTCTCTAGAAGAATGTGAATTGATTTAAAGTTGATGCATATCCATGTATACATGCTAAAATCAAATTATCAACTACCTCTTCTGCCATCACAAAATTCTTGATCCTATTACCAATATTCCTTAGGGTTTCAATATCTTTGTATTTTTGGGCTAAGTCAAGGAGCTTCAACCAAACAAGGAAAATGCTAACTGTTTCTTCATGGGGATTAAAGTCGAGTTTCTATTCCTTAAAGAAAAAACCCTTTCCTTCTATGAATAAAGGACTACTATTGAGTATCCAATCTCTATCATGTGCATTAGAATAAATAACCAAATAGAAACCATTTGTCAAGGTTTTTAGCTCAACACCCTCACCCTAATGCTCATTGCACCATGAGTGAATTTTTGAGAAAGTAGGCCAAGAACCCGCCTATTTCAAGAAAAAATCCTTCTCCTTGAGAAATGATTTGATTTGTGCCATTCCTCATTTTGTATCAAGATAGAAATGACCCTATTGTATTTGGAGTTTTGACCTACCTCTAAAATCCTAGATACTTCCATACAAAGTTTAGGGCACTAAAAAAAATTGTGCATCGACTTAAAATCCATGTGCTACCCACACTGCATCAATTGAAACCCAACAAAATTATTTCCCTCATGTACCCTAGGTGGCCTAGCTCTAGAATCATCCTTGTTACTCGAGTGGTTTGAGTTCACCAGAGCCTTCGATGTCCATTCTGAATGGTTTTTCTAAGATCGGTGTTTCTCCTTCTTGAAATTCCTATTAAAAGGCAACCTAAAACCCATGCCACCTATGATGAATGCCCTCATGGAGCCTAAAAATTAGCCACAATCGCCTCTCTACCATTGCAGACTCTTGAATATTAATAAAATTAATTTAATTATACCAAGCTCATTACAAATTATTGTTCCATAACATATAAAAAAAGGATAGAATCTATTTTACAGATGGAGAGTTTGAATATTTTCAATTGGCTTGGAGAAAAGGAAGTGAATAGATGGAACAATATTACCCAAAGGAAAATAAAACAAGTAACACATTATAAGCTAGTATTAGTATTTAGTGAAAATAAAGTTACTTTATGTTATAAAATAAAATTATAAAATTAAAGTGACTTTATTTATAAAATAATTATAATAAAGTCACTTTGGAGTATATAAAATAAAAAAGACTTTTCATCCAACATTGAGAGTGGAGGCTCGCCAATGGTTTAGGAAGTCTTTATAAAGGAGCCCCACCCTTCTCCAAGACTCATTTTATGTGATTATTTGATACTTGAATTTTTCCATACTTGATAGTGTGATAGTGACAACCATTTCCAAGGATGAAAACCCTTGGGAACTCATAGGTTGGATAGAAACCCAACTCTACTTGCAGGGTGGATTCATCTAGAATTCACTATTGAGCTTATTCACAAAATTTTAGATCCAATAATGGAATTGATGTATAGATAAGAAGTTATATGAATCTTTCTAATATTTTCTAGTTTGGGAGATAATTGTTACAACATTGTTTGGAGGAGATCACATGTGGTTTCAAAATGACTCAACATGTTGTGGATTTGATACAAATTTTATTACATGTGTGATGACTAGGGTTTAAGGAAGAATCACATATTGGAAACAAAATTTCTTTAGACTTATATTGATTTCAGTAGCAAAGTTTTGTGATATCTCTGGCATCTTATCATACTGAAATAATAGAGGGTTTTATAGCTTCCATTTATACTCTAGACAACTACCTTGGGGGCGTTCAATGCAGGTGTTGAAGGTTCCCTTCTCATATTGAGTTTCTTATGGCCTCATGAAGGGTATACACAGGAATACAATCAATTCAAGTAAGGTACCAAATCAGACTTAGTAAATGAAAAAAAAAATTCCTTATGGTATTACAATCTATTAATATTTTCACTAGACCCAGTATTAAGTATTAACAATTTTGATATAAGCCAAATATGTTTTCATTTCTTTGAGATTGTATTATTTAGTCTAATGAAATTATTATAATTTTATATACAATGTTGTTGGTTTTGGAAATGAACAAACATCCCAAAATATAACATTCATCAGAAATTCAAAGTCCAGTGAGTTGATTTCCAAGTGTTTGACAAAATGTCAAACATCTAAAATTGAGAAAATTAGTTCAGATTAGGAAAGTGTTCTTACAGATTGATATGATCATATCCTTGGGGGCTTGATCATCTCTCAGGCTTAGTGATATCCTATCTCTAGCTCATCTTGATCTTAAATTTTCTATCTCTTCATTTCTAATTTATGGTGAATATGAGTGTAAGTTCATACTCTCGCTAAATTGGGGGCTAAATGTAGTGTCGTAAATTCTACTCCTTTAATTAATGAATCCAATTTCACACTCTCCTAGCACTCATTTTTTCTTTCTCATTTTTCTAATAAATTTTTGAACCACTTTTTCATTTAAATTAATAATTAAATAAAAGGTACAAGACTTATCCTATCTTAAATCTTAACACGCTTCTCTTTGGACCCTTATTTTAAGTGTGCCCTTTATCTTATATCACTTTAATATAATATGGGTCCTATATCATTTTAAGTTTAATGGAATAAAGGCCCCACTTTGATTTCTCCCACACAAATATGGATTTTGGATCTAATAACTAGGCCATATTATCTTTCTATCCCCAAAATGTGAGCCAAAAAGTGGCAGACTAATTCACTAAGCATAGACTATGTGTGAAATCTTAAAGTGTCCTTTTTATCTAACTTTAAGGGTGGATAAAAAATCCTTGAGGTCCCCAATTCCATCCCTATAATTTAAATATTATTGTTTTAGATCTGCCTTAATGCAAAATCACCTTGAAGACACGATGTAAAGCATCTCCTCTAATTCAATTTACCCCACATTCATAAACATCTTTGAACTCTTCTGAAGAGATCATATTTCTTAATAGAAAATCTAATCCAAGAAGCATCAAGTAAAGATGGAAGATACATAAAGGTATCTTCAAGTATGATTTTATGGTAAATTTTGTGATGATTCTTCATGTTATTACATCAACATTTGGTGCACTTATTCTAAGAGTATTGCATCATCAATCAAAGGTATAATCATTGCAATTCAAGTATTTTAGTTCAAGCATTTAATTTAGATTTGATATTTCCTTTCCATACCACAATTTTTGTTGGGTTCATTATGAACCTAGGGATCAAGACTAAGGTAATCCCATATATAACATAAACTCCATTTTCTCTTAATGTGTGAAGGTATAGGTCTAGAGGTAGGTTGCAAGTCAAGATTGGAGGCATAAGAGCATATAGAAGATAGATACATGAGTAATTTGTCATTTTCCATCAATGAGATTGGGGTGCTTAGCATTGTAGCCCTAGCAATTTCACCCAAAAGTCACTATAAGAGTATTTAGAGGCTCTTGAGACTAGTGCAACTATTGTTTGGAACTTAAAAAACCTAAAGGACTATGACACCTATCAAATTAGTCTTGTGACTTTGAGCTTAGATTTCATACACAAGTTCTTCTATGCATCCTCTTTCAAGTTTTGTATATCATAGTTGGTTCTTAGATTTTCATTTGTTGGCTTATGTTGATTATTGTCCATTTTGCACCTTTTAGCCTAGTTCTTGCATTGCCACTTTCCAATCACATACAAATCCAATCGAAAACAACTCTAAAGAGAACAATAAATCTACATTATGCTCAAATCTCCCAAGGGTTTGTAGTTGGGCTTATTATTTGTTCTCCAATGTAATTAATGGGTTTTTGGTTTTGACTCCTGGTTTAGGTTTAACTCCCATTTTTGCGCATTACAATTTGTTCCCATTCAATTACTCATTCATAATTCTAGAGGATGTGGAAAAATTTCATATTCATGAAAATGTATATAGTTTTCTTCAAAAATAAAATCAAAGGACTCGTGAAACTCACAATTATGTTCACAAGTTATGCTATTGCCTATTTTCATTAAAAATATTGCAAGTTTTTGCATACTAGTTATAGTTGCTTGAATTTGAGTTGAATTCAAATAAACAATGTTAAACAATAATGCTTCATCTAAAATTTAATAATTTTTCCCTATAATTTATGACACCCTTATGATAGGTCCAATTTCGAAGGGATTTGTAAATTCAAAATGATCTAAATTAAGTAATTTTTTAGCTATACGCGAATTTACAAATTATATGAAAGAACTAGTAGTAGATAAAAATATGCATAATGAGATAAACTAATAACAATCAGTTAAGTTCCTTATTGGTGGAGATGTCAATAAACGAGCCTTGATGAACCAAATCTATTTTTATTATAGATGTTATCTAAATATTACTTGTCCAAACACCTTAAATATGTTAGAATTACTATGTGTAGCTCAAATTTGCATGGAAACCTTTCCGTGAGTCCCCATACACACAATGTTCTACTAATAGTAGTAAAAATGATAATCTAAAAAATCAAATGACATTTGGATGCATTTTTTGGCAATTATTAAGTAATTATTCCTTTTACATGCACTTGAAATATGGTCATTCTCAAGTGTAGGTGAATAAAAAACTATTCAAACACTAAAAATTTAAATATAAACCACAACATATTAAAGTTAAAACTCGTTCACAATGCATGGGCGTACCATGAGAAATATATAATGTATAGGAAATGGACAATTATATCTTTAGAAGGTATACCTTAGTTTCCAAAATAAGCTTGATAGAATTTGTTGTAGAAAATGAATATGATAATTAAGTACATGTATACTATAATATATATAGGGTTATATGGGATTGGCTCGAGTGATAAAAATATTAGGGCTTTCAACAATCAACACGTAGTTGATCTCACATAAGACTTTGGTTAATTTTTAAATTGTGTTAAACACCACATTTAACTTGGCATATGCCATGTGCACTAATAGATAAGGCTAGGAGATATTGATAATTTTTAAAATTATACCAAATACCATGTCATTTCTTAATTAACAAGGATGCATGTAAGTTCTAGATTAATTTAATGAAAGAGATACTTCTTAATTATGACAATTATACCAAAGATTTTCCTATAAAGAGGAATTTACCAAATAAAAACAAAAAATTTAGAACATATGTGATAATATGAAATTGAGTGAATTAGGTAATTTAATAGTGAAAAATGGCTATGCTCTGCTCTGCTACCCGCATTCGACCCAAAATTCTCTCTGTGCATTTTCTCGATCACCAGATTTCCATTTTCTCTAGAACAAAATACGCCAAGTTTTTTAGCAAGGAAGAGATGAAAGTCTCATATTCTCAAACTTCAGGTCAGGATGATGGTCCCTCTAGCTGGAAGTATGTTTCAAATCAATGAAGACATGTGTCTAAGGCCTCTGCTACTCCTTTCTCCCTTTTCTTATCAAACCAATTCTCAACATTATTATCCTCTTCCCCTAGGTTTCAACCTAGGGCTTCACCTTGGGAGAGGCATAATGCGTCTTCAATCTCTGAAAGAACTACAATTCACCACTGGGATACTTACTCACCCCTGCTTCAAAGGATTCAAAACCCTATGAAGAAGATTAATCTGGTGCTCAGAAATCACCAGAAGTCTGATTCAATCTCAGGACTCAAACAGGTAGATTCTGGTAAGCTACACCCAAATCCTTCCTCAGGTAAGGTTTATTCTCCACTGCATAAGAGAGAAATAGGGTTGAATCAAAAAGGTAATAGTAATCTTAATTCAGTAAGCACTCAGGATTTCAGAGAACTTTCTGCAACAACTAACCCTAATCAATGAAGTTTAGTTATCAAGAATAAAATAGTTAGCAGCATACAAAGAATGTGTGTGAAATATGGTTTTTTCTATAGATGGAATGGCATAGGGGCTTTGACAAAAACTATTGCGGCATGTATTGAACCTAAGCTAATCAACAAGGTACGCACCACTATCCTCCGAGAGAAATTTATTTATATTGATTGCTCCAGTTAGACTCTAAAGAAAAAACTTTTATCTGAGGGTTTACCAGAATTTAGAAACAAAGGGTTTTCTTCCTTCGATTGGACGCCTCTTTTCGACCCATTAAAATTAAAGGATTTTCTAATCAATAGAGAAATTATACTCAAAAATCTTCCATTTGAACTCTCAGATATTGATTCTCTCAGAGAGATAGGAAATTATCTAGGGTGATTTGTAGGTGTTGTAAATGATGATCTGGTTCATGCGGAAAGAATCATTAAATTAATGCATTAATCAACTTCCCTTTGAAAATATGTTGTGAAACAAGGTCGATAACAATACACCCTAAATTATTTGATGAGGATCTAGAGGAAGATGATTCCACTCTTAGAGTTTCAGAGGGTACACCGGATCTGCATCTTAAAAATAAGGAAAAGGATTCATATTCCCCACCATCTATTCTTAAAACCCCTGCTAACTTAAACATCAATGCAGAAAAAGAGGATTATGGTTTATCGGCGACTAATTATGGAAATATGAAGATCCAAGATCAGGAAGTTTTTACCAATAACTCCAACAAGAATAATATAGAATATGGTCTTAATACATTATCATCATCTTTAGAGGAAGGAGAAATATGTCCTTACCCCAAATTTTTGGACTCTGTAGAACCTTTTCCTAAGTTATCTTTTAATGAGACTGCAGGTGGTTTTTGTTTTCTCAATCACTTCCCAGGGCATGGTGAGTCTATGAGGACTAAGAATTGTAATCACAAACCAACTTGTATAATCTTGAGACTTCCAATGAGGACATCACCACCCCAATAATTGAACCTATTTCAATAAAGACCCCTAAAAACATAATCTGGTCCAATCCTAACCAGTGCGAAGGATCTCTAGCAATAGAAGTCCTTTTAATACAGGATTCTAAGACACCAAGCAAATCTGTTAACTTAAAGACCATAAATTTAGAAAGTAACAAAAACTCAACCTTAAGCAAGGACAATATTGATTTTTCACTATTATTTGATGATGAAACCAATGATATAGATGAGTCTAACAGACAAAAGAATATTCTTATCAAATAAATTATGAATAGTGATTCCTCGATAACACTCACAGAAATAATTAGGAATACAACAGCATCACCAATGTCAGATCCTCCCACCCTTGGCACTAATAGAAAGTAGAAAAAAAATAATCATTATACTAAGAATATTACACAGGGTGAGGACAAGAACGACGGTCAGAATCCCATACCTTCAAAACTTAGCTCAGAGCTTTCAGATGATCATGAATGTCTAAACATCAATGGGTTGTAAATTGAGGGAATACAGAGTGTAGCCTCAGATATGATCCTTGAGATAATAGTGGAAAGGAATTTTTAGAGTGTCAGAACAAAGGATGAAATAGTGGGAGATGATCACACAAAATGTCCTATTCTTAGTAACTTCACAAGTAAGACAGGGGTTAATATCAATTTATCTCCAAATTCCAGGGATACCTCTAATGAAGATCTGCCAAACAATGAAGAGAACTTAGAGTCTGATTATGAAAAAATTAAGGAAGAAGTCAATATAATAGCTAATTATATAGGGGAAATAGTAACTAAGGAATTAATGGAATAATTTATAGATGAAATCTGTGATCCAGAAGAAGTAGAACGTCAAAAAGAGCTCCTAGGTGAAGGAATAAACATAAATAGTACCACCCTGGAAGGATCTGTTAATAAATCTGGAGGAAATAGAATCACAAGAGTGAGAATCTCTAGGTATTTCTCAACTTAAAGAGAGTAGGAAATCCTTAGATTGTGCAAAAAAAGAAAGGAAAAGAGGAAGAAAACCCAATGCAGAATTAAGAAGCTTGGCAGGAGAAGCTACATGACAGGTCAAAATCACATCTATTTTGAAAAATGGGAAGGGGAAGAACCTTCCCAAGGAGCCATGAATTTCCTTTCATGGAATGTTAGGGGCATGAATGCCCCTAACAAGCAGTGTCTGATCAAACGTTGTATCAAAATTCATAATCCAGAGATCATGTTAATACAAGAGACAAAGTTAGATTACATAGAATTAGGAAATTTCAAAAAGAAATTAGGATTAAGGGGAATGGAAGCCTCACCGGCAAAGGGTGCTTTAGGTGGTTTGGCCATTATTTGGGATCCTCAGAGTATATCATTAAACATCATAGAAAGAAGACAATTTTGGATGAGTGGAACAATCAGGAACTTTAGACTCAATCTGACCTTTAATCTAATAAATGTATATGGACCCATTCAAAATAAAGATAAATTTTCAGCCTGGAAAGAGATAGAATCGTATCTTGAACAAACTAAGGACATGATTTTTTTTCTAGGAGGTGATTTCAATGTGATAACAAAAATTTCTAAGAAAAAAGGAGGAACGAATTCCCTTCCACCGGTTTCTAAAGACTTCAAACAATGGAGGGATAAGAACTCTCTCCTTGAAATCCCGACAGAGGACAACTCCTTCACTTGGAACAACAGAAGACTAGGTTTTTGCAACATAGTAGAGAAATTAGAAAGATTATTTCTTAAAGGTAGTCTGACTAATTATGATATTTCTCTGTCAACCAACATCCTATCATTATCTATTTCAGATCACTACCCAATACTTCTCAGCATCCTAACACCATGTAAACCAAAAAAATATGCCTTCAAATTCGAACAAGCATGGTTAAGGGATTTGGACATCCTAACACTTATTGAATCTTGGTGGTCAAAGCCTAAGATATCAGGCTCTAAAATGTTTAGATTAGTAAACAAACTAAAGTGGATTAAAAGGAAGTTGTTAAAATGGAACACGTCTAAGTTTGGCAACATCTTTGAAAAAAAACTAGAAGTAGAATCAGAATTGGGAAAAGTTAATTCTCAGGTTATCAAGGAGGGAATGAATGATGATTTGTACCATAGGGAGAAGAATTTACTTAAGTATTATGAAGAGATACTAGCTAGAGAAGAAATTTTTTGGAAACAAAAATCAAGAGAAACTTGGTTAGAAGCAGGTGATAGAAATACTAAATTCTTTCATAACAGCACCAAACAGAGAAGAAATACTAATAAGATTTCTTGTATTTTTAATGATAAGGGTGAGACCATAGTAGATTCCAAAGGCATAGAGGAGGAATTAGTAAACTACTTTGAAAACATTCTAAATAACAAAGAATCTTCGAATCTGGGATGTCAAGCCGAACTTCTGAGAAATATCCCTAAAATCATATCTAAACAACATAACCAAATCTTAAATGATAAATTTACCATGGATGAGATTCATCATGCCTTAATGGAAATAAATTGAAATAAATCTCCAGGACCAGACGGCTTCACGGCTATTTTCTTTCAAAAGTGTTGGCACTTTATCGGAAAGGAGGTTACGAAAGCCTTAGAAGTGGTTAGGAACTCAGGAAAAATTCTTAAAGAAGTAAACAACACCTTTTTTTCTCTTATTCCCAAAAAAGAGAAACCTTCTAGCCTTAATGATTTTAGACCAATAGCACTATGCAATACATTGCATAAACTGCTCACCAAAACATTGGCCCTTAGACTTCAAAAACTTCTCCCCCTTATCATTAGTGAAGAACAGATAGGTTTTATTCCAGGGAGATCCATCTTTGATGGGGTAATCATAGCTCAAGAAGAAATCCACTCAATCCTCAAAAATAAGAACCCAAGTATGCTTATTAAATTGGACATAAAGAAGGCATATGACAAAGTCGATTGGAGATTTCTATGCAAATGCATGGAAGCCTTTGGCTTTGCTAAAAGTTGGATAAACTTAATTTTTTAATGTATTTCAACCCCTATGATCTTAGTATTAGTGAATGGGACCCCGGAAGGCTTCTTTGGCATCTCCAGAGGACTTAGACAAGGGGACCCCATTTCCCCATTTCTATTCATAATCATGGCAGAATCTCTAGGTAGAGAAATTTCAAAAGAAAGGGAATGTGGGGAGATTGAGGGTATCTCCATCACGAGTAACTTAGACCCTACTACTCACCAACATTTTGTTGATGATACTCTTTTATACGAAGCCAGTAATAGAAAGGAGGAAAATGCCTTGAAGAGGGTCCTAAGGACTTATTCATTGGCTTCTAGACAAGAAATTAATCTGGACAAATCAAATATCTTCTTCTTCAATACTGATTTAGCAACTGAAAGAGATATTTGTACTATCCTCAATTGTAACCAGGGCAAGCTTCCCTGTAAATACCTAGGCCTTCCCTTAGTTAAGGACAACAGAGCTACAGACATATGGAATCCCATCATTGATAAGATAAAAAAAAATGAGCTCATGGAAAGGGAGATGGTTGTCCTCGACTGGTAGAACCACCATGGTAAGGTCAGTTTTGGCAACTATGCCAACCTATCATATATCATGTATGCACCTTCCTTCAAATAAAAGATCATAAATTACCAAGCATTTAAGAACATTTTTTTGGCAAGGAGGCAATGAAAATAAGAAAATTCCCTTCATATCATGGGATAATATATGCAAACCAAAAGATGAAGGTGGGGTGGGTCTAAAAAACTTAGGGGACCAAGGTTGTGCCCTAGGAGCCAAACTATTGTGGAGACTCTTTAGAAACCCAGAAGCTAAATGGGCAAAGATTCTCATCCACAAATATTTGAATGACTACTCCCCCATTAACATCTTTAGAGAATCTAATCCTCCTAAAGGATCAAGAAAATGGGATTTTATGATGAAATGTAGACATATCATTATGGATAAATTAACTTGGTGCCCAGGGTCGGGGGAAGAGATTTTGTTTTGGGACGATTCATGGGGGGGTTATGAAATAATGTCCAAGAAGTTGAATAACCCTTCCCTCATTAATCTACTAAAGGAGAAGAATGGTCTCTTTCTAAAATACTACACAACTTTCAATGGTGATAAATGGGTTTGGAAATCCTTTAAAAAAGTTGGGATTTCATCTTCGGAGGAAGCAGCAATCATGGATATTTCTGAAAATAGAAATATTTCGTTAGAAAACTTGAAAGATTTACTAGTATGGGATGGATCTAAGTCCGGAGAATACAATACTAAGGATGGTTATAAGCTCATTGTCCAGAACCATAATAGACCCAAAACCACTTTACCAATCCACCTATGTTGGGGCAAGGAGTGTTCACCGAAAGCTAGATTCTTCCCATGGCTAGTAATGAACTATAGACTTTTAACCATGGATAGATTTAAGAAACTCGGCTTCTATGGCCCTAGTAGATGCCCTCTTTGTGAAAAAAGTGAAGAAGATATTGACCATCTTTTTGTGAACTATCCTTTTACAAATCAGTGTTGGGATTAGTTGCAAGGTAACTTGAGATGGTCCTCAACCTTTCCTCATTCCCTCAGCACAATGCTGCAGGCATGGCCAATCATCAAACAAAGGAGTATATATGCCAACCTATGGACTATTTCTCCCTCTATTTTAATGTGGGAAATTTGGAAAGAATGAAATAGAAGAATTTTCAAGGAAGAAAAATTAGAATGGAAACAGCTATGCAATAAAATAGAAGCCACAATCATAGAAAATATGAATTGTAAGATAGCCAAAAACCTAAAAACAAATCTCAATATGAGTCATTGGGATGACAAAATGAGGGGAAAATGGGTGGGCCTAACCCTCCCTCCTTTTATAGGTTCTAATTCACAAAATAAGATGTCTAAGAGAGATGAATGCAAATGGAAACCTCCAAGGGATGGATGGCACAAGCTAAACTTTGATGGTGCATCCAGAGGAAACCCAAGAATAGAAAGCATCGAGTGTTTCATTCGTAATCAAGAAGGAAAGGAAATTACTGTAATTGCAACTCCTATTGGTATTGAAACAAATAATTGGGTAGAACTTTATGCTCTAGTTATAGGCCTTCAAAAGAGTGCCTCAATGGGATTAAAACATTTAGAAATAGAAGGAGACTCGGGAATTATCATTAATGCGCTCAGGAAAAGAGCAACTCCAAATTGGAGATTAAACTCCCTTCTCTCCCAAGCTTTGACTCTATGTGATTCCTTTCAAGAAGTTTCAATTAATCATATCTACAGAGAAGGTAATAAGAGAGCAGATGAATTAGATAATTTAGGGGCTGGTGGAATTACTTGGCCACAAGTGTAACTTCTCATCTTAGGATTCTTCTTCAGGTCCTTTTAGCCCTGTCTTATGGTATAGGCACCCTAGATTATTATTAGTCAGTACAAGGCCTCTACTTAAAATCTAGGCTTAGCTTGTAGTGAGAACTTATTAGGGAACAAGGCTCCTCATGTGAAGACTTTAGTTTGGTTTGGTCAAAAATCCTTTTTAGAAGGGGCATCAGATCTTAATATTGCTCATGCTCCAAGGCAGCAGCTTACCTACAACAAAATGGGGTATTGAGCTAACAAACAGTATCCCTGGCTAAAGTCATCAAAACTTTAAAGGATTTTTTAGGCTAAAATACCATATATTTACACATTGAGTAATATAATCAATTCTCTAGTCATTCATTATCCTACAATTAGTTGTTTCTTGATTATTACCCTTACTGTATTAATTTTTTAATTAGGAATGATGACACAAGTCAAGTCTAGTGGTTGTTACTCCTCCCACATCAAAATATAAAGATTACTCTATGGATAATTTCCTACATCTCATCAGTTATATTTACTTGTATATTGATGACAAACCTAAGTCTTAACGATAGCTGGAATAAATAATAATATAGTAACAGGCCTATCTAGTTGTAGTTAGAATCACAATCATTTAGGATTCACACTCCTTTTACATTCTTGAGAAACCTCTATAAATAAGGCATGGAAAACCATATAATTATCCTACACTCAGTTAATTGTCTCCCTAAAAAATGGCTACCCTAATCAAATTGTGAAGCCTACAGAGACAAGTAGCCTTTGACGGGGTAATCTTCGCAAGTAGGATCAAAAAAATCACCAAGATCAAATTCAGTATTGTAGTTAGAGTTGTATCCATGGTTCTGGGGAGTGAGTTTAAAGAAAACACCAATAGGTACTAGGTCAATATGGATATTCCAGCAATGTTCCTAGCTTCGGCTCTTCAGGTAGACCCAGACATTAAAACTATTAGAAGTTTATGTAGAAGAATCTTTAAAATAAAATATCTAGTTGATTTAAACAAAGCTCTAAGGAGCATTCAGATAGATCTATCTATTTTGAAACCCAAAGATTACGAAAGGAGCATAGTTAATAGTAATCTTGTCTCTACCTCTCATATTCTCGAAATAGAAGACTGGGACAAATACATAGAGGAAACTCCTTCAATAAGAAGGAACCTGGACTTCCTATTTTTCTTTACTCATTTACACTCGCCTCCTGAGGAAAATTGGATGAATAACTTTATCTTGGAGAAGGTATTGGGCTAAAACTGGCCCAAGAAGATAAGAGCTCCTCGACGTCCTCATGCTCTTCAGGGAGGGTATAAGGAAGTCAAGCCCTAATGTATTCTAGTTCTCATCAATGTAAAAGAGAGTAAAAGCTCTAAGTCAAAAACTATATATCATTCCTTTCTTTGTTCAAATTGGTTTAATGGGAAATTTTTTACTAACCCTGCTTAGTTTAATATTAAAATCTTTAAAAAAACATTGATGGTTGTAGCTTAATTTTAAAGTAAACTTATTTAAACAGGCATTTTCTACCACCTAATCATTCTCCAAGAATATAACCCTTGGTTTAGCGTTTTAATTTTTGATTTAGACTCTTCATTTTTATCCAAATTAAGTGGTAGACTATATGGCTCTTGGCATTATGACAATATTAATTCAAAGTGAGGAACTAACAGTCTAACAATTTGAAGGAATGAACATCACAATGTCTCACTCATTCTTAAGCTTCATAGACATACAAAAAAGACTTATATTGTATTTAATAGACAAGGTAAATCTAGTTGGTCTGGTAACTAGATTTAATCTTGAAGCAAAGCTTTTGTGTAAATATTTTACAAATTCATTGCAAGCTGGTTAATTTATCATAGGATGACAAGTTTCAATTATATGTATAAAGATATAATTTTGATTAATCTTTAGTAGGAAGAGTTTTAGATAGCGGTAGTAAGGTTTCTATATTAAGCACATCTTTGGGCAGAAAAGTTTCAAATTATTTTCATTGAGATGGTAGGTGCTAAATCTGATAAACTCTGAAATAATCACCTAAAATCAAATTGAGGTAAAAAATCCTATAAAGAAAGTCAAAGTTTAAGTTAGAGTCTAACTCGGATATAATCTTAATTTTGTCCTTTGGATCTATGTAGCATTGATAGGAATGAAGAGGTATTATTGAAAGATTATTGAATGTTCTTTCCTACGACAAGTTCAGTTTTTCATGATTGAGGAAATAACATGGAATAAAAATGAAAGATTTAATAGGACCCTAATACTACCTACAGTGTTTAGTTCAGATTTCATAATCTTATCACTACAAGATGAGGTTTTGAGAAGTCTTAATTACATTGATTAATTCATGATGGGTGGAGAAGGGTATTTCAAACAAATTTATGAACCAATAGGCTCATAACCTATATCTTCAGATTAAGAAAGTATTGGTATAATTATGAGATCAATTAATATTACTTCTCCTATATATTTGTTATGTCTATTACTTCAAAGTTTTAACCTATATCTATTTCTTCCCCTAGTTATCTATTTAATATTTTAAATTATTTTGAACTTACCCATCAATTTATATTTGCGATTAAAATATTCACCAAACATTTCAGCAGATCTTTATTCCAATATCTAAATAATAATAAGTTTATCATGAGTTATATTGATAGCTTATTATGGATGCAGTTAAATAGAAGCTAGTCTAATTATAAAGGCCTTTTCACTATATTGGCGGATTGTTAATAATAAAACTGGCATTGGAAGTATTTAGACTCTAGTCTTTCTCTTCTAATCTTTTTAGCTAGGTTTGATTAGCTTTTCCCCTCTCCTTAAAACTTTAATCATTAATTTTCAAGTCTAAGATCTCCCGAAATCTTTGCAACCTAATCAAAATCCCCAGGTAGAAGTACTTAGCTTTCATCATTAAAGGAAATGATATCATCTAATCTTTATACTTTCCTAAATTCATTTCTCAAAGCATCCAAAGAGTAATGATTCTTAGGAAAGCTCTTCCAACTCTCACACGATCTTTTCCAGATCCTTCGCAATAGCTTTTAACCTTGAACCAGGCCTTAATCCTTTAAAAAAATAGTCTCTCTGCAAATTAGTAAGTTTTTAGAATGGATACTAATGTGATTATGATGCAGTGGCATCCTAGCTTCTTGTTCGGTTCCTTGTGGTTTTATGGTACTCGATCAAGGAGGTGGATGATCTCGGTAAAGACCTTCTTTTACTTGATTATTTGGGTGATATTTCTTGTTCGAATTTTGTTTTGCTTCACCGATCGAGCTGGTGATCTTGGTGGTGATTCTCAGTTGGAAGTTCTGGTGGATCTCAGCTGATGTTGGTCACTCGGTGACTTGGTGTTTTTTTTCTCGGTGCTCGGTTACTGATGAGGTCTCAGTGTTCATACCTATTTCTCAGTCACTGAAGTGGCTTGGTTGCTAGAGGACTCAGTCGCTAAAGGGAGCTCGGTCATTGAAGGAGACTTGGCACTTCTGGTGCTCAGCGATGTCTATGGTGCTTGGTCAACATTGGTGCTCGGTAATGCTTGTGGAGCTTGGTTGGTATGGTTGTTCGGTAGATTTCCTGGCACTCGATAATTTGGCTTACCGACGGTTGTTCTTGGAGATTCGACTTGGCCAACTAGTGCATTTAATCTGGGTCACGTTCCTCATGTTATGGATTAACCGTTGGATGTGTGGGGACCTAGATCTGGCGTGTTGCATTATCCTATGTGGATCTGGAGGCTGACATGGAGAATTTAATTATTGTGAAGTTATTTGTGAGCCGACTAATGTTTGGCATTTAATATTTGTATATTTGGGAGCTGACTGGCTTTTGGGATTTAATTATTTGTAAAGCCGACTTGTGGCTAGGGTTTAGTATTTAAGGAGATGTTTGGGTACTTGTTTAGAAGTAGCAGATGTGTGGGATCGTTGAGAAGTAGCAGATTTAGTAGCTTGCGAGCTTAGGTAGCAGAAAGATTTCTTGGAAGTTTGAGTATAGGTTCAGATCTTTCTTGGAGTGCCTACCAGTGTCCTATTGTGTTGCAGACCTAGGCTAGCTGAGGAGAAGTGTGTTGGATCCTGTGTGATCTTGTAGAACTATTTCTTGCATTGTAATTGGTCATAACCAGGAAGGCCTTACAACGGTCAATCCATAACATGAGGAAAGTGACCTAGATTAAATGCACTAGTTGGCCAAGCCGAATCTCCAAGAACAACCTTCGGTAAGCCAAATTACCAAGTGCCAGGAAATCTATCAAACAACCATACCATTCGAGCTCCACAAGCATTACCGAGCACCAATGTCGATCGCACACCACAAACATCGTCGAGCACCAGAAGTGCAAATCTCCTTCAATGACCGAGCTCCCTTCAGTGACTGAGCCACTTCAGTGACCGAGCAATAGGTATGAACACTGAGACCTCATCGGTAACTGAGAGCACCGAGAAAAAAAACACCAAGTCACCGAGTGACCAACATCAAATGAGATCCACCAAAACTTCCAACTGAGAATCACCACCAAGATCATCAAGCTCCATTAGTGAAGCAAAATAAACTTCGACTAAGAACTATCACCCAAATAACTGAGTAAAAGAAGGTCTTTATCGAGCTCATCCACCTCCTTGACTAAGTACCAGAAAACCACAAGGAAGAAAACAAGAAGCTAGGATGCCACTACATCAGATTACTTTCTCTTTTGAAAAGTGTCAAATGGAATTTCAAGGGCCAATTCTACCAGAAAGATGGAATAATATCTTAAGGGATATTCCCAATGACTATAGAAGGGCCCTTGAGAAGAGCCTAGGTGAATTCTACTTTGATAATGCATTCACAATACGGGCTAATGGCCACATTATCGGTTTATTCATATCACTAGCTATTGAGGCTGGATATCCAAAAGAGGAAATTCTCAACGTTACCAGAAAGATTTTCATCAAGGACATACTGGAAGGCCTAGAGGCTGCTCTACACAGTATAGACATGGATAATTGTATCCCATTCCTAGAATTTTATATGAGAATTGAGGAAAACCAAATACCCTTAATACCAATTTCTCAAAAATGCCCAATTTTGGTTCATAGAGAGGTAGCTATCTTTGAAACGTTATGCCGGATATGAAAAGGAATATGGATTT
>BSBK01005994.1:0-173908 GCA_027943335.1 Chamaecyparis obtusa
ACATCATGACATTAGTTTAAGAGTTTACATGTAAACACATAGACGTTGTTGTTGGAGAACTTGTATGTTTTTGTCAATTTTGTATTCTAGGTCATTGGGATGCATGCAAGAACATATAATTGATGCAGGAGCATCCTGGGTGTAAGAGCAATCTTGCATCACCCAAAAAAAATATTTCTATTTTTGAGTTCAATAAGGGCTATCCTGTGCAGAGCTGCTATTTATGGAAAGTTACTATTTTTGGTAATTTTTGTATGTGCTCAGAATGATATGATTTCTTTCTTGGAGGTTTATTTTGGTCATATAAGTTTGCCAGTAAAGTTTCATTGCCAGATCAAGTGTATATTGGAAGATATTGAAGATTTTTGGTATTGGCAGTAGGGTACAGAAACTTTGAACTTAGTTTTGAAGGCTTTAGCGGCCTCGGATGAGGTCAAAAATTTGGGTGATGAGCGCTTGCGCCAGTCAAGCCTGTAGAGCGCTTTGTGGTGTTTCCGAAATGGGGTTATAATAGTCAATCGGGTCAACTGGTGATGACTTATGGTCTCCAGAAGTCGGGTCACCTGAAATGGCGAAAAATAATTTTCCTTCAAAATTTATGTTTGGGTTTCAAAAGTTATTTTGAGCCGACTTTGATGTAATAAATTAAAAAATAAAATAATTCTAAGTTTGGTCGGCCCTTAGGGCTAAATTTCTGGAACCTTCTCGGGAGGTGGAAATTGCCTATAAAAGGAAGGTTGTATTGTTGTCTTAGGCAGTTGGGAATAGTTCTGGGTAGTAGATCTGCGTAATAGTTCGAGGCTTTGTCCTACAGAATATTGTAAGGGAATGCCCATGTGGCTTTGCATATTGTAATTCCGAAAGTTTGTAATTTCACATTTGTGGAGATAATAAGAAGCCAATTTTCTGTTCTTGCATATTGTTGTTGTTTCTCTATTTCTGTTATGTGTTTGTGGTATTAAGGGGAGCACCCTTCATCAAGTGGTATCAGAGTGGGAGTTCTTGAGTGTGTAACTAGATCACCGACTGTGAGGCAGTTTGCACCAGGACCGTGGTTAGGGTTTCAGCGCGCATCGTGAAAATGCCTCCACGAAGAGAACGTGGCGGAAGAGCTGGTGCTGTAACACCTAAGGTTAGAGAGCAGCAGAGACAAGTGCGAGCACTGCAAGAAGAGATTCGCAGAGGAATGAATCTTAATTTCAAAGATGAAAGCGAGGATGAAGCCGAAGAAGAATATCAAGAAGGAGAAGCTGAAATTGTGAACCAGGAGGAAGAAAGACTTTTTCGGGCGATTTCCAAGATTGGGAAAAGACCTAAGATTGAGGTTCCTACATTTTCTGGAAATCTTAACCCAGAGGAATTGATCGACTGGATCAATGAATGTGAGGAATATTTTGAGTACGAAGATGTTGAGGATCCTGATAGGGTCAAATTTGCGAAGGTCAGACTGAAAGGTCATGCGAAGATCTGGTGGCAAGAAATTCAATTAGAGTGAAATAGAAGAGGGAAAGATAAAATCACAAGATGGGATCGGATGGTGGATAAATTGAAGTGACAGTTCATTCCTGTTGATTATGAGCTTGACCTACTAAAGAAAATGCAAAGTTTGAAGCAAGCAGGAAGATCTGTTCAGGAGTATACAGAGGAGTTCTATCGACTCCTCATTAGAACAGGCCATGCAGAAGCTGATAAGGAGAAAGTTGCCCGATACCTTAATGGGTTAAGGCCAAGCATTCAGGAGGAGCTGAATCTGGTTTGAATGAACAGTATTGAAGAGGCATACCAGTTTGCCCTAAAAGTAAAGGAAAAGCTGAACAAGAAGTTTGAGAGCAGACAAAATGGAAGAGGTCACGGTGGACGATCTGGTGGATGGTCATATGGTGGCCGAAATGAAGATTCAAAAAAGAAGGATGAGGCCAGTAGTAGTCAGAATCAGTGAGGAAATAATTCCAATCACTTCCAGGATCAGAATAATAGAGATCAGAGAGAAAGAGGAAGAGGACAAGGATCTGAAAGAGGTGGCTTCCGTGGAACATGTTTTCACTGTGGAGAAGAAGGTCATAGGGCATTTGAATGTCCTCAGCGCCAAGGCAGAACAGATAGGAGAAATGAAGGCCAGGCCAGAGTTGCACATGTCGATAAAGATGCTAGATCATCAAATTCTGAAGATGCTGAAAGAGGAGAAACTGATGAAGGGTGCTCCCCTTAATACCAGAAACACATAACAGAAATAGAGAAACAACAACAATATGCAAGAACAGAAAATTGGCTTCTTATTATCTCCACAAATGTGGAATTACAAACTTTCAGAATTACAATATGCAAAGCCACATGGGCATTCCCTTACAATATTCTATAGGACAAAGCCTCGAACTATTACCCAGATCTACTACCCAGAACTATTCTGAACTGCCTAAGACAATAATACAGCCTTCCTTATATAGGTAATTTTCCACCGCCTGGGAAGGTTCCAGAATTTTAGCCAATAAGGCCGACCAAACTTAGAATTATTTTTATTTTCCATTTTATTACATCATAGTCGGCTCAAGATAACCTTTGAAACCCGAACAGAAATTTTGAAGAAAATTATTTTTCGCCATTTCAGGTGGCCCAACTTCCGAAGACCATAAGTCATCACCAGTTGACCTGCTCAGCTATTATAACCCCATTTCAGAAACGCCACGAAGCGCTCTATAGGCACCCGTCATGCAAATTTTTGACCTCATCCGGGGCCTCTAAAGCCTTCAAAACTGAGTTCAAAGTTTCTGTACCCTGCTGCCAATACTGAAAATCTTCAATATCTTCCAATATACACTTGATCTGGCAATGAAACTTTACTGGCAGACCTATATGACCAAAATGAACCTCCAAGAAAGAAATCAGATCATTCTGAGCACATACGAAAATTACCAAAAATAGTAACTTTCCATAAATAACAGCTCTGCACAAAATAGCCCTTATTGAAAATAAAAATAGAAATATTTTTGGGTGATGCAAGATTGCTCTTACACCCAGGATGCTCCTGCATCAGACACCCAGGGTAATTTGAGAAGTGACCCTGTCACGACTCAGGTGTGCAGAGGAAAACCAAGACTATTAACCTCCTCCTTTGTTAGCCATGATGAATCTTCAACAGGTCATCCTTTCCACTTGACCAAATATTCTTCATATGTCCTGTTCCTTGTGCTTCTGCCAACACGACTGTCCAGTATATCCTCGATCTCCTTAGTGTATGAACTAGTTGCTAGAATACTCCACTGTGCTGCTGTGATCTCATCTTCAACACCTCCTTCGTGATACTCTGTCAAATCTGAAATGTTAAACACTGGTGAAATATTCAGCTCACTAGGCAATTCTACCTCATATACATTTCCTGAATCATGCTTCTTCAGTATCTTACATGGCCCAAACTTCTTCATTTTCAACTTGTTATATGTACCAACCGAAAACCGCTCTTTCCGCAAATGAACCATGACTTCATCACCAACCTAAAATTCCTTATGCCTCCTTTTCACATCTGCCTTAGCCTTATACTGTGCATTCATCTTGGCAATATGCTTCCTCACCTCCTCATGGATGTTCTTCAAATGTTCTGCAAAATCTTCAGCTTCAGCACTATTTATTTCTCCTTTATCTATCTTTCTCAATTCAGATGCATTTCTTGGACTACTTCCATATACAATTTGGAATGGTGATTTACCAGTGCTCCTATTGACAGAATTATTGTATGCAAATTCTGCCTGTGGTAAAATCAAATCCCATCCTGTTGGCTTATCTCCAACCAAACATCTCAGCAAATTTTCCAAGCTCCTATTCACCACCTCTGTCTGTCCATCAGTCTGTGGATGATGTGATGAACTGAATTTCAAATCTGTCTTCAACTTCTTCCACAATGTACGCCAAAAATATCCAACAAACTTAGTGTCCCGATCTGAAACTATGGTCTTTGGCAAACCATGAAGTCTCACTACTTCTCTAAAAAACAATTTTGCTACATGAACAGCATCATTAGTCTTCTTGCAGGGAATGAAATGTGCCATCTTTGAAAATCTGTCAACTACTACAAAAATTGAATCATGTCCCCGCTGTGTCCTCGATAAACCAAGAACAAAGTCCATACTGATATCCTCCCAAGGCTTCTCTGGTACAGGTAATGGCTGATACAACCCTGTATTCTGCTTCACTCCTTTCGCCATCTGACATACTCTGCAACTCTGTACAAACTTCTTCACATCTTGCTGCAACTGTGGCCAATAATAATTCTCACTAACCAAAGAAAGGGTTTTATCATGACCAAAATGTCCAGCCAATCCTCCGCTATGCTTCTCCTTGATGAGATTCTCCCTCATAGAACTTCATGGAATGCACAACTGACTCCCTTTGAATAGCATATCGTCCTGGATGATGAAATCCAGCCATTTCGTCCTGTCTAGAGTAACAGGTTCTGTACAAGCTTTCCAAGCTTCACCAAAATCAGGATCCTCTGGATACAAATTCTTGAGTTCCTTGAACCCAACCACTTCAATCTGCATTTCTGTCAGCAATAGTTGCCTTCTGCTAAGAGCATCTGCAACCCTATTAGACTTTCCACTCCTGTGTTTCAAAACAAATGTATAACTCTGCAAAAACTCAACCCACTTCAAATGCCTTTGATTCAATTTTCCTTGACTATTCAAATATTGCAAAGCTTGATGATCAGTATACAAAATAAACTCCTTAGGAAGCAGATAATGTCTCCACTTCTTTAATGCCTGAACTATAGCATAAAATTCCTGATCATAAATAGAATATTTTCTCTTGGCATCATTTAACTTCTCACTGAAATAAGCAACAGGTTTACCTTCTTGGCTCATAACAGCTCCTATTGCAGTACCACTAGCATCACAATCTACTTGAAACACCTTATTAAAATCTGGAAGTGCTAAAACAGGTTGTTCTGTAACTTTTTGTTTCAATAATTGAAAACTCTTTTCTACCCCATTAGTCCACTTAAACTCTTTTCTATCCCCTCTCATTGTTTCAGTCAAGGTCCACAAATACTGCTAAAATTTTTGATAAACTTTCTGTAAAAGCTAGCTAGACCATGGAAAGATCTTACCTCAGTAGCACTCCTTGGAGTAGGCCATTCAAGAATAGCCTATACCTTCTCTAGGTCCATTTTCAGACCTTCTCCTGAAACTACAAATCCCAAATACACTAACTCTTTTTTCACAAAACTGCACTTCTTCAAATTAATCAACAATTTCTCTTCTCTCAACTTCTCAAATACCATACGAATATGCATCATATGCTCATCCAATGTCTTACTAAAGATCAAAATATCATCTAGGTAAACAATGACAAACTTACCCAAAAATTTTTTCAGAACCTCGTTCATGAGCCGCATGAAAGTGCTCGGTGCATTGGTTAGCCCAAAAGGCATGACTAACCACTCATATAGTCCTTCCTTTGTCTTGAAGGCAGTCTTCCATTCATCTCCTTCTCTGATCCGAATCTGATGATATGCACTTTTCAGATCTATCTTTGAGAAATACACAGCTCCACTCAAACAGTCCATAATATCATCCATTCGTGGCAATAGAAACCTGTACTTGATTGTGATCTTATTTATTGCTCTGGAATCTGTACACATCCTCCACTCTCCATTCGTCTTTGGTGCTAATACCACTGGTACAGCACAGGGACTCAGACTCTCACAGATCAATCCTTTCTGTAACAGTTCATGTACTTGTCTGTTCAACTCCTCACTTTCTGCAGGTGTCATTCTGTGTGCTGCCTTATTCGGAAAACTCGCTCCTGGGATCAAGTCCATCTGATGACTGATCTTCCTGACTGGTGGTAATCCATCAGGCACGTTATCGGATACAATATCCTGAAACTCATTCAACAAATCTGCAACTTCTACAGGAACATCTTCTACTTTCTCTTTACCAGATTTTGGAATTAAAGAAAAACATACATGCTCATGCCTCATACCATCTAGGAATTTCCTTCCATCAACAAATGTTATCCTTGCATTACCACATACCTTTTCTTCAGTCTCCTTCAATGGCTTTAGCTTATGCCGCACTCCATCCTTTGTCAGGGAATAGGTATTCGCACGACCATCGTGTACAGCACATCTGTCAAACTGCCATGGTCTACCCAACAACATATGACATGCATCCATAGATATGATATCACATAATACCTCATCTTAGTATCTGCCAATCTTGAACTTCACTAGGCATTATTCATTGACCATGACCTTGTGGTCATCCTGTACCCAGGCAATCCGATATGGATGTGGGTGTTTCTGTCTCTTGAGCTTCAACTTTGTCACCATCTCTTCTGACACCAAATTGTCAGTGCTTCCACTATCAATAATCACATCACAACATTTACCTTCACACTTGCACCTGGTGCGAAACAGGCTCCTCCTTTGCTCAGGTTCATTCTCACCACTCAACAGGACTCTTCTGTTAATCAACGTTTCTCCTCTTTCAGCATCTTCAGAATTTGATGATCTGGCATCTTCATCTACATGTGCAACTCTGGCCTGGCCTTCATTTCTCCTGTCCATTCTGCCTTGGCGCTGAGGACATTCAAATGCCCTATGACCTTCTTCTCCACAGTGAAAATATGTTCCATGGAAGCCACCTCTTCCAGATCCTTGTCCTCTTCCTCTTCCTCTTTGATCTCTATTATTCTGATCTTGGAAGTGATTGAAATTATTTCCTCGCTGATTCTGACTACTACTGGCCTCATCCTTCTTTTTCGGATCTTCATTTCGGCCACCATATGACCGTCCACCAGATCGTCCACCGCGACCTCTTCCATTTTGTCTGCTCTCGAACTTCTTGTTCAGCTTTTCCTCTACTTTTAGGGCAAATTGGTATGCCTCCTCAATACTGTTCATTCGAATCAGATTCAGCTCCTCTTGAATGCTTGGCCTTAACCCATTAAGGTATCGGGCAACTTTCTCCTTATCAGCTTCTGCATGGCTTGTTCTGATGAGAAGTCGATAGAACTCCTCTGTATACTCCTGAACAGATCTTCCTGCTTGCTTCAAACTCTGCATTTTCTTTAGTAGGTCAAGCTCATAATCAACAGGAATGAACTGTCGCTTCAATTTATCCACCATCCGATCCCATCTTGTGATTTTATCTTTCCCTCTTCTATTTCGCTCGAATTGAATTTCTTGCCACCAGATCTTCGCATGACCTTTCAATCTGGGCTTCGCAAATTTGACCCTATCAGGATCCTCAACATCTTCATACTCAAAATATTCCTCACATTCGTTGATCCAGTCGATCAATTCTTCTGGGTTAAGATTTCCAGAAAATGTAGGAACCTCAATCTTAGATCTTTTCCCAATCTTAGAAATGGCTCGAAAAAGTCTTTCTTCCTCCTGGTTCACAATTTCGACTTCTCCTTCTTGATATTCTTCTTCGGCTTCATCCTCGCTTTCATCTCTGACATTAAGATTCATTCCTCTGCGAATCTCTTCTTGCAATGCTCGCACTTGTCTTTCCAGCTCTCTAACCTCAGGTGTCACAGCACCAGCTCTTCCGCCACGTTCTCTTCGTGGAGGCATTTTCGCGATGCGCGCTGAAACCCTAGCCACGGTCCTGGTGCAAACTGCCTCACAGTCGGTGATCTGTTTACACACTCAAGAACTCCTGCTCTGATACCACTTGATGAAGGGTGCTCCCCTTAATACCACAAACACATAACAGAAATAGAGAAACAACAACAATATGCAAGAATAGAAAATTGGCTTCTTATTATCTCCACAAATGTGGAATTACAAACTTTCAGAATTACAATATGCAAAGCCACATGGACATTCCCTTACAATATTCTGTAGGACAAAGCCTCGAACTATTACCCAGATCTACTACCCAGAACTATTCTGAACTGCCTAAGACAATAATACAGCCTTCCTTATATAGGCAATTTTCCACCGCTTGGGAAGGTTCCGAAATTTTAGCCAATAAGGCCGACCAAACTTAGAATTATTTTTATTTTCCATTTTATTACATCATAGTCAGCTCAAGATAACCTTTGAAACCCAAACAGAAATTTTGAAGAAAATTATTTTTCGCCATTTCAGGTGGCCCAACTTCCGAAGACCATAAGTCATCACCAGTTGACCCGCTCGGCTATTATAACCCCATTTCGGAAACGCCACGAAGCGCTCTACAGGTGCCCATCACCCAAATTTTTGACCTTATCCGGAGCCTCTAAAGCCTTCAAAATTGAGTTCAAAGTTTCTGTACCCTGCTGCCAATACCGAAAATCTTCAATATCTTCCAATATACACTTGATCTGGCAATGAAACTTTACTGGCAGACCTATATGACCAAAATGAACCTCCAAGAAAGAAATCAGATCATTCTGAGCACATACAAAAATTACCAAAAATAGTAACTTTCCATAAATAACAGCTCTGCACAAAATAGCCCTTATTGAAAACAAAAACAGAAATATTTTTGGGTGATGCAAGATTGCTCTTACACCCAGGATGCTCCTGCATCAGAAACGCTAATTAAAAGAAGAGTCTTGTTGAGTGGTGAGAATGAACCTGAACAAAGGAGGAGCCTGTTTCGCACTAGATGCAAGTGTGAGGGTAAATGCTATGATGTGATTATCGATAGTGGAAGCACTGACAATTTGGTGTCAGAAGAGATGGTGACAAAGTTGAAATTCAAGAGATAGAAACACCCACATCCATATCGGATTGCCTGGGTACAGGATGACCACAAGGTCATGGTCAATGAACAGTGCCTGGTAAAGTTCAAGATCGGCGGGGTACCAAGATGAGGTACTATGTGATATCATCTCTATGGATGCATGTCATATGTTATTGGGTAGACCGTGGCAGTTTGACAGATGTGCCGTACACGATGGTCGTGCGAATAGCTATTCCCTGACAAAGGATAGAGTGTGACATAAGCTAAAGCCATTGAAGGAGACCGAAGAAAAGGTATGTGGTAATGCAAGAATAACATTTGTTGATGGAAGAAAATTTCTAGATGGTATGAGGCATGAGCATGTGTATTTTTCTTTAATTCCAAAAGTTGGTAAAGAAGAAGTAGAGGATGTACCTGTAGAGGTTGCCGATTTGTTGAATGAGTTTCAGGATATTGTATCTGATAATGTACCTGATGGATTACCACCGGTAAGGAAGATTAGTCATCAGATGGATTTGATTCTAGGAGCCAGTTTTCCAAACAAGGCAACACATAGAATGACACCAGCAGAAAGTGAAGAGTTGAACAGACAAGTACATGAGTTATTGCAGAAGGGGTTGATTCGAGAGAGTCTGAGTCCCTGTGCTGTACCAGCGGTATTAGCACCAAAGAAGAATGGAGAATGGAGGATGTGTACAGATTTCAGAGCAATAAACAAGATCACAATCAAGTATAAGTTTCCATTGCCACGAATGGATGATATTATGGACTGTTTGAGTGGAGCTGTGTATTTCTCAAAGATAGATCTGAAGAGTGGATATCACCAGATTTGGATCAGAGAAGGAGATGAATGGAAGACTGCCTTCAAGACAAAGGAAAGACTATATGAGTGGTTAGTCATGCCTTGGGCTAACCAATGCACCGAGCACTTTCATGCGGCTCATGAACGAGGTTCTGAAAGAATTTCTGGGTAAGTTTGTCATTGTTTACCTAGATGATATTTTGATCTTTAGCAAGACATTGGATGAGCATATGATGCATATTCATATGGTATTTGAGAAGTTGAGAGAAGAGAAATTGTTGATTAATTTGAAGAAGTGCAGTTTTGTGAAGAAAGAGTTAGTGTATTTGGGATTTGTAGTTTCCGCAGAAGGTCTAAAATGGACCCAGAGAAGGTACAGGCTATCCTTGAATGGCCTACCCCAAGGAGTGCTACCGAGGTAAAATCTTTTCATGGTCTAGCTAGCTTTTACAGAAAGTTTATCAAAAATTTTAGCAGTATTTGTAGACCCTTGACTGAAACAATGAGAGGGGATAGAAAAGAGTTTAAGTGGACGAATGGGGCAGAAAAGAGTTTTCAATTGTTGAAACAAAAAGTTACAGAACAATCTGTTTTAGAACTTCTAGATTTTAATAAGGTGTTTCAAGTAGATTGTGATGCTAGTGGTACTGCAATAGGAGCTGTTATGAGCCAAGAAGGTAAACCTCTTGCTTATTTCAGTGAGAAGTTAAATGATGCCAAGAGGAAATATTTTGTTTATGATCAAGAATTTTATGCTATAGTTCAGGCATTAAAGAAGTGGAGACATTATCTACTTCCTAAGGAGTTTGTTTTGTATACTGATCATCAAGCTTTGCAATATTTGAATAGTCAAGGAAAATTGAATCAAAGGCATTTGAAATGGGTTGAGTTTTTGCAGAGTTATACATTTGTTTTGAAACACAGGAGTGGAAAGTCTAATAGGGTTGTAGATGCTCTTAGCAGAAGGCAACTATTGCTGACAGAAATGCAGATTGAAGTGGTTGGGTTCAAGGAACTCAAGAATTTGTATCCAGAGGATCTTGATTTTGGTGAAGCTTGGAAAGCTTGCGCAGAACCTGTTACTCTAGACAGGACGAAATTGTTGGATTTCATCATCCAGGATGATATGCTATTCAGAGGGAGTCAGTTGTGCATTCCATGAAGTTCTATGAGGGAGAATCTCATCAAGGAGAAGCATAGCGGAGGATTGGCTGGATATTTTGGTCATGATAAGACCCTTGCTTTGGTTGGTGAGAATTATTATTGGCCACAATTGCAGCAAGATGTGAAGAAGTTTGTACAGAGTTGCAGAGTATGTCAGATGGCGAAAGGAGTGAAGCAGAATACAGGGTTGTATCAGCCATTACCTATACCAGAGAAGCCTTGGGAGGATATCAGTATGGACTTTGTTCTTGGTTTACCGAGGACTCAGCGGGGACATGATTCAATTTTTGTGGTAGTTGATAGATTTTCAAAGATGGCACATTTTATTCCCTGCAAGAAGACTAATGATGCTGTTCATGTAGCAGAATTGTTTTTCAGAGAAGTAGTGAGACTTCATGGTTTGCCAAAGACCATAGTTTCAGATCGAGACACTAAGTTTGTTGGATATTTCTAGCGTACATTGTGGAAGAAGTTGAAGATAGATTTGAAGTTCAGTTCATCACATCATCCACAGACTGATGGACAAACAGAGGTGGTGAATAGGAGTTTGGGAAATTTGCTGAGATGTTTGGTTGGAGATAAGCCAACAGGATGGGATTTGATTTTACCACAGGCGGAATTTGCATACAATAATTCTGTCAATAGGAGCACTGGTAAATCACCATTCCAGATTGTATATGGAAGTAGTCCAAGAAATGCATCTGAATTGAGAAAGATAGATAAAGGAGAAATAAGTAGTGCTGAAGTTGAGGATTTTGTAGAACACTTGAAGAACATCCATGAGGAGGTGAGGAAGCATATTACCAAGATGAACGCACAGTATAAGGCTAAGGGAGATGAGAAAAGGAGGTATAAAGAATTTCAGGTTGGTGATGAAGTCATGGTTCATTTGCGGAAGGAGCGGTTTCCAGTTGGTACATATAACAAGCTGAAAATGAAGAAGTTCGGACCATGTAGGATACTGAAGAAACATGATTCAGGAAATGCATATGAGGTAGAATTTCCTACTGAGATAAATATTTCACCAGTGTTTAACATTTTAGATCTGACAGAGTATCATGAAGGAGGTGTTGAAGATGAGATCACAGCAGCACAGTGGAGTATTCCAGCAACTAGTTCAGATACTAAGGAGATCGAAGATATACTGGACAGTCGTGTTGGCAGAAGCACAAGGAACAGGACATATGAAGAATATCTGGTCAAGTGGAAAGGATGACCTATTGAAGATTCATCATAGCTGACAAAGGAGGAGGTTAGCCATCTTGGTTTTCCTCTGCACACCTAAGACGTGACAGGGTCACTTCTCAAATTACCCTGGGTGTCTGATGCAGGAGCATCCTGGGTGTAAGAGCAATCTTGCATCACCCAAAAAAAATATTTATGTTTTTGAGTTCAATAAGGGCTATCCTGTGCAGAGCTGCTATTTATGGAAAGTTACTATTTTTGGTAATTTTCGTATGTGCTCAGAATGATATGATTTCTTTCTTGGAGGTTCATTTTGGTCATATAAGTTTGCCAGTAAAGTTTCATTGCCAAATCAAGTGTATATTGGAAGATATTGAAGATTTTTGGTATTGGCAACAGGGTACAGAAACTTTGAACTCAGTTTTGAAGGCTTTAGAGGCCCCAGATGAGGTCAAAAATTTGGGTGACGGGTACTTGCGCCGGTCAAGCCTGTAGAGCGCTTCGTGGCATTTCTGAAATGGGGTTATAATAGTCAATCGGGTCAACTGGTGATGACTTATGGTCTCCGGAAGTCAGGTCACCTGAAATGGCAGAAAATAATTTTCCTTCAAAATTTATGTTCGGGTTTCAAAAGTTATTTTGAGCCGACTTTGATGTAATAAATTGAAAAATAAAATAATTCTAAGTTTGGTCGGCCCTTAGGGCTAAATTTCTGGAACCTTCTCGGGAGGTGGAAACTGCCTATATAAGGAAGGCTGTATTGTTGTCTTAGGCAGTTGGGAATAGTTCTGGGTAGTAGATCTACGTAATAGTTCTAGGCTTTGTCCTATAGAATATTGTAAGGGAATGCCCATGTGGCTTTGCATATTGTAATTCCGAAAGTTTGTAATTCCACATTTGTGGAGATAATAAGAAGCCAATTTTCTGTTCTTGCATATTGTTGTTGTTTCTCTATTTCTGTTGTTTTTGTGGTATTAAGGGGAGCACCCTTCATCAATAATGGATCAAACAATGTAAAAAAAGATTACTAACACTAGCTCAAACATACAAGAAATATGAAACAACACTTGAAGACAATGATCAACTATTTGCATCATAGGATTATGATTGTGTTTCAAATATTGTACAAGAAGGTAATTACATTTTTTATATCACTTTATATTTGAATGTAATTATTGGTCTAATTGTATTATGGTAATTTATTTTTCTATAAGTTTATTTTACATGTGAATTAGACATTTTATTTGTATTTGCAAGACATGTGTATGATGTTTTTGCACCTAAGAACAATGAAGAGGAAACATAGTATTGGTTGGCTAGATGTGTTGAGACCAAACATAACTCAGTAGAACCTAGAGAAGATGATGATGGCTATCATTATCATATACGTTTGGTGGTGGTTTTTGGCACATGGTTACAAAAATACCTAAGGAAGAATGGTTTTCCTACAATGAAAGAGCATGAAACACATAAGAAGATTATACACTAGAATTTTGTGGTGGAAACAAATATAAAGCTATATAGATATCATTGGAGACCTTCTAATAAAGATTTGTGGTTGATTGTATGGAAGAACATGAGAAAATTATAGATGCACTACAACAAAGAGAGGTTGTTGATGGTACAATGGAATAAAAAAATATAGGTTATTATAAATGTGAACTTCTAGAATTTGTGATAACTTCATATATATAATTTTTTTTACATCACCTTAACATATCATAATCTTATTATTGATGCATTATAGAAAATAAAGGATGCATATGGTACAATGAAATATGTAAATACAAGTATATATGTGTACTTTTTGAATCTTTTGTAACTTCATATATAATTTATTTTATTTTTAAATCACCTCAACATTTCCTAATCCTACATCCCTTAGGACATCCCAAATTTAGATCCCTTTAAGACATCCTAGATTTGCATCCCCTCAAGCTATCATAGTAAAGTGCATCCCCAAATTACATATCCTAATTGTACATCTTCTTACAAAATACTAGTCTTAGGTCCCCTTAAGGCATCCCCTTAAGATATCCTAATTTTAGATCCCCTTAATACATCCTATTTTTAGGTTCCCTTAAGGGATCCCCTTAAGACATCTTAATTTTAGATCCCCTTAAGACATGCAAATTTTAGGTCCCCTTAAGATATCCTAATTTTAGGCCCCCTTAAGGAATCCCCTTAAGGCATCCTAGTTCTAGACCCACATAAGACATCCTAATTTTAGATCCCCTTAAGACATCCTAGAATGACATCCCCTTAAGGTCCCCTTAAGGCACCTTCTTAAGAATTCTATCCGTTTTAGATCCCCTTAAGACATCATAATTTTAGATCCACTTACTTGGAATCCTCTTGATCCATCATATCTATTACATCTTCAAATTACATATCCTAATCCTGCATCCCCTTAAGACACCCCCTCAAGAAATCCCCTCAAGACACCCACTTAAGTTCACCTAGAAATTTATTGTGCCTCATTTTAAAATATTGTACAGGTCTCTTGATTTTTGGTTTAGGTCTGTAATGACACCCTTTTGTTGAAGAACTTAATGATTATACCTTTTTAACTTGGTAAGCATGATTCTCTTACATTTGTACTCGATTACATTAATTTGTACATGTTTTAGTTACATATTTTCTATTTGTACAAGATTGTAGTTACTTATTAAAGATTTATTTATTATTGCAATTTCCTAGCTCTAAGGTTAATTTATTATTGTACGTAAATATAAAATAGAAGATCAAGTATCTTCTCAAATTATAACCAAATTTATTGTGCTATGTGCTACTAAATATTTTTAATGTTATTAAATTATCAATGCTTTGAAAAAGTATCTTATTTTGTTTATTTTTCAATGAACTATTTCAAAGAATTTCTATTTAATATTAATTTTTTATTACGTTATCTTATTAAATACATGTATACTTTACCTATATGTTTTCTATTTGGATGTTCAATTTTAGGAAATATGTTAACTATATATATTAATAAAGTCTTGTCTTTCAATATTCATAATACATGTACATTTGTTGTGTTCTTAAAGTAAAACTAATACCATGTGAAATATTTTGTATTACTTTTACATTCATATATAAACTATCTATAAATTATAGTAAATAATTAAAAAATTTCAATAAAAATATTATCAATCCATGTGTATAACATCTAATAAAGCACATGTAAATACATATCTAGTTCATCTAGTAAAAAGTGTAAATTAAAAATATAAATAAATCATGTAAATATGCCAGTAAATAGATCCATAAAATAAACAATCCATGTGAATCTGAGATTACACATGACAAATGCCAATAAAATCATGTGTACCTAAAGTCAATAGTCTTCTTTAATCCACGCAAAGTAGGACGATTTGAATGAATCTTTAAAAAACATCACATAATTTCAAAATCATACTCTAATACATGAATTCATATTTAGAACTACTCAAAATAATCTAAAACATTTTAATAAAATTTATATAAATTAAACATGAACAAATGACCCTATCATTATGAACATTTTCTCCATTGTCGTAGTGGACATCATGACCTGTTTCATGTTTTTGTCCCACTGAGGACTTTATCTGCATGAAATGATTAACACCAACACTATTAAAAATATTATGAAATTTATTTTATTAAAATCTATATAAATTAAACATGAAAAAATTATTGTGTCATTCTACATGTCTGCTCGACTATCACGGTGGACATCACTGCCTGTTTCATGTTGTTGTCCCTCTTGGGACTCTGTCTGTAGAAATGATCAACACCAAAACTATTAAAAATAATATAAAGTAGTTTAGTATAATTTATATATTAAATTAAAGATGAACAAATAAATTACAATGTGAATTTCAACATCTATGTGAGGTCTCAGTCCCTCTTGCAACTCAATATATGTGGAATGATCAATAAAAACAATATAGTTCTAACAATTTCACGTACAAAGTAAAATTTTTTTATATATGAACATGTATGTGTATATTTTGTTAGGGCTTAAATATAATATGGACCTAACTTTTAAGATGTAGAAATAACAATTGAAAATATGTCTTTGGTAGCAATGCACCAAGATCGGCCACATGTGCACCTACACCAATATTGATGGTTGTATCGACCTACACATGTATATAATTAATATGTAAACATGTTGATAACTTTTTAATATAAAAATAATTTAAATTTCATGATAACAAATTACCTTAGGTGGGTCTGCATCCAATACACTTGACACTGGTGGTTCAGTGGGCATAGTGTCTATTGGATGGCCCCCCTGGTTTAACAACATTAATAATTAAATTAGAAAACAAGTCTAAGGCATAATTTAAAAATTTAAAACTTAGTTCAGTTTCTCTAATTATACGCAATGAGATGTGTCAATTGGAATAGGCATCAATAAAAAGATAATTCTATCCAAATAAGATCTCGACAACCCTATACCTATAGTCTATACACAAGCACATGTACATGCATTTTCAATTAATTAAATTTTATTTTCACATGAACTAAAAAAATTCAAAATTGTGCATGTGTTGAGATTAAATATATAAATAGGTGACATATATTTGTACCTATGGATTTTATCGATAGAGTGGATGATCTTGAGCACAAATGAAATCTACATATGAGCCAATATAATCTAATGCTCCCTACACTGAATAAATATTCTCCCCCTCTATGGGACCATAACATCAAGATATTTTTATATGTGAGGCCATCACATAATATGGCCTCATCTCCTCTCTCCATGCATTTTTCTTTTCAACGTCACCATCAAGATATATCATTGACTCTACAATCTTGTGCATTGTAGATATAAAGTGAACTACACGGTGGGAGGAAGAGGGAAGGGCTGATTTTGTAAGTGAGTAATGTGGACCATGATATATTTTATGTTTTTATCACCTTTCCCTTTGTAATATGCCTGATCAATATCTAGTTTAGGTTGTGGTTGATCTTGGGGTTGAGGATGAGGTTGGGGCTAGGGTTGTGGTTGACATTCGAGTTGAGGTTCGGGTAAAGGTGGGGGGTGGGGTGGAGATGGAGTTGCATATCCTGGAGAAGGATTAAGTAACTCATTAAAGTCAAAATCATCCATAATCATATATATAAATCAACCCACATTAATCATTTAATTTAAAATTTAAATAAATTAAACAAGTACATATATAAAATTGAAAATTTAAAGAAATAAAAAGTAATCCAATCTAATCTATCAAAATTTAAATATAAAATATAATCTAATATAATATATTAAAATAATTAAATTACACATGTACATATATAAAATGGAAACATAACTGTATAGAATTCAATCTAATATATCAAACATAACCAGCATATATTCTATAAAACAAATGGGTCCTAATGTTGCTTAAAGTGTCCTAATATATCCTAATGGGTCCTAATGGATCCTAATGTGTCCTAATAAGTCCTAAGGGGTCCTAGGAGAACTTAGGATGAATTAGGACCTGAATAGGAACTCTTGCAACACTTTTTATGCATTAGAACCCCTTAGGACCCATTATGTATATCATAAAGGTTGTAATGGGTCCTAAGGGATTGTAGCACCACTTAGGACCCATTAGGACACCTTATGATACATTAGGACCACTTAGGAACCATTAGTGTGCCGTATGACAATTAATATGTTCTAGGGGGTCCTAATATGTTCTAATGGGACCTAATATGTTCTATTCATCTTAAAGCCTCTTAATGTATCCTAATGATTCCTAATAGGTCCTAAGAGGTCCTAGGACCACTCATGACCAATTAGGACCCCATTAGGACCACTTACAACTAATTAGGACCCCATTAGGACCACTTACAACTAATTAGGACCCAATTAGGAACCCTTAGGACACTAATTATGAATTAGGACCCTTAGGACCCATTATGTAGATCATAAGGGTCCTAATGTGTTCAAAGGTGTTGTAATGGGTCCTAAGGGGTCCTAAGGCTACTTAGGACCCATTATGAGCCCCTTATGATACACTATGATCACTTAGGACCCATTAGTGTGTTGTAAAATAGTTACTATGTTCTAGGGGATCCTAATGGGTCTTATTGTGTTCTAATGGGACCTGATATGTTTTAATGGGTCTTAATGTGTCATTATGGGTGCTAATTTGTTTTAATGAGTCATAATAGGTTGTAGGACCACTTAGGACTAATTAGGACCCAATTACGACCCCTTAGGGTACTAATTACTCATTAAGACCTCTTATTACCTATTATGTATCATAAAGATCCTAATATGTTCTAATGAGACCTAATGTGTTCTAGTTGGTCCTAATGGGTCCTAATGTGTTCTAATGGAACCTAATGTGTCCTAAGGGTTCTTGATGGGTCTTAAGGGGTCCTAGGACCACGTAAAACCCATTATGACCCCTCTAATACAATAGGACCCATGACATATCCTAAGGTTCCTAAGGAGTCCTAATGGGTTTTAGGACCCATTAGTGATCCCTAGGACCATTTAGGACCCAGTAGTCTATGATTTGATTGTTATTGTGCTCTAATGGGTCCTAATGTGTTGCAATGGCTCGTACAATAGTTAATGTATTCTAAGGGGTCATAATGAGTCTTAATGTGTACTACAATGTTTAATGTGTTCTAAGGGGTTGTAATGGGTCCTTATTTTTCCTAATGCATACTGAAAAATCCTAAGCAATCGTCGACTGATTAATGAGCTCTAGGACCATTTAGTACCCATTAGTATGTCATTTGATGATTAATGTATTCTATGGAGTCCTAATGTGTCGTAATGTTTCCTAAGGGGTCCTAATTGGTCTTAGGATCCATTGATGAGTCTTAAGTGCTTGTTCATGGTATTAGGACTCATTAATGGCTCCTACAACCCCTTAGAGATCCTTACAATACATACTAGGTCCAAAGGGGTCCTAATGCATACTGATGGGTCCAATGGGATCCTAATGTATACTAAGGGGTCTTAAATGGTCTTATAGTACATATTAATGGTTCATAAGGGGTCTTAAATGGTATTATGACCCATTAATGGGTCTTATAATCCCTTAGGACCCCTTATCATACATAATGGGTCCTAAGTGGTCCTAATACATAGTAAGGGGTCGTAGGCCCCATTAGTGAGTTGTAGAACCATTAAGGACCCCCTATTACACTTAATGGGTCTTAAGGGGTCCTAAGTTTTTTACTGGAGGGTATTAGGAAAAAATAATAGGTCCAAAAGAGTCCTAAAAGGTCCTAAGGGGTTTTAGGACCATTTAGAACCCACTATGACCTCTTATGGTACATTAGGACCACTTACAACTCATTAGTGTGTGCCTCATCAGTAAAAACCTTAGTAGGCTCTGACAATGGACCCACTACAATGTTGATTCCAATCCAATGATGGGCGCATGATCTCATGGCCATCGAATATTCTTTCCGATCATGCACCAGCCACTGATCCCTTTAGAACTGGGACCCCACTGACACACGGGTCCACCTGCAAGTCATTGTCATCACTCAGCAATCAATCACAAACCGACACATCAGCACACTTGGCAACGTGGTCCCACAAATTTTCTCTTTACTTTGACCAATCAAAATATGGCATGTCATCCTGACCTAGCACTTGGCCCACTGACAGAACCTGAACACTTTGTAGATTGAACGGCGGGTGCATGATCGCATGTGTCAGAAAACCTCTTCACGAAGATACGCCAGCCATCAATCTTCATCCTTCTGACATCCCTATAGAGACTCTGACATAGCCCAATAGACACATCCCAGTCATCACTATGTGGACCAATGAAATGCCACCAGCTATGCACACCTGGCAGTGGACCCACTGAGAAACCTCAGCATCTAATCGAATGGCTATCTTAAGATCGCATGGCACTGAAAGATTCCTTCAAATCATAAGATAGCCATAGATCTTAGTTAAAATAGACCCCACTGACACGTTCTCCACATCACTACTCTCAACCAATCAGAAGCTTCCAAATCAAAATACGTGGCATCGGACCCACACAAGGCTTTGAAGTACTATGTCATAAGGAAGGATCAACAGTTGTCACAAGATCACAAGCCTCTGACAAAACCTTCACAAACTTATGATGACTGTTGATCTTGTTGAACTGGGACCCCACATAAAGAGACCGTTGGAGAACCTAGCGATTACATGACCAAGGAAATGTTAACCACTCGCTGAGTCACTAGCTGTTACATGGTCACTGTGAAACATTAGGCGACTGAGAGAATCACTGCAGTAATCGAATCACCAAATGGGAAAGGTAACCATCAGGGAAATAAGAGAATAGGTGACTGACCAATAATAATTTAGCACACATGGGTAGTGAGGAACTTAAGTGGCCGATAAAGTAACAACAAATTAGAACACAACCTAGGGTTTCTTAGGGTTTGGCCTGCAACGGCTAGTTTTATGAATTTTTTACCTACAGACCAGAGAGTTAGAAAATTTGCAAAGGCCAAAAGACAAGCCATAAAGCCATGAAATTTTTAGGGATGCTTGGTAGGGTTAAAACAGGGACCTGGGGATAGATTTTAGCCAAATTTGTATAGAATAGGAAAATCAGGGTAACATTTTGGCAATTTCTGTTGGATGTCAGCCTGCTAGACATAGATTTGTGGTCTTAAAGAAATCCATTGGGCATGGGGTCTATTCTTGAGCACAAATTCTTGATAGAGAAACAAAAAGGGGAACCAGGGGGACAAAAACTGTGCACACGTACTTCTTGGAAAACAAGCAAACTAACCTAGAAAGCAAGGAAAGAAAGCAAGGGAACATTTACAAGAAATTACAAAGAGGGACTAACCTCAAAATAGGGCTTTAGATGGAAACCATTTACTAAAATTGGTAGGGGAACCCCTTCTAGAGTTGATAGTTGAAAAGCATTAGGCCCCTTGCACTCTGTTATAACAAATGGTCCACCCCAAAATGGATCAAATTTTGTGTGTCTGCCAGGCTTGGATTTGAACTCATCCCACTTGAGGACTACATCCCCAACCTTGAAATTTCTAGCCCTGGCTCTTTTGTCAAAACTTTTCTTTGTCTGAATCTGATGGAACTCCATATCTTTCATGGATTGATCTCTAAGATCTTCTAGCTCCATGAGCTGAGCATGTCTAATTTGCAAGGGGTCTCCTTCTTTAAATAGGGCATATTGAGTAGCTAAGTCTAGGGCTGGCAGTTCAATTGAGATGAACAACTTAGCCTCTTTTCCATACACTAGCACATAAGGAGAATTCCCAATAATCTTCTTTGGAGTAATTCTATCCAACCATAAGGCAGACTTCATTTTGGTATGCCAATCCCTTTGATTATCTTGCAGAGTCTTCTTGATTATCCTAATCAAGTTCTTATTTGTTGATTATGCTAAGCCATTGCCCTGAGGGTAATAATTTGAACTGGTATTCAGATAAATGCCATTTCTGATTGCCCATTCTAAGACTTTGAGGCCTGTGAATGCTAATGCATTATCTAATATGATAGAATCAGGAGTACCAAACCTATGAACTATATCATCATAAAAACTTAATACAACACTCTCATTTGATTCTTTTAAGGCAACTGCCTCTGTCCATCTAGTGAAATAATTAGTTGCAATGATTATCCACTTATGTCCTGCACTAGATGGAAGATTAATCATTCCAATGAAATCTATGCCCCACTTCATGAAGGGTTGCTCTATTCTGACTAGTTGTAGGGGCAAGGCTGCAAGCCTTTCTTTTCCTGCAAACATGGCACACTTGGTGCATTTTCTCCCATACTCATGACTATCTTGGAAGATAGATGGCCAATAGTATCCAGCCCTCATGATTTTAAAAGCAGTAGTCCTAGGAGAAAAGTGACCTCCAGAAGGTCCATCATGAAACTCAAATAGAACATCAGCTATCTTTTTTGAATCAATGCATCTCAAAAGGACACCATTGTGATCTTTTTTGAAAAGAACTTCATCTATCAACACAAAAGGAACAGATTGCAATCTATAATACCTCCTTTTTGCTGAATCCAAACCTCCAGGACATTGTCATGTCTTCAAGTAATTGATCATATTTGGCAACCAACTTGTTGCCTTGGCTTGTTCTTCTGTAGAATGCACCACCATGGATGCATCTATTTGCTATAATTTCTTTGAACTTTCATCCTCTGCCAAATGTTCACAAAGACCTCTTCCTCTAACCAGCTTGGTAGTTTGAATATCTATGTCATATTCCATCACCTTGGTGATCCAACTAGCTCTTTTCTCATTCAGGTCCTTGGAAAGAAAAAATTCTTTGACACTTGGATGAGTAGCTTTCAAGTTTACATTGCTATGGGTCAACAAATATCTAAACTTTTTAAAGCTCTTCACCATAGCAAGTACATGTTTCTCTACAAAAGAGTATCTCTGTTCATACTCTTCTAAACCTTTGCTAAAGAAAGAAATAGGCTGCTCCAATCCATCTGAATTTTCTTGAGTCAACATTGCAGACATAGCATCATGTCCTCCGTAAGCATAAAGGATAAAATCCTTACTAAAATTTGGGTTTAATAGGGTAGAAGCTTCTGTCAAGGCCTCTTTGATAGTTTGGAAATTGGCTTTTCCTTCTTTAGTCCAGCTAAAAGTTGAACTCTTCTTTAACATGGTTGTAAAAGGCTTAAGTAAATCTGCAATGTTAGGCAAGAACCTCCTAACAAAATTAATCTTTCCTATGAAAGATTGCAGACTTTTCTTATGATGTGGCAAGCGTAGCTCTAGGATAGCTGCAATTCTCTCAAGAGCTACTATGATTCCTTCTTTGGATACTACATATCCCAACATTTTTCCTTCATGAACTACAAACACACATTTCTTGGGATTAAGAGATATCCCAAACTCTCTCTACACCTTTCAAAAATCTTCCTCAAATGTTTGATGTGATCTGCTGCATGTTTAGAATAGACAGTTATGTCATCTAAGGAGACCAATACAAACTTGTACATTAGGCTCTTAAAGGCCATATCCATTGCCTTTTGAAATGTAGCACCTACATTTGACAAACCAAAGGGAATCTTTTGATAAGCCATGGTTCCCCACTTGGTTGTAAATGCAATCTTGTATTGATCCTCTTCATTAACCAGGATCTGATTGTATCCTGAATAGCCATCCAATAATGAAAATCTCTCAAATCCAGAGACACATTGTAATATTTTTCCCATGGAGGGGAGTGGATGGTGGTCTTTTAATGAGGCCCTATTAAGATCCCTGAAGTCAACACATAACCTCAACTCCCCATTCTTCTTCCTGATAGGAACAAGTTTGGAAACCCAACTAGTATGTTTAATGGGGTAGATGATACCACTTTCTATTAGTTTGAGTACTTCTTTATGCATAAGTGGCTCAAGCTTGGGATTAACAGGCCTTTGCTTTTTCCTCACTGGTTTGGGATTAGGCTCTAATTCAATAGTGTGCTGAGCAAGAGTAGGATCAAAACCTTTGAGGTCTTCATACTACCATGCAAACACATCACTGAATTCTTTGAATAACTAAGTGTAAGCTTGCTTTTCCAAATCAGTTTTTACTTTTCCAAATTTTAAGCTCTTACCTGGTCCCAACTCTAATTCAACACAATGTTCTTGTTGAACTACCAGGCCAACTTTATTCTTCTTGTCTTGATCATCCTAGTTGAAGACAACCTCTAATGTAACAAGACCTCTAGGCATCTTATTGGACTCAAGTTGTATCACCTGATCATCATAGTTTTGTGATAGCCTATCTTGATTATGCTCTAAAAAGACATCTTCTTCAAACAAGAATTACAGAATTTGTTCATCATTGTCAAACACCTACCAATTGACATCATTATCAGGAATAGAGGGTCTGACAATCACTTTGATATGCTGTTGATCTATTTCTTTTGAAACACTATTTGGAATATCATACTAAGATCCAACAGTAGCTAACCTATCTACATTTTGATTTAGCTTCCTAGGGATAGCAACAATGTTGAAAGCACAAAAATCTTCAATTGCATCCAAAACTCTATGTTTGTATGCTTTCAAAGTGTCATTTTTGGTTGCACTTATCCCTCTTACTTGGATGACAACTAAATCATTGTCACCATAAACTTTTAGGGCCTTAAGCCCTCTCTTTCTAGCCCACTCTAATCCATTCACAAGGCTTTCATACTCTGCAATGTTGCTAGTGCAGGAGAAATTGAATCTAAAGGTAGTATAATACCTTTCTCCTTTTGGGGACACTAGCATAGCACCACCACCAGAATCATGTCTACTTCTAGCTCCATCAAAAAATAGTTCCCAAACCTGATTACTTTGATCCTCTGAATCAGTGCCTTCTTTGAAAAGGGTTGGCTCTATGGATCCACTTTATTGTATTAAATAACTTCCCAAACCAAAATCCCAAACAAGGCTTTCTTGGGCCTCTGAAACTCTTTCATCTAGAAGAATATCAAGGATACTTTGTATCTTTGTGCTTGCTTCACTAATAGCTTGGAAGTCACTATCATCAAATATGGGGCAATTTACATTGATGGTATTGGACACACATGGTTCTATATGGTGTGCTGCTAATGGTTCTAACTTAATGGTGACCTTGGTACCATATCTTGTATGAAATAAAATGTGAGACCAGTCAGAAGATAGGTACCCTCCTATCTTGGTTGTGAACTCCCTTGACAAACATATAGAAAATAATGCAGGGAGATCTATAATATATATATCAAGGAGGATGAAGAAATTAGGACTAGCATGTAGGATTAGACTGGTATCCTTGGGCACACCTATACTATTGACCTAGGATCCATCAAGTTGTGTGACCTTCTTTTGGAAGGGCTCATATCTTAGTCCTAATTGGTCAGCTACCTTCTTGGGCATTAGAGTGCTAGTAGCTCCACTATCTACCATACAATTATGCACTAAAGATTTTCCAATGATTAAAGATACATAAAAGGGAGGTGGCTTTGAGTTCCTACCTTGTGTGGCATTGGCCTTGGAGTTGCTACTTGGAGCCTCCTTTTCTTGATCAATGTTAACCAACACTAGCTTTGTAGCTTCTTTTGTAGGTTGAGGAGTTACTACTTCAGTCATGGCCTTCTTCAAAATTTTGGGTTGTCCTGGAAGACCCAAAGAGTCCCACATGGACATGGTAATGTTGACCTTCTTCATGTTGTCAACAATGTTGAAAGGTGTCACTGTGTGCATTCTTTGTTGTGCCTTCACCATAATGGGCTCCTCCTTTTTTGGGATTTGGCCCTCTTTGCTTGTAATGACAAGAACCTCCTTAGGTGTGATGGGAGTAGCTTGTTGCAGTGGCTCTGTAGATGTAGTGGCTTTAGCATTGGAATCTTCTCTTTCCATGTCTTGAGCTCTTCTTTTTGCTCTTGTATAGGAAACAAAAGCAACTTCATCATTGGCTCCATTGAAGTCTGGCTGCTCCCAATTAAAGAGAGCAGTCTCATTCTCTTGTGATTCTTGTTGAGGCACTGACCCATTGGATGAAGCCTCTGATTGAGCTTGTGAGGCATTTTGAACCATTAGAGCTTGGTTCATCCATCCATTTGAACATGTAGCCTGATTGTGATGCTGATTACAAGGAAAGCACCATTTATTATCCACAACCATATTATTTTGACTAGGAACCATATCCCTAACTGGATTTGCAGAATTGAGGGGTGTAGGGTTATATGGTTGGAATGGCCTTTGATTAAAACTTTGCCTTTGTCCTTGATACCCTCCTTGGTATGGTGGCCTATTTTGTTGATAAGGTTGTCCTTGGTTTTGATATTGTTGACTAGGACTTTGGCCTTGTGGCTGAAAGGGTGGTCTAATTCCTTGACCTTGTTTCTTTAGATTTGTAATTTCCTTAGTCAAAGTCTACAACAAATTGGTCATTTCTTGCTTACTACTTTCTTGACTATTCTTTATCTCTTGTAACTCTTGAGAGAAACTTGTTCTCAACTCTTGACCACTAGTACTAGCCTGGGGTGCTAGTATGGTGGGAATAGGGGTAAATGGGGGTACTTGTGTAGGTGCAATGGGATGAAGGCTAGGGAAGATGGCCATTGGTGGCCTTCTAGCAATCATGCCTGCTTGGATTAAATAATTTTCAGCCCTGACAGCTATGTCAAAAGCTTGGGGTAAAGAAGTACCACCCATAGACTGGATCATGACAGAAATTTGACCATTCAGACTTTGCAAGTAATATAGGAAAGCATGGTAAGATGATGGTCTCACTGATACTAGAATTCTATTCCATGTTTTGAGGAATCTACTATTGTAATCTGTCATTTTCTCTTGAGGATCTCTCTTAATGGTTGTTAACTGCTCAACTAGAGACAAGTTATCTGATTTATCCTCAAAATGCTTAGTTAATGCATCCCCTAACTCATCCCATGAAGTAATAGAACCAACAGTTAAAGTTCTAAGCCATTCAAGAGCCTTACCTTTTAAAGAGGCTGTTAATAATTTTGTGGCCACATCTTCTTGGGTTATGTTGTGTATGCTGCAGATGGTGGTCACATCTCTTATGTGCTCAAAAGTAGTTTTTTTCCCTTCACCTATGAAATCAAGTACGCTCTTAAGTGCCACCAGGGGGACATCATGATGTTGAGAAAATACCAAGGGACTTCCTTGGTTTAATGGTGCAAAGGAAAACTGCCTAGCCATTGCAAGAGTTGGAATCTAAAGATTAACAACTATGTGAGCTGTATTTGCTGCTGGATTTGAATCTTCTTCTAGATCTCTTGTTAGAGATCTACCTCTTCTTCTGGAATGAAAGGGCAAGGGTCTCCTTTCTAAAGTATTAGGAGGTTTAGACTAAACTCTCCTTGCAGGGGATGTTCTTTGAGTTGACCTACCTTTGTGACTTATTTTTGAGGGAAACTCTGAAAATGTAGTAGGCTTTGATCTCCTAGTCTCAATCTTTCTCATAAACTTTGAACAAGCTTGGCCTGGATCTTTGAAATCAGTGGAGTTGCTAGATATACTTGATAGAATGACTTTTAAAAGCCTATTTTATGCAATCTATATATTAGAGATAGCATAATCCTCAAACAAGATTTTCTTTTGTAGTCCCACCAGGCATGCCAGAATTGTTATACACTAAGTTTGCACCCTTGTTTCAAGCTCTCGTAGTCTTGATAACCTAGTATAACATGGAAATCATCTCCAGGTTGTGGGACCTATGCTAACTGAGATGAGATCTCCAGGTTCTAGGCTAGTTCCTCATGGATAATCACCTTAATTTGCTTTTAGACATGAAAAGTAAAACTTGAGGGGAAAAGGAATAGAAGGAGTGCTTGAAAGTAAAAATGCTTGAAAGCAAACTACCTACTAGGTGATACACCAAAATTAGGGTATGAATTGCAGAATAGAGGGATAGAATCAATGAAAGGCTTAGGTCTAATAGGTCACAACTTACTGTATAGGCTTGCATAAGTGTTTCACAGGAGGTCCTGAACATAAGACACAACCTATGACCTGCAAGTAGACATTCACCTCTGCAACTCGGTGTAGGATTGAGACAAGACTATTAGGGGGCTGAAGTATACCCACAAAAACATCTAAATCAAATCAAACACAATAGCACACACAATTACAGAAAGTAAGAGGGATCAGGAACCCTAAGTTGTCATTGAAAACATGCATAGACTTCAATTCATTAAGAGATGATCCAAACAATGAAAGGATAGGGATAGAGAGAATGCCACAAATACCTTAAAGTTGCCTGAATAATCAATGGGAGATTACAAAGAGTAGAAGACCAGGGGGTAGAGAAGATACCACAGATAGCCTTCTGAGAAAGGACTCTTTCTTTTTTACAATTCCAACCTCTAAGCTCAAAAAGCTCTAAAAATACAATATATACCAACTCAACTGCACATAGAAGGATTCAAAAACCTAACTAGGGTTACATGGTTTCTCAATACAATAATCAAACCCTAGTTGTACTAATGACCTACCACCAAATTATGAGAATATCAACAATCAGATCAAAACTTCCTTGTGTGCATCCATCTGGTACTAAGCTCATCTGCAGACACATCAACCTCGAAGGTACTACCCACCTGCAACTCCACTAAGCCATGAAGGCTCACAAATCTGATCTGGAATATATCTATATTTTCAATAATAACATTGGCAAAAGGTGGTGCCAATCCATTTAGCACCTTCGACACAACATGGTACCCTACAACGCCAGCCAACAATCATCTCCATCACCTTCTCAACCATAATCATCCTGAAAATTTAATTCCTAAGCTAACTAATGTCATGCATGGCCGAAAAGAGTGAAACCCTAACAAAAAACCTTTGTAGAAATTTTGAATTTGAAATATAATGGCTAGCCGGTCATTTTAAAATGTGTCCATTGATATCTAATGTTTCCCGGCAGATGGATGGCCCAGATACACTTGAAAATAGCTGTGAACCTTCCTTGAAAGGTCAATGTCCACCTCAGCATGTTTGGACCAATGAGAATCAAGCACGTCGGGACACCTGGCAGTTTGGCCCCACCTCGAGCTTTCCTCTTTAAGTCATTTAGCGACTACGCAACCGAAGACCCCTTTTCTAAGTCACAAAGAACTTCTCATAACCCTAGTCTGGTTAAGCGATTACGTGAACAAAGTGGTCGATGAATTTCTAAGTCTTTCGGCTAATCCTAGTTAAGTCTAGTGAACAAGAGAGAACTCCCTGTCACTAATTTGCAGAACCTTGCTAACCCTGGGCCCATTTTCCACTTGGCAATCTTTCATTCACCTCGACTGCCTCATCAACAAATACCTTGATAGGCTCTAACAACGGACCCACTACAACATTTATTCCAATCCAATGGTAGGCACATGATCTCATAGCTGCTAAATATTCTTTCAGATCATGCGCCAGCCATTGATCCCTTTAGAACTAGGACCCCACTGACACACGGGTCCACCTACAAGTCCTCATCATCACTTGGCAATCAATCACAAACTAGCACATCAGCACACCTGACAACGCGGTCCCACAGATTTTCTCTTTACTTTGACCAATCAAAAGATGGCATGTCATCCTGACCTGGCACTGGACCCACTGACTGAACCTGAACACTTGGTAGATCAAACGGTGGGTGCATGATCGCATGTGTCAGAAAACCTCTTCGCAAAGATACGCCAGCCATCGATCTTCATCCTTTTGACATCCCTGCAGAGACTCTGACATGGCCCCACTGACACATCCCAGTCATCACTATGTGGACCAATGAAATGTGGCTAGCTATACACACTTGGTAGTGGACCCACTAAGAAACCTTAGCATCTAATCGGATGGCTATCCTAAGATCACATGGCACTGATAAATTCCTTCAGATCATAAGACAGCAATAGATCTTAGTTAAAACAGGCCCCACTGACATGTTCTCCACATCACTGCTCTCGACCAATCAGAAGCTACCAAATTAGAATACATGGCATCGCACCCACACAAGGCTTTGAAGCACTGCATCATAAGGAAGGATCAATGGTTGTTGCAAGATTGCAAGCCTATGATAGACCCTTCGCGAACATATGACGACTGTTGATCTTGCTGAACTGGGACCCCACATAAAGAGACTGTCAGAGAACTTAGTGATTACGTGACCGAGGAAATGTTAACCGCTCGTTGAGTCACTGGCTATTACACAATCACCGTGAAACATTAGGCGACTGAGAGAATCACTGCAGTCACCAAATTGCCAAATGGAAAAGGTAACCACCGGGGAAATAAGAGAATAGGTGACTGACCAATAAGAATTTAGCGCACATGGGTATTGAGGGACTTAGGTGGCCGATAAAGTAACAACAAATTAGAACATGACCTAGGATTTCTTAGGGTTTGGCCTACAATGACTAGTTTTATGAATTTTTTACCTACAGACCAGAGAGTTAGAAAATTTGCAGAGGCCAGAAGACAAGCCATAAAGCCATGAAATTTTCTGGGATGCTTGGCAGGGTTAAAACAGGGACTTAGGGATAGATTTTAGCCAAATTTGTATAGAATAGTAAAATTAGGTTAACAACTGCTATTAAGGATGAAGGAGGGAATGAAGTCAAGGAGAAGAATAACATCAATTAGGTGGCGGTCAACTACTTTTGAGGACTATACTCTAATGAGTGTCTGATATGCCCAGATAGCATCCAAAACCAACTCTTGGACCACATCCAAAGTGCTATAACACTTAGTGACAATAACATGTTTACGAAGTGGGTCTCTGATGAAGAGGTAAAGAATGTGGTCTTCTCTATGGGAGCTTACAAAACCCCCAAGCTGGATGGATTCCCTCCAGCATTCTTTTAGGAGTATTGGGACATTGTGGGGACTGATGTTACCCGGGCTGCAAGAGACTTCTTTAGGACTGGGTGCATTCTCAGACAACATAATCAAACCTACATTGTGCTCATTCCCAAGCATGACAATCCTACCACTATGATGGATTTCAGGCCCATCGGCCAGTGCAATACCTTTTACAAGATCCTTACCAAGATCCCGTGGGAAGATTCAAGCCTCTGCTGGACAAGATTATCAGCACTACTCAGAAAGGTTTTGTGTCAAGTAGATAGATCCTAGATGCGGCCATTGCCACCCATGAAATCATCCATTCTATGGATAGAAGCAAGGTTCCAGGTATGACATTTAAACTAGATATCTCCAAAGCTTATGAAAAAGTTAATTGGTCATTTGTACTTAAAATTCTTGCTAAAATGGGGTTTAATGAGAAGGTTATCTAGATTATACAAGAATTTACTCAAACTGCTAGCTTCTCTATTCTGGTCAATGGCTCCCCTGGTGGTTATTTTAAACCTAAGAAGGGTCTTAGATAGGGAGACCCCCTCTCCCCCTACCTCTTTATTATGGTGGTTGATATGCTTAGCAGGAATCTTTGTATGTTGTTTTCTACGGGAAGAATTAAAGGTGTCAAACTTGCTTCTACCCTTCCTCAAGTGGTGTTAGAACAATTTGTGGATGACACCTTCCTCTTTGGGTATTCTTCTATGATTGAGGCTAGGCAATGGAAACAAATCCTGGAAAGTTATGCTTGGGCTTTTGGACAATGTATCAACTATTGAAGAGCAAGCTGTTCTTCTTCAATAACCCCATGGAGCTACAAAATAAGGTGCTTCAAATCTTGGGTTGTCTGGCGGCTTCACTCCCTTCTACCTACCTTGGCCTCCCCCTTACGGTTAAAGAGGTGTCCCAAGATTTTGGGAATTCCATCCTTGAAAGAACTCAGAGGAAACTTGTTGGCTGGAAGGGGAAGTTTTTAAGCAATGTTGGCAAACTTCAACTCATGGCCTCCATGCTCCAAGGGATCCTTGTTTACTTCCTATCCCTCTTTAAAATCAGAGGCAACATGGCAGACAAACTTGAAAGGATTCAGAGAACCTTTCTATGGGTAGGATCTGAAGAAAAGAAGAGGATGTCTGTTGTCAATTGGGAAACTGTCTACCTCCTGAAAAGAATGGGTGGCTTGGGGCTAAGAAAAATTGGGCTGATGAATAAAGCCCTTACCATGAAAGTGGCTTGGAAGCTTATAGAAGGGAAGGCAGACTGATGCAAACTTATGGAAGCCAAGTACCTCCAAGGACACCCCTATAGGTAGACGTTCCATGATGGCGATCTCCCTAGTGGATCTAAACTTTGGATGAACATATGTAAATGTAAGACCCTTCTGTCTAAAGGAGCTTTTTGAAAAATTGGAAATGGGAGATCCATCAGATTTTAGAATGACCACTAGATTATGAACTAACCTAACCTGGGCTACAAATTCAAACCTCTTATGGACTACCTCAAACCTATTCTGAGTAATAGAGTCTCCAACTATATCACTAGTAGGGATTGGGAGGATATACCTAATCAGTTAAGGAATAGACTAGACCTACAACACTTGGCCAAGGATCTCATGGAAATTATGGCTAATGTCATAATTTTAGGGCTTGATGACTCTATTATCTAGGCCCCCACCCAGGCTGGTACCTTCTTTGTTAAATCTTCTTACAATCTACTTCTGAAGGAGGAGAGTAACTTGGGGGACTGGAAGGTGTGGATTCCCTAGCTCACACCGAAAATAATCTTTTTCTAGTGGACTTTAATGCATGGTAAGGTCCTAACCCGGGATAATCTAATAAAGAGGGGCATCCCCATGGCGAATAGATGTATCCTATGTAAGGAGGAGGAAATGGTGAACCACTTGTTCATCCACTATGATTATGCCTCTAGAATATGGAAAGAGGTTATCAGAAAATTGGGTATTTCATGGGCCTTGGATAGAGAAGTGCATCAATTTAACAATTGGAGATCCACCTCCAATCACCCCCAGCTCCAACTCCTCTGGCGTATGCTACCCCCTCACATTTGCTGGGCCATTTGGAAGCAAAGGAACAACAGGATCTTCAAAGAGGAGAGTAACCATTCTGAGACATGCCTCCATATTGGTACTAAGCTCCTATGTGAGAATGCCAAGATGGATAAATGGAAGCTCCCCCCATGTCCTCCTACTACCTGGGAAGTGAGAATTGCTGACAGATGGAACATCCTCAATGGGTTCTCCAGGTTTGACGATGCTAAAAAGATAGCTAGAAAAGCTACTAGATGGGTTATCCCCCCCAAAGGATGGACTAAATTAAACTTTGATGGGGTGGTAAATAATATGAGCCAAGGAGGGGGTGGTGTTCTGAGAGATCATAGAGGCGATTACCTACTGGATTATGCTGGGCCCATCAATAACTACACAGTCACCCAGGCGGAAGGAATGGCCCTTCTCTGGGGGATTAAATTTGCAAAACAAATGAACATCAGGTAGCAAGAAATTGAGGGGGATTCCAAAGTGGTTGTTGAGGCCATCAAAAGTGGTTCTAGTGAGGGGTGGTGAGCTAGACCTATTATTATGGAGATCGGTGAGCTAATCAATAGCTTCCAGAGCACCACTATTGCTCACATGTATAGAGAAGGGAATGCAGTTGCAAACTCAATGGCGGCAATGGGCCTAAAAAAAACCAAACTCAATAGTTGGAGGGTGGTTAGTGATTTACATCTAGTGACCTAGCAAATCATTGGGGGAGAAATGAATATCAATGTTTAAATGTGCCATGTTATCGTATTCATTGTGAATCCTTACTGGATCACGTGCTAGCATGTTCTGATGATTTTTTTGATTATGGAAAGGAGAACCCAAATTCCCATAAAGAATCATTATTACCTTTTAAATGTGTGGAGTAGGTGATGTCTGAATCAGAGGGCTTACTTGGCTAATAAGGGCAGCAAGTGTGTCCCTGGTATTATTACTATTAATGGCACTTAGAGATCTGTTAGATCTGGCGGTACGGAGCCTATTTTCCAAAACTTTTCTCAATGCCAGCATTTTAAGTATAAACCTTCCTCGGAAAGGCTTTGCAAAAATAAAGGGTTTTTTAAGTTCTTCAAAAACACTCAGCTCTTTGTTTTCTAGGATATTCTAGCTCAGGAGGGACTGAACTTTGAAATGGGAGGCAACACTCTCCACATTGAGCCTAATAAAATCGATGAGGCCTTCACCTCTAATACCCTGGTGACACATTATTGCAAGGAGAGTGACATTTGGGGTTTTATAGAGAGAATGAAGGGTGGGCATGATGAACAAATCTCCAAACAATTCTTATCGTCTTGGAACAACATGAGTGTCTTTGTTGGAGGCATCCACTTCCAGTTAAATGAGGAGGTCATAACCAACCTGACAGGGCTTTCTATGATGGGGAGAAAATAAACCAGTCAAACTCTTGACCCTACCAACCTCAACCTGTTCTTCAAGGACAGAGACCTATCGGTGAAAAAGCAGGGGGGCTTCAACAGGGAGGTGCTGCCAGATTTTTGGCCAAAAATCTACCTCATAGTGATGAAATACTTCATGCTGGAAGCTAAGTTTAGTATTTTTTAGTACTACCACTTACTCTTCCTAAACCATATTAGAAACAAGGATTTAATTTCCATCCCCTTCTATCTTCTGCACTCCATAGAAAGTAATATCCTTGATATTAAGGATAACCCTAATAAGCCAATACCTATCCTCCATCAGGGCCTCCTTTGCATTTACCAGTTCCAAAAAGCTATCTGCCCGGCACCTTGACCCCCCTGATTATCCAGGAGATGAACCAGGAGGATTCCCTAGCTAAAACTGAAAATCCCACCCAGTCCTCCTCCTAGTCCATCTGTGTCATCCAGGAGCCTGAGCTAGGTGCTAAAGAGGGTAGGAACAATAAAAAATGTGTTAAAAACCCGTTCAATAGGAAGGATGGCCAAGAGGAGTCTTATGTCTCTGAGTCTATAGAAATTAAAGATAGGAAGGAGGCTGACAGTACTCCGGAGACCGAATGTAGGCCCAAAAATAGGAAAATAATGGAGAGCTAGGTTAATCTAGAGGTGGATTTGAGTGGCTCGGGTCACAGGAGGTCAAACAGAATTGCCAAGGAGAAATGTAAAACTAGGCTACTGGAAACGACATCTAAAGAGCATTCCATGACTGAAAAAGACTCCCAAACCACTAAGTCCATGAATGATTCCTTATAGGTGACTGGTTAGTACCCTTCTTGTCATTAAGGTTTTTGGTAACGGGGTTGTGATTCTTAATATTGGTGCCAGTAGGGAACTGAGGAGGGGTTTTTCACTCACTAATAGTAAGATCAACAAATAGGCGGCATGAGAAGTCCTGCATTGGTTTGGGGATTTCCTCTTTGACCTATTCATGCATGTCTGTAGCTTCCATTTTTGTATTACTCTCATCATCTTCTGTATCCATTTCTTCCTCGTCATTGTACTCTTCCTCCAATTAAACCTCCTTCCTATCCTACTTTTTTTAGGGTTTTTCAATTTTGATAGCTTTCAGGGGTCGCTTCTTGGAAGGGGATCCCTTGTTCCATTTCTTATTTTTGATATCCTCACTGTCATTTGAAAGTTTGCCCAAAGAAGTGCCCGAAGTAACATAATCTGACCCAGGCTCCTCGCCATTCGGTTTTCTATCCTCAATTTCCTTGCCCAGGTTTTGGGCTTTAAAGAATTCATAGATCAACAGAAGCAATCCTTCATGTAGGGCAGGGTTAGCAATTTTCTTATCTCTTAAACCATTGATATTCTTGTTTATAGAAGAGGAGATAAAAAGGAATAGAAATCTTAATACCATGCCTAAAAAGGTTTAGCAAGATGAAATGATAGGTGTGGATTCTGTCAAACCTGGTGTCCAGGGTGACATACAAGTTGAGGGCCTTCAGAACATACTATCAAAGCATCTTCAAGCTCCCAGGAAGGTAGTAGGTGCTCGACTTAACTATGGCTTTTGTCTCCTTGTCATCCCTCGCAAATTTTTTGACAACAATGTCTGATAATTTTTGGTCTTTGTAGAATTTATTTTCGATGATGGAAACGCCGGTGACCATTGATATAACCTTGTTTGTGATAGTAAATGACTTTCCCTCAATCTTCACCGTCCCTTCATTCCAGGTATTGATGAAGATTTTAGTGATATCCTTCCTGCAACCATGGAGTCTTTCAATAAAAGTTGTGATATCCCCTTTCTGTAATGCATTCCAGACTTTCATTCGCTTCTTCCATTTCTCACTGTTGCACTCGAGCTCCCTTCTTAGCCTTTCCCCAACCATGGATTTTTTGTAGGCTCTGGTTATCCTCTGGTTTAGCCAAAAATTGTTGATTGCCTTCTTTCTAACTTCCTTATCTGAGGGCTTTCTAAAATTTGGATTTTTGAAATGATTACAATATTTGGGGAATGGGGCCCTAAAAGCGTGAGGAGGTGACACACTATTATTACTCATGCAATTCCTCCCCAACTGAACATGAGTGAAATAACTCCTCCCAACAAGCCCTTTGCAATAATAATTATATTTAATTATTACATCGGTACTTTGAAGATCGTCTCCATCCAGAGAATCCAACTCTGCTTTATGAAAAGTATCGACATGGCTCCAAATGATGTAAGATTCCTTGCTGCCGGCCAGAAAGGTAATCCAGTCAGCAGCCCAATTGGCGACAGTGGTGAACACGTGATGAGTAAAGTCAGCCTCATAAAGATTTGATTCGCGTAACAACAAAAGTGATGACTAAGTTGAGACCATAGCCACATCTGTGACCCTGGCCTTGGGAGAGACAGTCAATGTTGCTCCATTGAGTTTCATAGATAGCTATCACTTCATTTTTTATTTCTGCAGAGAATATTTGTGAGATATTCCTCAACTGGGTTCCTACTAGCTTAACCTTCTAAGTTAAGGTGCCCTAGTGAGTAGAGTTGAGAGGTCTTCGAAAAAACAATCTTCTTGTGTGAGCTAACGAGCTCACTCCGAAGACCGAATGTAGGCCCAAAAATAGGAAAATAATGGAGAGCTAGGTTAATCTAGAGGTGGATTTGAGTGGCTCGGGTCGCAAGAGGTCAAACAGAATTGCCAAGGAGAAATGTAAAACTAGGCTACTGGAAACAACATCTAAAGAGCATTCCATGACTGAAAAAGACTCTCAAACCACTGAGTCCATGAATGATTCCTCGGATGATCATATGAGTCCCCCTAGGACTAGTAACAACCCTGTTCCCAACCCCAAGCAAGCCATGGAATCCCCCAATATTCCTACCCCACCCCTGAGTCCTGCTCAAGATCCCTAGGATAAGCCCCCTACCTCTGATTACAATACCGAGGCCTCGGAGGACAAAAACAATTTCAAAGGTACTCTTAAAAGGATGTTCATGAACTTGGACGAAGATATTGCAGAGATCAAGAAAAATATGCAGGAGCTGATGAACCAATGCATGCTGACCAACAAATTTGGCCTAAAGGTTATGCACGCTTCGGCTACGACTCTCTGTCATGTGCAGGAAAAGTGGGTGGGTGGCACTCTGGAAGCGAACGAGGACAACAAGGATCTTTTCCTATTTCTACAGGAAGAGTGGGCGAGGACCCTACTGTCTAAGCAGTTGGGTGGCAAAAATTAGTTCTGGTTCCCATGTGCTGGTTAATTTTGACTGGGCCTAGCCCTAGGATCCCCTATTTTGTGGTTGGGGTAAATGATAGTCTTTATAGCTTTCTGTTCATCCCTGTGTGGCTTTTAACTAATACTTTACATGCTACTACTCGGTCTAGATACTTTGTTTTAATTCATTTGATTAGTATTATGGTTTATATTTTTGATAGGGGCAGATTTAAAGTTGGTGATTATACTGTTAAACTATTATATCTCCTTTGACTGGTTACATTAATGTGCTATTAATGTGCTACTAGTCCTTTGTTCCTCAGGCCAACACCCTCTTGCAACTTTATCTATCAAAAACAATGCAAACACCTAAAAAACACAATATCAGAATTAGCAATGACTAACAAACAAATCCGATGATGTTATCTGCATTCCTCTTCAAAAGGTAAAATCTGACGGTTGTCTCTTAATCGCTTAATAAAGATGATAACATTGAAAACCTGCGGAGATTGAATGACTATTGTTGGATTAAGATCGTGTGGTTGAAATTGATCTCACATAAATTTAATTTTTCAAAGGTTTTGTTAAAAAAAATGAGCACCGTCAAATTTAAATCGTGTGGCTGGTGTGAAGTCACGAGAAGAAATCAAAGTCTATTAAAATTTGTTGCGATTAAGAGAACACTATGTTGTCGCTAAATCTCCAAATTACCAAGGTCGTGTAATCTCGATGAAAATTTGAAAAGTCAACAAAGTTTTGGCAATTAAGAGACTCGTTGGAGTTGCTAAGTCTCTCAATGAAAAATAAAGATAAAGAGACTTAAGCAAGACCATTACATTAGGATCTAACGGTAGTCAAGGGAATCAAAATGAAATCAGTAAATGATAAATCTTTCATCAACAGCGAAATAGACTATAGTCAGTGAGTCTCAACAGAAAGTAAATCAATGTGTATTAAAAATTGCTGCGATTAAGAGAATACTCTGTAGTCGCTAAATCTCCAGATTACCAAGATCGGGTAATCTCGATGAAATTTATAAAAGTCAACAAAGCTTTGGCGATTAAGAGACTAGTTGTAGTCGCTAATTCTTTCAATGAAAAGTAAAGATAAAGAGACTTAGGGAAGACCGTTAGATTAAGATTTAATAGTAGTTGAGGGTCTTAGAATGAAATCAGTAAATTAAAAAAACTTTCAACGACAAGGCGATAGACTTTAGTCGCTGAGTCTCAAAATAAAGGAGATAGACTATAGTTGATTTGCATAAAAGAAAGTATCAAGAGACTTAAAGGAGGCCGTTAGATTAAGATGTAACGATAGTCATTGAGTCATTAGAAAAAGTAATAAGACTTGCTAAAGTATACAATCATGAAATTAAATTTGACCACTTGTTCTTCAAAGTCATCCATGAGTATCGCTTAATTGACAAATGCATTAAGGGTTCAGTAAGTAATATAATTTTATAATTTTTATAAGACAAAATATTTCAATTCTAGAAAATTATTTACGGAAAAAAAATTAATTATTATCTAACATAAATATTTTACATATCGCTTAATCGGCAAAATGCATTAAGGGTTGAGTAATTAATATAATTTTACAATTTTCATAAGATAAAATATTTCAATTTTAAAAAATTGTTTACAAAAAAAAAATTATTATTATGTAACATACATATTTTACATTATATTTATCACAAATAAAATTTTTCTATTATTTATTATATAAAATTATTATTTTAATGAATCTTTTTTATATTAAACATATGATTTTAAAAACTTGCTTATATTGTTAATAATTTAAAAAAATTTAAAAAATTTATATGAATTATAAACATGGGTAGAACAACCATAGGAAATGCTCTTTGGGTTAAATAGTCAAGCCTTTAATGAATTTGACCACTAATTATAATGTTCAAAAGTTGAATAGAAGATATTTGACATAATGGTAAAAAATGAAAGGTAATTTGTGTATTGCATGAGTAGACTAAAAGGGGTTACTCTTCATTAGATAGAGGCTTAATGTAATAAAGTAAAATAGTAAATTAATCAATTTATTAATTTAGACATATGTTTATTTTGAAAATAATTATTACTAAATGTATTAAAGATATATATGTACAACCCAAAAAATACCATGACATACAAATCAACAAAATAAATACAAACAACCATGATAACAAATTAAAATCATACAGTTCAAATTATATATCCACTTAACAAGGTGGACATGATGAAGACAAAAGAAATAACTCTTAACAACCCACACTTCAAACATTGAAATGGTCAAAAAGAAAGCCAGAATAAGATTTAGTCCTATTTAGCGCACCTAGAATATGACTAGGAATTAACCTACACTGGGTCTGGATCCCATAATGTCAAATTAGAGTAAGGATTATTTTACATTTTTTACTCGTATATATTATATAAAATCAATCGTATCTAAAAAAAAGAAGAAATAAAAAATATAAATAGAAAAGTGAAACAACATAACATCTATTCGGTGTAAAAAATGCTTACCGAGTTGCAATTACTAGTATGTAAACAATTGAGACCTTCTTTAAAAAACCTCTTTCCTATTAGTTCCTTCGACTGATCAAGTTTGACCTGTTCCATCCTAGCATTTGAACATACCCCGTAAAAGATGAGAACCCTTATTCGCACTTTAACATTTTGTTCAACGATATTCAATTCGTTTGCTTACGACCACCGAGGAAATAATTAAAATGAGAAAAATTTAAGTCGTCAAATCTTACGCAATGACAATGTGATCAGTAATTCTTCTACAAGGAAGATTATAAACGTATAGAGTTTGTCTTAAATCAGATAACAAAAACATTGAGAAACTCGGCCACTCATGCGGGAGAGAAAGTGCAATCGCCCCCAGATTTTATTTCGCACATGAAAATTTCAATATGAAAGCCGTTGCCGTACGTGCTCAATAAAAGCACCCATTCATTGTCGCAAGCGGAAGCTTCCGCAGCCTCCAGAGGGATTTTATGTTCGACTGGAATATTTTGAATATGAACTGCATATTCCTACGTGCTCACGGTTATAAATTAGGGCTAAGATGGGATGTACCATTCAGAACATTGCAATATGGGATTGTTTTGGAATATGAGAATGTTTAGTTTACTTGTATTGTTGTGGCTGGTAAATTTGGGAGGCAGAGATGCGGTTGTGGCGTACTCATCACAAAATGCAACTGCACTCTCGCTCACCTCATGTCTGACTGGAAACGGTGTCGAAAACGTGACGTTCAGAAGCTCATCTGGAAATTACTACTCGCTCCTCGAATTCTCTGTCCAGAATCTGCGGTATGCGGAAGAAAGCGTGCCGAAGCCATACGCTTTGATAGTCCCGCAGAGCAGAGACCAACTGCACAAGTCGGTGCAGTGCTCGATACAACACGGCTGGCAGATCGTGGTGCGCAGTGGAGGGCACAGCTATGAGGGTCTCTCCTCTACTTCTCAGGGCCCCAATTTCGTCGTAATCGACGTTATGAGACTTGAAAGGGTTGAGGTGGACATGAAATCCAAGACGGCTTGGGTGGAGTCCGGAGCAACTTTCGGCCAACTGTACTCCGCCATTGCAAACAAGACTTCGCTCTACGGTTTCCCTGCGGGAGTCTGCCCGACAGTAGGCGTGGGCGGGTCTTTGAGCGGAGGTGGGCTTGGGCTACTCGCGAGGAAATATGGCGTGTCTGCAGATCACGTTATAAATGCACTCCTTGTGGACGCCAATGGCAAATTGGTGGATAGAAAGGGCATGGGAGAAGACGTGTTCTGGGCCATCCGAGGCGGCGGCGGAGGTAGCTGGGGCGTGGTTGTGGCGTGGCAGATAAGGCTCGTCAAAGTGCCTCCGACAATCACTGTGTTCAATTTCAACAGGACGGGAAGCGATAACGTCACAGAGCTTGTACAACGATGGCAAACTGTTGCACCGTTTGCTCCGGAGGATCTGTATATCCGTGTCTTTGTGTTCGGAGGCAGTTCTGTTAGCCTTACCTTTAATGGGATGTACTTGGGTCCCTTACCTCAACTCCTCAAACTTGTGAATGAGATCTTCCCGGAGATGGGTATGGTCGCCGCCGATTGTAAGGAGACAGACTGGATAGGCTCTGTCATCTACACTGCCGTGGCCAACGGATATTCTGCAGATCTCCGCAACAGATATCTTGCCACCAAAAGGTACTTCAAGAATAAGTCCGATTATGTGAAGAGCCCTATCCCTCAATCAGGCCTAGAGGGAGCATGGAAGATTATGGAGCAGAAGCCAGAGAGCATTATGATATTGGCTCCTTTCGGAGGCGTAATGAACCGAATACCATCAACTCGGATTCCTTTTCCCCATCGAGCTGGGAATCTGTACGAAATTCAGCATGTACTCAACTGGGACGACGCTAGCGAAGATGCAGAGTCCGTGGCTTGGATGCGAATGTTTTACGAATACATGACTCCCTACGTTTCCAAATCTCCCAGAGCTGCTTACGTCAACTACATAGACCTTGATTTGGGTCATGCAGATGCTAATGGAACCTCCACCGTGGAACAGGCAAAGTCGTGGGGCGAAAAGTATTTTGGTGGGAATTTCCAGAGGCTGGTGCATGTCAAGACTCAATTTGATCCCAGCAATATTTTCAAGAATGCTCAGAGCATTCCCCCGCTCAGTCACAGTTAGATATATAGATTTTCAGAGTCATTTCCATATAAGTTAACAAACTCTGGTTCTTAGGAATTATTTGCATTAATACACACCCGACACTCCTATTTCTCTAGCAGAAATAGTGAATGTGTTGTACAATCATCATGGAATAATGTAATATTTGATATAGTAAAAGGAACTCTTCATTTGCATTTAACTACAATTGGAAGAATCCTTAAGCATGACATACAAATCTAAAAGATGGACGCAAGAAAACCAAAAGAAGTAGATTACCATTGCATAGTTGTCTGAAGTTGTTCTACTTATGTTTCAACAAAAGTGATATCTATATTATTATTTAGAAATCTTCTTATAAAAGGTTACATTCCATTCACTTTAGTAATTTTAAAATAAATTAGTATATATATCTTAGAGAAAATAAATTAATATTAAAAAATATGGTAATATTATTATGAATAATTTATATCAAATATGTTTGTTATTATATAGGATTAAAAAAAAAAAAAAAGATTAATAATTTTTTTACATTAATTGTGTCTAATAAATGTAAGCATATGAGAATAAATTCATATATATTTAATAATCAACTCAAATCATATCTATATTCTTTATGTAAAATATATAACAATAACCTATCATTCTCTAAAAAACTATTAAAAATCATTTCTATACTTTCTAGATATAAATTGTAAAAGAATATATCTTAATCTTCTAGAAAAATGACACCAATAATTTGTATACCCTTCATACAAAATATAAAAGAATAAAATTTTATCTTCCAAAAAATAACATAAATATTTTTACACTCTTCATGCAAAGTATATCAAAATAAACTCTGGTTACTTGGAAAAACCAATGAAATTATTTTACCTATACTTTGTGATAATTATAGAAAATCACATTTTTATGTACTAAAAAGTGATAATTGATCTATACATTAAAAGAAAATGCCAACACAAAAAAATAATCCTAATTCTAATTGTTATTTTTAATTAAAATAAGTGGGTGTGGGCTTTAACCCATTATAGATTAGAAACAAACCATCAAAAGCTATTGCATGGACATAGTAGTAGGGTTACCTAAGAGGTAACAAAAACTACAACCCAACAAAGGTAAAACAAACTAGAACTTTCAAGAGAGTAGGATAAAAGAGCAATATCCATTGCCAATAATAGCTGGGCCTAAACAATGGGACCAACTAATAATCTAAGTTTTTTAAGAGAAGAGAGAATAACTCTTTTTCTTGTGGGAAAATGATAGTCAAAGAAGAATTGCTTTTCCCAAGAGGAGCTAATTGAGCAGTGTTGGAGGAGCATCAACTTTTGGTAAATAGAAAACTTTTAGGAAATTTCAGAGTGGTAATTATAGAAATGGTGTATTATATGATCTGATTCCTATTTATTTTTGCTAATATTTTTTTGCGTCAAACCTAAGAGTAGAATTTGTAGCTCTCCATGTCGAGCTATAAGTTGCGTGTTCATAGGTTTATTACACTTTTTGTTACTTGTAGATAACTAAATAATCTAGGAACGGGGTTGACAATAGCTTTATTAGATTAAGTATTTCTCTATCTTTTTTTTTTTTTTTTTTTTTGTAGCACTTCTTGCTACAATCCCAATCCTTGTGATGTGCGTCAACCTTGGAAAAAAAGTTGGAGTAGTTTTAACCCAAAGCCATCGATAACCCTAAGATGTCCTATAAATACTGGTTGATGGCCTATTCTATTTTCTTTTAATTTTTCAAGGGGTCTTTGACATTACAAGAAAAACCATTAATGTGGCTATGTGTTCATATGAATGTAATGATAATCTAGATTCATATGAATTAATTTATTCATTTTATATGTAAGAAAACCATTAGTAAAATATTGACCAAGCTTTGTATCTTTTCTATTAAAGAACCTACTTGGAGTTTGAAATATTATAGTAGTATTTTTTAAATATTTATAGTAAAATGTGTTTAATTTAAAAAACTAATTCATTCTCCTTATATCATCTTATTCAAGATATTTAAAAAATTATATTTTAATTTAAATACATAATCAATACTAGATATATTAAAATCATGATTAAATATTTGCATTAGACTATCCTTAAAGTTTTATATTTTTATATTTCTTTATTGTATAGTATGAGTTATGGTCTATTTTTTTTTCTATTTGTCAACAGCTGTTGTTGACTTAGATATTTCTCTAGATAGAGACCATTGCATAAGCAAAATACATTAGGTGGTAGAGAAGGTCTATGTAACATATCCTTTGTTTCATAGAAATTTTTTATATTTAAAGGTATTTTATTGAATTTTAATACGGTATTTATCGAAAATAAACACAAGAAGAAAGCAACAAAAGAGACAATTGCAAATAGAGTCTTAAGTTGCTTAATATAGAGGTACAAACAATTGCTCCAATAACTATGATAGATTATGTGTTGAAGTACAAGTGTAATTGTTAATTTAATTTGTATGTTAGAGAAGGTTTTTTCATTATATATTATGTGCTAAGCCAATATGAACAAGAGTATACATATTGACACTTATTCTAATAGAAAGATAAAAGAAAGTTAGAATAAATTAATATATAAAAATGCATTTGAATACATAAGAACATTAAAACACATAAAAAAATTCAATCATGCATTCACATGTTTTTTCACACCATCAATGCATGCAATTCAATGTATATAAATAAATCCCAAGAATAATGAATTTAAAATGGTTATTTTTACCAACAATACATATTATAACACACATAAAGCTTAGATTATTGCTTGTTTAGGAGAATGGAATTAGCAATTTATTATTCATTTGTTTTTGATTAAGTAAAAAAGGTTTTATAGGGATCCTAAAACCCACAACAGTGTATGATAAAAATATAGGCATGAAAACAAAATAGAGTAAAATAGTTCAGAGAACCAAGGAACAGGCCACTATAGGGCCGAACAAGAAAAAACAAAGAAACAGTCTAAACAAGGCAAAAAAGAAAGGCACCAGAATAAGTTATGCCAAGCTCCTAAGCATGACAGTTGCATTGCTTTCGAGGGCCTCCATCAGTTGAACAGTGTCTTTCATGTTATGAACTTAGGGTCCTTGGGGGTTGATTTTCTCCCTATTTTTCCTGATTCTTGCCCTGGTTCTTTTTCTTGGACCTTCAGTGGGCTCCTTCTCATTCTCCCTAGTCCTCTGATAAGCCATGGTTTCCATTTTTTCTTCCTTTGTTTTTATTAGCAACTTCAAGTTCTCATTGGAGGTTTTGAGGATATTAAAATTTTGCTCGGTTATTCCCTTGAGGGTTTTTTCAAGGCTTATCATTTTGGATTCTAGGTGCTGGACCCTAGTTTCCAGGCTTAGCTTTCTCTCTGTGGTGTGTTCCTTGTTGTCCAAGCTCTAAATTTTTTCTTTGAGGTCCTCAATCTTGTGGTAAATCCATTTGAAAGATCTAAACTGATCTAGCATGTTGTTCTTGGTCTAGTTGACAAAATCCATATCCATTTCCCAAGCTTTATCACTTAGAACAACTAGAGTTGGGTCAATCAACTCTTCCCTGTAGAATTTTCCTTCCTTATCCTCCAAAATTTGTGGGTAAATGGCCTCCATAATTATTCTCATTCACACCATATTGATGTTGAAGTTTCTCCAGACCTTTTTTCATTTCCTGGTATCCTGACTGTTATACTCCCCCCTAGAGGCATCTTCAGTATCATCTATCCTTATAGGTGACTGGTTAGTACCCTTCTTGTCATTAAGGTTTTTGGTAACAGGGTTGTGATTCTTAATATTGGTGCCAGTAGGGGACTGAGGAGGAGGGGTTTTTCACTCACTAATAGTAAGATCCACAAATAGGCGGCATGAGAAGTCCTGCATTGGTTTTGGGATTTCCTCTTTGACCTATTCATGCATGTCTGCAGCTTCCATTTTTGTCTTACTCTCATCATCTTCTATATCCATTTCTTCCTTGTCATTGTACTCTTCCTCCGATTAAACCTCCTTCCTATCCTACTTTTTTTAGGGTTTTTCAATTTTGATAGCTTTCACGGGTTGCTTCTTGGAAGGGGATCCCTTGTTCCATTTCTTATTTTTGATATCCTCACTATCATCTGAAAGTTTGCCCAAAGAAGTGCCCGAAGTAACATAATCCGACCCAGGCTCCTCGCTATTGGGTTTTCTATCCTCAATTTCCTTGCCCAGGTTTTGGGCTTTAAAGAATTCATAGATCAACAGAAGCAATCCTTCATGTAGGGCGGGGTTAGCAATTTTCTTATCTCTTAAACCATTGATATTCTTGTTTATAGAAGAGGAGATAAAAAGGAATAGAAATCTTAATACCATGCCTAAAAAGGTTCAGCAAGATGAAATGATAGGTGTGGATTCTGTCAAACCTGGTGTCCAGGGTGACATACAAGTTGAGGGCCTTCAGAACATACTATCAAAGCATCTTCAAGCTCCCAGGAAGGTAGTAAGTGCTCGACTAACTATGGCTTTTGTCTCCTTGTCATCCCTCGCAAATTTTTTGACAAAAATGTCTGATAATTTTTGGTCTTTGTAGAATTTATTTTCGATGATAGGAAATGTCGGTGACCATTGATATAACCTTGTTTGTGATAGTAAATGGACTTTCCCTCAATCTTCACCATCCCTTCATTCCAGGTATTGATGAAGATTTTAGTGATATCCTTCCTGCAACCATGGAGTCTTTCAATAAAAGTTGTGATATCCCCTTTCTGTAATGCATTCCAGACTTTCATTCGCTTCTTCCATTTCTCACTGTTGCACTCGAGCTCCCTTCTTAGCCTTTCCCCAACCATGGATTTTTTGTAGGCTCTGGTTATCCTCTGGTTTAGCCAAAAATTGTTGATTGCCTTCTTTCTAACTTCCTTATCTGAGGGCTTTCTAAAATTTGGCTTTTTGAAATGATTACAATATTTGGGGAATGGGGCCCTAAAAGCGTGAGGAGGTGACACACTATTATTACTCATGCAATTCCTCCCCAACTGAACATGAGTGAAATAACTCCTCCCAACAAGCCCTTTGCAATAATAATTATATTTAATTATTACATCGGTACTTTGAAGATCGTCTCCATCCAGAGAATCCAACTCTGCTTTATGAAAAGTATCAGCATGGCTCCAAATGATGTAAGATTCCTTGCTGGCGGCCAGAAAGGTAATCCAGTCAGCAGCCCAATTGGTGACAGTGGTGAACACGTGATGAGTAAAGTCAGCCTCATAAAGATTTGATTCGCGTAACAACAAAAGTGATGACTAAGTCGAGACCATAGCCACATCTGGGACCTCGGCCTTGGGAGAGACAGTCAATGTTGCTCCATTGAGTTTCATAGATAGCTATCACTTCATTTTTTATTTCTGCAGAGAATATTTGTGAGATATTCCTCAACTGGGTTCCTACTAGCTTAACCTTCTAAGTTAAGGTGCCCTAGTGAGTAGAGTTGAGAGGTCTTCGAAAAAACAATCTTCTTGTGTGAGCTAACAAGCTCACTGCGGTCCTTTGGAGTTACTATCATTTCTTACAGGTGGTGCAGGTAGCCTGGATGGTTTTCTAGGTTCCATCCACGATATTCCTACTGGCTTCCTCTTGCCTTATCTGACTAGCTTTCTTTCTGCCTGGGGATTTGATTTTAGCCCCGACGTCTGCTCTATTTATGCTCCTAGTAGCTATAAGAGAAACCCGAGAGGGGTCTCTACTTTTGGTTCTCTTTTCACTTTGAACATTTTACCATCCCTCTTTTTCATCTTCGTATTTTTCAAAGAGCTCCTCCATCTTGGTGAGTTTCCTTGGAGAGATAGTACCTAGAAGAAAGTCCATTTGTTGGACTTTTTTTGAATCCTGTGTCTCTGGGAAAAGGTGACAATCTGGGGGGGCACCAGATATGACCCTAGCTGGGCTTGAAAAATAGTCTTCCAATGGGGATTCAAGGGAGTCTGGGATGAAGGAGACAAAGATAGAACTTGGGCATGAGTCACCTCCTTCCCCTAGACCATTGTCTCTGGTTTCAATCATGGAGTCATGCTGAATGTTGTCTTCCAAGTCTACAGCTTTTGATTGGGGAGACACCTCTCTAAGAGCAGAGCATTCTTGGCTTGACTAGGTATTTTCCTTTTGTTCCCTTTCATGAGGATTTTGTTTATCTTTTGGTGAGTCAAGAATCTCCAGAGTGTCCTCTGGTTTGTCCTTTTTTTCCACACTCTATGAAATTTGACATCTGAATCATGTTGTGGAATAATTCTCTCCCTTGGGAGGCTTTCTTTTTCAGTGGGTTTACCTAACTTGATCTTTTTAACAGCTATAGCTTTCCTTTCTTTTTCCAAATTAATGCGCACTAGACACAGTCTGGCTTTATGTCCCACTTTCGTATAGTGGAAGCAAGAAAAAGGGACACTTTCATAGTCCAAAATTTGCACATGTTTTCCTAATTTGGATTGGAGCATGATAATTGTTGGCATGTCTTGGCCCTCTTCCACCCCTATGCAGATCCTAGCATAGGTGAGGCTGCTTTTGGCAACAGTCACTGGATCTATCGAGAGCAGGGTACCAAAGGATCTGGCTATACAATCTAAGACATCTTCAACCTAGAATTCAAAAGGAAGTTCTGGGAGCCTTACCCACACCAAGGCTTGGACGAAGAAAGAATCATTGGGGGAGAAATGAATATCAATGTTTAAATGTGCCACGCTATCGTATTCATTGTGAATCCTTATTGGATCACGTGCTGGTGTGTTCTGATGATTTTTTTTATTATGGAAAGGAGAACCCAAATTCCCATAAAGAATCATTATTACCTTTCAAACGTGTGGAGTAGGTGATGTCTGAATCAGAGGGCTTACTTGGCTAATAAGGACAGCAAGTGTGTCCCTGGTATTATTACTATTAATGGCACCTAGACATCCGTTAGATCTGGCGGTACGAAGCCTCTTTTCCAAAACTTTTCTCAAAGCCAGCATTTTAAGTATAAACCTTCCTCAGAAAGGCTTTGCAAAAACAAAGGGTTTTTTTAGTTCTACAAAAACACTCAGCTCTTTATTTTCCAGGATATTCTAGCTCAGGAGGGACTGAACTTTGAAATGGGAGGCAACACTCTCCACATTGAGCCTGATAAAATCAATGAGGCCTTCACCTCTAATACCCTGGTGACACATTATTGCAAGGAGAGTGACATTTGGGGTTTTATGGAGAGAATGAAGGGTGGGCATGACGAACAAATCTCCAAACAGTTCTTTTCATCTTGGAACAACATGAGTGTCTCTGTTGGAGGCATCCACTTCCAGCTAAATGAGGAGGTCATAGCCAAGCCGAATGGGCTTTCTATGATGGGGAGAAAATAAAAAAAAACCAGTCGAACTCCTGACCCTACCAGCCTCAACCAGTTCTTTAAGGATGGAGAGCTACCGGTGAAAAAGTAGGGGGGCTTCAACAGGGAGGTGCTGCCAGATTTCTGGCCAAAAATGTACCTCATAGTGATGAAATACTTCATGCTGGAAGGTAAGTTCAGTATTTTTTAGTACTACCACTTACCGTTCCTAAACCATATTAGAAACAAGGATTTAATTTCCATCCCCTTCTATCTTCTGCACTCCATAGAAATTAATATACTTGATATTAAGGATAACCCTGATAAGCCAATATCTATTCTCCATTAGGGCGTCCTTCTCTACATTTACCAGTTCCACAAAGCTATCTGCCCGGCACCCCAACCCCCCCAATTATCAAGGAGATGACCCAGGAGGATTCCCTAGCCAAAACTAAAAATCCCACCCAGTCCTTTTCCTTGTCCATCTGTGTCATCCAAGAGCCTAAGCCGGGTGCTAAAGAGGTTAGGAACCACAAAAAATGTATTAAGAACCCGTTCAATAGTAAGGATGGCTAGGAGGAGTCTTATGTCTCTGAGTCTGTAGAAATTAAAGATAGGAAGGAGGCTGATAGTACTCCGAAGACCGAATGTAGGCCCAAAAATAGGAAAATAATGGAGAGCTAGGTTAATCTAGAGGTGGATTTGAGTGGCTCGGGTCGCAAGAGGTCAAACAGAATTGCCAAGGAGAAATGTAAAACTAGGCTACTGGAAACAACATCTAAAGAGCATTCCATGACTGAAAAAGACTCTCAAACCACTGAGTCCATGAATGATTCCTCGGATGATCATATGAGTCCCCCTAGGACTAGTAACAACCCTGTTCCCAACCCCAAGCAAGCCATGGAATCCCCCAATATTCCTACCCCACCCCTGAGTCCTGCTCAAGATCCCTAGGATAAGCCCCCTACCTCTGATTACAATACCGAGGCCTCGGAGGACAAAAACAATTTCAAAGGTACTCTTAAAAGGATGTTCATGAATTTGGACGAAGATATTGCAGAGATCAAGAAAAATATGCAGGAGCTGATGAACCAATGCATGCTGACCAACAAATTTGGCCTAAAGGTTATGCACGCTTCGGCTACGACTCTCTGTCATGTGCAGGAAAAGTGGGTGGGTGGCACTCTGGAAGCGAACGAGGACAACAAGGATCTTTTCCTATTTCTACAGGAAGAGTGGGCGAGGACCCTACTGTCTAAGCAGTTGGGTGGCAAAAATTAGTTCTGGTTCCCATGTGCTGGTTAATTTTGACTGGGCCTAGCCCTAGGATCCCCTATTTTGTGGTTGGGGTAAATGATAGTCTTTATAGCTTTCTGTTCATCCCTGTGTGGCTTTTAACTAATACTTTACATGCTACTACTCGGTCTAGATACTTTGTTTTAATTCATTTGATTAGTATTATGGTTTATATTTTTGATAGGAGCAGATTTAAAGTTGGTGATTATACTGTTAAACTATTATATCTACTTTGACTGGTTACATTAATGTGCTATTAATGTGCTACTAGTCCTTTGTTCCTCAGGCCAACACCCTCTTGCAACTTTATCTATCAAAAACAATGCAAACACCTAAAAAACACAATATCAGAATTAGCAATGACTAACAAACAAATCCGATGATGTTATCTGCATTCCTCTTCAAAAGGTAAAATCTGACGGTTGTCTCTTAATCGCTTAATAAAGATGATAACATTGAAAACCTGCGGAGATTGAATGACTATTGTTGGATTAAGATCGTGTGGTTGAAATTGATCTCACATAAATTTAATTTTTCAAAGGTTTTGTTAAAAAAAATGAGCACCGTCAAATTTAAATCGTGTGGCTGGTGTGAAGTCACGAGAAGAAATCAAAGTCTATTAAAATTTGTTGCGATTAAGAGAACACTATGTTGTCGCTAAATCTCCAAATTACCAAGGTCGTGTAATCTCGATGAAAATTTGAAAAGTCAACAAAGTTTTGGCAATTAAGAGACTCGTTGGAGTTGCTAAGTCTCTCAATGAAAAATAAAGATAAAGAGACTTAAGCAAGACCATTACATTAGGATCTAACGGTAGTCAAGGGAATCAAAATGAAATCAGTAAATGATAAATCTTTCATCAACAACGAAATAGACTATAGTCAGTGAGTCTCAACAGAAAGTAAATCAATGTGTATTAAAAATTGCTGCGATTAAGAGAATACTCTGTAGTCGCTAAATCTCCAGATTACCAAGATCGGGTAATCTCGATGAAATTTATAAAAGTCAACAAAGCTTTGGCGATTAAGAGACTAGTTGTAGTCGCTAATTCTTTCAATGAAAAGTAAAGATAAAGAGACTTAGGGAAGACCGTTAGATTAAGATTTAATAGTAGTTGAGGGTCTTAGAATGAAATCAGTAAATTAAAAAAACTTTCAACGACAAGGCGATAGACTTTAGTCGCTGAGTCTCAAAATAAAGGAGATAGACTATAGTTGATTTGCATAAAAGAAAGTATCAAGAGACTTAAAGGAGGCCGTTAGATTAAGATGTAACGATAGTCATTGAGTCATTAGAAAAAGTAATAAGACTTGCTAAAGTATACAATCATGAAATTAAATTTGACCACTTGTTCTTCAAAGTCATCCATGAGTATCGCTTAATTGACAAATGCATTAAGGGTTCAGTAAGTAATATAATTTTATAATTTTTATAAGACAAAATATTTCAATTCTAGAAAATTATTTACGGAAAAAAATTAATTATTATCTAACATAAATATTTTACATATCGCTTAATCGGCAAATGCATTAAGGGTTGAGTAATTAATATAATTTTACAATTTTCATAAGATAAAATATTTCAATTTTAAAAAATTGTTTACAAAAAAAAATTATTATTATGTAACATACATATTTTACATTATATTTATCACAAATAAAATTTTTCTATTATTTATTATATAAAATTATTATTTTAATGAATCTTTTTTATATTAAACATATGATTTTAAAAACTTGCTTATATTGTTAATAATTTAAAAAAATTTAAAAAATTTATATGAATTATAAACATGGTAGAACAACCATAGGAAATGCTCTTTGGTTAAATAGTCAAGCCTTTAATGAATTTGACCACTAATTATAATGTTCAAAAGTTGAATAGAAGATATTTGACATAATGGTAAAAAATGAAAGGTAATTTGTGTATTGCATGAGTAGACTAAAAGGGTTACTCTTCATTAGATAGAGGCTTAATGTAATAAAGTAAAATAGTAAATTAATCAATTTATTAATTTAGACATATGTTTATTTTGAAAATAATTATTACTAAATGTATTAAAGATATATATGTACAACCCAAAAAATACCATGACATACAAATCAACAAAATAAATACAAACAACCATGATAACAAATTAAAATCATACAGTTCAAATTATATATCCACTTAACAAGGTGGACATGATGAAGACAAAAGAAATAACTCTTAACAACCCACACTTCAAACATTGAATGGTCAAAAAGAAAGCCAGAATAAGATTTAGTCCTATTTAGCGCACCTAGAATATGACTAGGAATTAACCTACACTGGGTCTGGATCCCATAATGTCAAATTAGAGTAAGGATTATTTTACATTTTTTACTCGTATATATTATATAAAATCAATCGTATCTAAAAAAAAGAAGAAATAAAAAATATAAATAGAAAAGTGAAACAACATAACATCTATTCGGTGTAAAAAATGCTTACCGAGTTGCAATTACTAGTATGTAAACAATTGAGACCTTCTTTAAAAAACCTCTTTCTTATTAGTTCCTTCGACTGATCAAGTTTGACCTGTTCCATCCTAGCATTTGAACATACCCCGTAAAAGATGAGAACCCTTATTCGCACTTTAACATTTTGTTCAACGATATTCAATTCGTTTGCTTACGACCACCGAGGAAATAATTAAAATGAGAAAAATTTAAGTCGTCAAATCTTACGCAATGACAATGTGATCAGTAATTCTTCTACAAGGAAGATTATAAACGTATAGAGTTTGTCTTAAATCAGATAACAAAAACATTGAGAAACTCGGCCACTCATGCGGGAGAGAAAGTGCAATCGCCCCCAGATTTTATTTCGCACATGAAAATTTCAATATGAAAGCCGTTGCCGTACGTGCTCAATAAAAGCACCCATTCATTGTCGCAAGCGGAAGCTTCCGCAGCCTCCAGAGGGATTTTATGTTCGACTGGAATATTTTGAATATGAACTGCATATTCCTACGTGCTCACGGTTATAAATTAGGGCTAAGATGGGATGTACCATTCAGAACATTGCAATATGGGATTGTTTTGGAATATGAGAATGTTTAGTTTACTTGTATTGTTGTGGCTGGTAAATTTGGGAGGCAGAGATGCGGTTGTGGCGTACTCATCACAAAATGCAACTGCACTCTCGCTCACCTCATGTCTGACTGGAAACGGTGTCGAAAACGTGACGTTCAGAAGCTCATCTGGAAATTACTACTCGCTCCTCGAATTCTCTGTCCAGAATCTGCGGTATGCGGAAGAAAGCGTGCCGAAGCCATACGCTTTGATAGTCCCGCAGAGCAGAGACCAACTGCACAAGTCGGTGCAGTGCTCGATACAACACGGCTGGCAGATCGTGGTGCGCAGTGGAGGGCACAGCTATGAGGGTCTCTCCTCTACTTCTCAGGCCCCCAATTTCGTCGTAATCGACGTTATGAGACTTGAAAGGGTTGAGGTGGACATGAAATCCAAGACGGCTTGGGTGGAGTCCGGAGCAACTTTCGGCCAACTGTACTCCGCCATTGCAAACAAGACTTCGCTCTACGGTTTCCCTGCGGGAGTCTGCCCGACAGTAGGCGTGGGCGGGTCTTTGAGCGGAGGTGGGCTTGGGCTACTCGCGAGGAAATATGGCGTGTCTGCAGATCACGTTATAAATGCACTCCTTGTGGACGCCAATGGCAAATTGGTGGACAGAAAGGGCATGGGAGAAGACGTGTTCTGGGCCATCCGAGGCGGCGGCGGAGGTAGCTGGGGCGTGGTTGTGGCGTGGCAGATAAGGCTCGTCAAAGTGCCTCCGACAATCACTGTGTTCAATTTCAACAGGACGGGAAGCGATAACGTCACAGAGCTTGTACAACGATGGCAAACTGTTGCACCGTTTGCTCCGGAGGATCTGTATATCCGTGTCTTTGTGTTCGGAGGCAGTTCTGTTAGCCTTACCTTTAATGGGATGTACTTGGGTCCCTTACCTCAACTCCTCAAACTTGTGAATGAGATCTTCCCGGAGATGGGTATGGTCGCCGCCGATTGTAAGGAGACAGACTGGATAGGCTCTGTCATCTACACTGCCGTGGCCAACGGATATTCTGCAGATCTCCGCAACAGATATCTTGCCACCAAAAGGTACTTCAAGAATAAGTCCGATTATGTGAAGAGCCCTATCCCTCAATCAGGCCTAGAGGGAGCATGGAAGATTATGGAGCAGAAGCCAGAGAGCATTATGATATTGGCTCCTTTCGGAGGCGTAATGAACCGAATACCATCAACTCGGATTCCTTTTCCCCATCGAGCTGGGAATCTGTACGAAATTCAGCATGTACTCAACTGGGACGACGCTAGCGAAGATGCAGAGTCCGTGGCTTGGATGCGAATGTTTTACGAATACATGACTCCCTACGTTTCCAAATCTCCCAGAGCTGCTTACGTCAACTACATAGACCTTGATTTGGGTCATGCAGATGCTAATGGAACCTCCACCGTGGAACAGGCAAAGTCGTGGGGCGAAAAGTATTTTGGTGGGAATTTCCAGAGGCTGGTGCATGTCAAGACTCAATTTGATCCCAGCAATATTTTCAAGAATGCTCAGAGCATTCCCCCGCTCAGTCACAGTTAGATATATAGATTTTCAGAGTCATTTCCATATAAGTTAACAAACTCTGGTTCTTAGGAATTATTTGCATTAATACACACCCGACACTCCTATTTCTCTAGCAGAAATAGTGAATGTGTTGTACAATCATCATGGAATAATGTAATATTTGATATAGTAAAAGGAACTCTTCATTTGCATTTAACTACAATTGGAAGAATCCTTAAGCATGACATACAAATCTAAAAGATGGACGCAAGAAAACCAAAAGAAGTAGATTACCATTGCATAGTTGTCTGAAGTTGTTCTACTTATGTTTCAACAAAAGTGATATCTATATTATTATTTAGAAATCTTCTTATAAAAGGTTACATTCCATTCACTTTAGTAATTTTAAAATAAATTAGTATATATATCTTAGAGAAAATAAATTAATATTAAAAAATATGGTAATATTATTATGAATAATTTATATCAAATATGTTTGTTATTATATAGGATTAAAAAAAAAAAAAAAGATTAATAATTTTTTTACATTAATTGTGTCTAATAAATGTAAGCATATGAGAATAAATTCATATATATTTAATAATCAACTCAAATCATATCTATATTCTTTATGTAAAATATATAACAATAACCTATCATTCTCTAAAAAACTATTAAAAATCATTTCTATACTTTCTAGATATAAATTGTAAAAGAATATATCTTAATCTTCTAGAAAAATGACACCAATAATTTGTATACCCTTCATACAAAATATAAAAGAATAAAATTTTATCTTCCAAAAAATAACATAAATATTTTTACACTCTTCATGCAAAGTATATCAAAATAAACTCTGGTTACTTGGAAAAACCAATGAAATTATTTTACCTATACTTTGTGATAATTATAGAAAATCACATTTTTATGTACTAAAAAGTGATAATTGATCTATACATTAAAAGAAAATGCCAACACAAAAAAATAATCCTAATTCTAATTGTTATTTTTAATTAAAATAAGTGGGTGTGGGCTTTAACCCATTATAGATTAGAAACAAACCATCAAAAGCTATTGCATGGACATAGTAGTAGGGTTACCTAAGAGGTAACAAAAACTACAACCCAACAAAGGTAAAACAAACTAGAACTTTCAAGAGAGTAGGATAAAAGAGCAATATCCATTGCCAATAATAGCTGGGCCTAAACAATGGGACCAACTAATAATCTAAGTTTTTTAAGAGAAGAGAGAATAACTCTTTTTCTTGTGGGAAAATGATAGTCAAAGAAGAATTGCTTTTCCCAAGAGGAGCTAATTGAGCAGTGTTGGAGGAGCATCAACTTTTGGTAAATAGAAAACTTTTAGGAAATTTCAGAGTGGTAATTATAGAAATGGTGTATTATATGATCTGATTCCTATTTATTTTTGCTAATATTTTTTTGCGTCAAACCTAAGAGTAGAATTTGTAGCTCTCCATGTCGAGCTATAAGTTGCGTGTTCATAGGTTTATTACACTTTTTGTTACTTGTAGATAACTAAATAATCTAGGAACGGGGTTGACAATAGCTTTATTAGATTAAGTATTTCTCTATCTTTTTTTTTTTTTTTTTTTTTGTAGCACTTCTTGCTACAATCCCAATCCTTGTGATGTGCGTCAACCTTGGAAAAAAAGTTGGAGTAGTTTTAACCCAAAGCCATCGATAACCCTAAGATGTCCTATAAATACTGGTTGATGGCCTATTCTATTTTCTTTTAATTTTTCAAGGGGTCTTTGACATTACAAGAAAAACCATTAATGTGGCTATGTGTTCATATGAATGTAATGATAATCTAGATTCATATGAATTAATTTATTCATTTTATATGTAAGAAAACCATTAGTAAAATATTGACCAAGCTTTGTATCTTTTCTATTAAAGAACCTACTTGGAGTTTGAAATATTATAGTAGTATTTTTAAAATATTTATAGTAAAATGTGTTTAATTTAAAAAACTAATTCATTCTCCTTATATCATCTTATTCAAGATATTTAAAAAATTATATTTTAATTTAAGTACATAATCAATACTAGATATATTAAAATCATGATTAAATATTTGCATTAGACTATCCTTAAAGTTTTATATTTTTATATTTCTTTATTGTATAGTATGAGTTATGGTCTATTTTTTTTTCTATTTGTCAACAGCTGTTGTTGACTTAGATATTTCTCTAGATAGAGACCATTGCATAAGCAAAATACATTAGGTGGTAGAGAAGGTCTATGTAACATATCCTTTGTTTCATAGAAATTTTTTATATTTAAAGGTATTTTATTGAATTTTAATACGGTATTTATCGAAAATAAACACAAGAAGAAAGCAACAAAAGAGACAATTGCAAATAGAGTCTTAAGTTGCTTAATATAGAGGTACAAACAATTGCTCCAATAACTATGATAGATTATGTGTTGAAGTACAAGTGTAATTGTTAATTTAATTTGTATGTTAGAGAAGGTTTTTTCATTATATATTATGTGCTAAGCCAATATGAACAAGAGTATACATATTGACACTTATTCTAATAGAAAGATAAAAGAAAGTTAGAATAAATTAATATATAAAAATGCATTTGAATACATAAGAACATTAAAACACATAAAAAAATTCAATCATGCATTCACATGTTTTTTCACACCATCAATGCATCCAATTCAATGTATATAAATAAATCCCAAGAATAATGAATTTAAAATGGTTATTTTTACCAACAATACATATTATAACACACATAAAGCTTAGATTATTGCTTGTTTAGGAGAATGGAATTAGCAATTTATTATTCATTTGTTTTTGATTAAGTAAAAAAGGTTTTATAGGGATCCTAAAACCCACAACAGTGTATGATAAAAATATAGGCATGAAAACAAAATAGAGTAAAATAGTTCAGAGAACCAAGGAACAGGCCACTATAGGGCCGAACAAGAAAAAACAAAGAAACAGTCTAAACAAGGCAAAAAAGAAAGGCACCAGAATAAGTTATGCCAAGCTCCTAAGCATGACAGTTGCATTGCTTTCGAGGGCCTCCATCAGTTGAACAGTGTCTTTCATGTTATGAACTTAGGGTCCTTGGGGGTTGATTTTCTCCCTATTTTTCCTGATTCTTGCCCTGGTTCTTTTTCTTGGACCTTCAGTGGGCTCCTTCTCATTCTCCCTAGTCCTCTGATAAGCCATGGTTTCCATTTTTTCTTCCTTTGTTTTTATTAGCAACTTCAAGTTCTCATTGGAGGTTTTGAGGATATTAAAATTTTGCTCGGTTATTCCCTTGAGGGTTTTTTCAAGGCTTATCATTTTGGATTCTAGGTGCTGGACCCTAGTTTCCAGGCTTAGCTTTCTCTCTGTGGTGTGTTCCTTGTTGTCCAAGCTCTAAATTTTTTCTTTGAGGTCCTCAATCTTGTGGTAAATCCATTTGAAAGATCTAAACTGATCTAGCATGTTGTTCTTGGTCTAGTTGACAAAATCCATATCCATTTCCCAAGCTTTATCACTTAGAACAACTAGAGTTGGGTCAATCAACTCTTCCCTGTAGAATTTTCCTTCCTTATCCTCCAAAATTTGTGGGTAAATGGCCTCCATAATTATTCTCATTCACACCATATTGATGTTGAAGTTTCTCCAGACCTTTTTTCATTTCCTGGTATCCTGACTGTTATACTCCCCCCTAGAGGCATCTTCAGTATCATCTATCCTTATAGGTGACTGGTTAGTACCCTTCTTGTCATTAAGGTTTTTGGTAACAGGGTTGTGATTCTTAATATTGGTGCCAGTAGGGGACTGAGGAGGAGGGGTTTTTCACTCACTAATAGTAAGATCCACAAATAGGCGGCATGAGAAGTCCTGCATTGGTTTTGGGATTTCCTCTTTGACCTATTCATGCATGTCTGCAGCTTCCATTTTTGTCTTACTCTCATCATCTTCTATATCCATTTCTTCCTTGTCATTGTACTCTTCCTCCGATTAAACCTCCTTCCTATCCTACTTTTTTTAGGGTTTTTCAATTTTGATAGCTTTCACGGGTTGCTTCTTGGAAGGGGATCCCTTGTTCCATTTCTTATTTTTGATATCCTCACTATCATCTGAAAGTTTGCCCAAAGAAGTGCCCGAAGTAACATAATCCGACCCAGGCTCCTCGCTATTGGGTTTTCTATCCTCAATTTCCTTGCCCAGGTTTTGGGCTTTAAAGAATTCATAGATCAACAGAAGCAATCCTTCATGTAGGGCGGGGTTAGCAATTTTCTTATCTCTTAAACCATTGATATTCTTGTTTATAGAAGAGGAGATAAAAAGGAATAGAAATCTTAATACCATGCCTAAAAAGGTTCAGCAAGATGAAATGATAGGTGTGGATTCTGTCAAACCTGGTGTCCAGGGTGACATACAAGTTGAGGGCCTTCAGAACATACTATCAAAGCATCTTCAAGCTCCCAGGAAGGTAGTAAGTGCTCGACTTAACTATGGCTTTTGTCTCCTTGTCATCCCTCGCAAATTTTTTGACAACAATGTCTGATAATTTTTGGTCTTTGTAGAATTTATTTTCGATGATGGAAATGTCGGTGACCATTGATATAACCTTGTTTGTGATAGTAAATGACTTTCCCTCAATCTTCACCATCCCTTCATTCCAGGTATTGATGAAGATTTTAGTGATATCCTTCCTGCAACCATGGAGTCTTTCAATAAAAGTTGTGATATCCCCTTTCTGTAATGCATTCCAGACTTTCATTCGCTTCTTCCATTTCTCACTGTTGCACTCGAGCTCCCTTCTTAGCCTTTCCCCAACCATGGATTTTTTGTAGGCTCTGGTTATCCTCTGGTTTAGCCAAAATTTGTTGATTGCCTTCTTTCTAACTTCCTTATCTGAGGGCTTTCTAAAATTTGGCTTTTTGAAATGATTACAATATTTGGGGAATGGGGCCCTAAAAGCGTGAGGAGGTGACACACTATTATTACTCATGCAATTCCTCCCCAACTGAACATGAGTGAAATAACTCCTCCCAACAAGCCCTTTGCAATAATAATTATATTTAATTATTACATCGGTACTTTGAAGATCGTCTCCATCCAGAGAATCCAACTCTGCTTTATGAAAAGTATCAGCATGGCTCCAAATGATGTAAGATTCCTTGCTGGCGGCCAGAAAGGTAATCCAGTCAGCAGCCCAATTGGTGACAGTGGTGAACACGTGATGAGTAAAGTCAGCCTCATAAAGATTTGATTCGCGTAACAACAAAAGTGATGACTAAGTCGAGACCATAGCCACATCTGGGACCTCGGCCTTGGGAGAGACAGTCAATGTTGCTCCATTGAGTTTCATAGATAGCTATCACTTCATTTTTTATTTCTGCAGAGAATATTTGTGAGATATTCCTCAACTGGGTTCCTACTAGCTTAACCTTCTAAGTTAAGGTGCCCTAGTGAGTAGAGTTGAGAGGTCTTCGAAAAAACAATCTTCTTGTGTGAGCTAACAAGCTCACTGCGGTCCTTTGGAGTTACTATCATTTCTTACAGGTGGTGCAGGTAGCCTGGATGGTTTTCTAGGTTCCATCCACGATATTCCTACTGGCTTCCTCTTGCCTTATCTGACTAGCTTTCTTTCTGCCTGGGGATTTGATTTTAGCCCCGACGTCTGCTCTATTTATGCTCCTAGTAGCTATAAGAGAAACCCGAGAGGGGTCTCTACTTTTGGTTCTCTTTTCACTTTGAACATTTTACCATCCCTCTTTTTCATCTTCGTATTTTTCAAAGAGCTCCTCCATCTTGGTGAGTTTCCTTGGAGAGATAGTACCTAGAAGAAAGTCCATTTGTTGGACTTTTTTTGAATCCTGTGTCTCTGGGAAAAGGTGACAATCTGGGGGGGCACCAGATATGACCCTAGCTGGGCTTGAAAAATAGTCTTCCAATGGGGATTCAAGGGAGTCTGGGATGAAGGAGACAAAGATAGAACTTGGGCATGAGTCACCTCCTTCCCCTAGACCATTGTCTCTGGTTTCAATCATGGAGTCATGCTGAATGTTGTCTTCCAAGTCTACAGCTTTTGATTGGGGAGACACCTCTCTAAGAGCAGAGCATTCTTGGCTTGACTAGGTATTTTCCTTTTGTTCCCTTTCATGAGGATTTTGTTTATCTTTTGGTGAGTCAAGAATCTCCAGAGTGTCCTCTGGTTTGTCCTTTTTTTCCACACTCTATGAAATTTGACATCTGAATCATGTTGTGGAATAATTCTCTCCCTTGGGAGGCTTTCTTTTTCAGTGGGTTTACCTAACTTGATCTTTTTAACAGCTATAGCTTTCCTTTCTTTTTCCAAATTAATGCGCACTAGACACAGTCTGGCTTTATGTCCCACTTTCGTATAGTGGAAGCAAGAAAAAGGGACACTTTCATAGTCCAAAATTTGCACATGTTTTCCTAATTTGGATTGGAGCATGATAATTGTTGGCATGTCTTGGCCCTCTTCCACCCCTATGCAGATCCTAGCATAGGTGAGGCTGCTTTTGGCAACAGTCACTGGATCTATCGAGAGCAGGGTACCAAAGGATCTGGCTATACAATCTAAGACATCTTCAACCTAGAATTCAAAAGGAAGTTCTGGGAGCCTTACCCACACCAAGGCTTGGACGAAGAAAGAATCATTGGGGGAGAAATGAATATCAATGTTTAAATGTGCCACGCTATCGTATTCATTGTGAATCCTTATTGGATCACGTGCTGGTGTGTTCTGATGATTTTTTTTATTATGGAAAGGAGAACCCAAATTCCCATAAAGAATCATTATTACCTTTCAAACGTGTGGAGTAGGTGATGTCTGAATCAGAGGGCTTACTTGGCTAATAAGGACAGCAAGTGTGTCCCTGGTATTATTACTATTAATGGCACCTAGACATCCGTTAGATCTGGCGGTACGAAGCCTCTTTTCCAAAACTTTTCTCAAAGCCAGCATTTTAAGTATAAACCTTCCTCAGAAAGGCTTTGCAAAAACAAAGGGTTTTTTTAGTTCTACAAAAACACTCAGCTCTTTATTTTCCAGGATATTCTAGCTCAGGAGGGACTGAACTTTGAAATGGGAGGCAACACTCTCCACATTGAGCCTGATAAAATCAATGAGGCCTTCACCTCTAATACCCTGGTGACACATTATTGCAAGGAGAGTGACATTTGGGGTTTTATGGAGAGAATGAAGGGTGGGCATGACGAACAAATCTCCAAACAGTTCTTTTCATCTTGGAACAACATGAGTGTCTCTGTTGGAGGCATCCACTTCCAGCTAAATGAGGAGGTCATAGCCAAGCCGAATGGGCTTTCTATGATGGGGAGAAAATAAAAAAAAACCAGTCGAACTCCTGACCCTACCAGCCTCAACCAGTTCTTTAAGGATGGAGAGCTACCGGTGAAAAAGTAGGGGGGCTTCAACAGGGAGGTGCTGCCAGATTTCTGGCCAAAAATGTACCTCATAGTGATGAAATACTTCATGCTGGAAGGTAAGTTCAGTATTTTTTAGTACTACCACTTACCGTTCCTAAACCATATTAGAAACAAGGATTTAATTTCCATCCCCTTCTATCTTCTGCACTCCATAGAAATTAATATACTTGATATTAAGGATAACCCTGATAAGCCAATATCTATTCTCCATTAGGGCGTCCTTCTCTACATTTACCAGTTCCACAAAGCTATCTGCCCGGCACCCCAACCCCCCCAATTATCAAGGAGATGACCCAGGAGGATTCCCTAGCCAAAACTAAAAATCCCACCCAGTCCTTTTCCTTGTCCATCTGTGTCATCCAAGAGCCTAAGCCGGGTGCTAAAGAGGTTAGGAACCACAAAAAATGTATTAAGAACCCGTTCAATAGTAAGGATGGCTAGGAGGAGTCTTATGTCTCTGAGTCTGTAGAAATTAAAGATAGGAAGGAGGCTGATAGTACTCCGAAGACCGAATGTAGGCCCAAAAATAGGAAAATAATGGAGAGCTAGGTTAATCTAGAGGTGGATTTGAGTGGCTCGGGTCGCAAGAGGTCAAACAGAATTGCCAAGGAGAAATGTAAAACTAGGCTACTGGAAACAACATCTAAAGAGCATTCCATGACTGAAAAAGACTCTCAAACCACTGAGTCCATGAATGATTCCTCGGATGATCATATGAGTCCCCCTAGGACTAGTAACAACCCTGTTCCCAACCCCAAGCAAGCCATGGAATCCCCCAATATTCCTACCCCACCCCTGAGTCCTGCTCAAGATCCCTAGGATAAGCCCCCTACCTCTGATTACAATACCGAGGCCTCGGAGGACAAAAACAATTTCAAAGGTACTCTTAAAAGGATGTTCATGAATTTGGACGAAGATATTGCAGAGATCAAGAAAAATATGCAGGAGCTGATGAACCAATGCATGCTGACCAACAAATTTGGCCTAAAGGTTATGCACGCTTCGGCTACGACTCTCTGTCATGTGCAGGAAAAGTGGGTGGGTGGCACTCTGGAAGCGAACGAGGACAACAAGGATCTTTTCCTATTTCTACAGGAAGAGTGGGCGAGGACCCTACTGTCTAAGCAGTTGGGTGGCAAAAATTAGTTCTGGTTCCCATGTGCTGGTTAATTTTGACTGGGCCTAGCCCTAGGATCCCCTATTTTGTGGTTGGGGTAAATGATAGTCTTTATAGCTTTCTGTTCATCCCTGTGTGGCTTTTAACTAATACTTTACATGCTACTACTCGGTCTAGATACTTTGTTTTAATTCATTTGATTAGTATTATGGTTTATATTTTTGATAGGAGCAGATTTAAAGTTGGTGATTATACTGTTAAACTATTATATCTACTTTGACTGGTTACATTAATGTGCTATTAATGTGCTACTAGTCCTTTGTTCCTCAGGCCAACACCCTCTTGCAACTTTATCTATCAAAAACAATGCAAACACCTAAAAAACACAATATCAGAATTAGCAATGACTAACAAACAAATCCGATGATGTTATCTGCATTCCTCTTCAAAAGGTAAAATCTGACGGTTGTCTCTTAATCGCTTAATAAAGATGATAACATTGAAAACCTGCGGAGATTGAATGACTATTGTTGGATTAAGATCGTGTGGTTGAAATTGATCTCACATAAATTTAATTTTTCAAAGGTTTTGTTAAAAAAAATGAGCACCGTCAAATTTAAATCGTGTGGCTGGTGTGAAGTCACGAGAAGAAATCAAAGTCTATTAAAATTTGTTGCGATTAAGAGAACACTATGTTGTCGCTAAATCTCCAAATTACCAAGGTCGTGTAATCTCGATGAAAATTTGAAAAGTCAACAAAGTTTTGGCAATTAAGAGACTCGTTGGAGTTGCTAAGTCTCTCAATGAAAAATAAAGATAAAGAGACTTAAGCAAGACCATTACATTAGGATCTAACGGTAGTCAAGGGAATCAAAATGAAATCAGTAAATGATAAATCTTTCATCAACAACGAAATAGACTATAGTCAGTGAGTCTCAACAGAAAGTAAATCAATGTGTATTAAAAATTGCTGCGATTAAGAGAATACTCTGTAGTCGCTAAATCTCCAGATTACCAAGATCGGGTAATCTCGATGAAATTTATAAAAGTCAACAAAGCTTTGGCGATTAAGAGACTAGTTGTAGTCGCTAATTCTTTCAATGAAAAGTAAAGATAAAGAGACTTAGGGAAGACCGTTAGATTAAGATTTAATAGTAGTTGAGGGTCTTAGAATGAAATCAGTAAATTAAAAAAACTTTCAACGACAAGGCGATAGACTTTAGTCGCTGAGTCTCAAAATAAAGGAGATAGACTATAGTTGATTTGCATAAAAGAAAGTATCAAGAGACTTAAAGGAGGCCGTTAGATTAAGATGTAACGATAGTCATTGAGTCATTAGAAAAAGTAATAAGACTTGCTAAAGTATACAATCATGAAATTAAATTTGACCACTTGTTCTTCAAAGTCATCCATGAGTATCGCTTAATTGACAAATGCATTAAGGGTTCAGTAAGTAATATAATTTTATAATTTTTATAAGACAAAATATTTCAATTCTAGAAAATTATTTACGGAAAAAAATTAATTATTATCTAACATAAATATTTTACATATCGCTTAATCGGCAAATGCATTAAGGGTTGAGTAATTAATATAATTTTACAATTTTCATAAGATAAAATATTTCAATTTTAAAAAATTGTTTACAAAAAAAAATTATTATTATGTAACATACATATTTTACATTATATTTATCACAAATAAAATTTTTCTATTATTTATTATATAAAATTATTATTTTAATGAATCTTTTTTATATTAAACATATGATTTTAAAAACTTGCTTATATTGTTAATAATTTAAAAAAATTTAAAAAATTTATATGAATTATAAACATGGTAGAACAACCATAGGAAATGCTCTTTGGTTAAATAGTCAAGCCTTTAATGAATTTGACCACTAATTATAATGTTCAAAAGTTGAATAGAAGATATTTGACATAATGGTAAAAAATGAAAGGTAATTTGTGTATTGCATGAGTAGACTAAAAGGGTTACTCTTCATTAGATAGAGGCTTAATGTAATAAAGTAAAATAGTAAATTAATCAATTTATTAATTTAGACATATGTTTATTTTGAAAATAATTATTACTAAATGTATTAAAGATATATATGTACAACCCAAAAAATACCATGACATACAAATCAACAAAATAAATACAAACAACCATGATAACAAATTAAAATCATACAGTTCAAATTATATATCCACTTAACAAGGTGGACATGATGAAGACAAAAGAAATAACTCTTAACAACCCACACTTCAAACATTGAATGGTCAAAAAGAAAGCCAGAATAAGATTTAGTCCTATTTAGCGCACCTAGAATATGACTAGGAATTAACCTACACTGGGTCTGGATCCCATAATGTCAAATTAGAGTAAGGATTATTTTACATTTTTTACTCGTATATATTATATAAAATCAATCGTATCTAAAAAAAAGAAGAAATAAAAAATATAAATAGAAAAGTGAAACAACATAACATCTATTCGGTGTAAAAAATGCTTACCGAGTTGCAATTACTAGTATGTAAACAATTGAGACCTTCTTTAAAAAACCTCTTTCTTATTAGTTCCTTCGACTGATCAAGTTTGACCTGTTCCATCCTAGCATTTGAACATACCCCGTAAAAGATGAGAACCCTTATTCGCACTTTAACATTTTGTTCAACGATATTCAATTCGTTTGCTTACGACCACCGAGGAAATAATTAAAATGAGAAAAATTTAAGTCGTCAAATCTTACGCAATGACAATGTGATCAGTAATTCTTCTACAAGGAAGATTATAAACGTATAGAGTTTGTCTTAAATCAGATAACAAAAACATTGAGAAACTCGGCCACTCATGCGGGAGAGAAAGTGCAATCGCCCCCAGATTTTATTTCGCACATGAAAATTTCAATATGAAAGCCGTTGCCGTACGTGCTCAATAAAAGCACCCATTCATTGTCGCAAGCGGAAGCTTCCGCAGCCTCCAGAGGGATTTTATGTTCGACTGGAATATTTTGAATATGAACTGCATATTCCTACGTGCTCACGGTTATAAATTAGGGCTAAGATGGGATGTACCATTCAGAACATTGCAATATGGGATTGTTTTGGAATATGAGAATGTTTAGTTTACTTGTATTGTTGTGGCTGGTAAATTTGGGAGGCAGAGATGCGGTTGTGGCGTACTCATCACAAAATGCAACTGCACTCTCGCTCACCTCATGTCTGACTGGAAACGGTGTCGAAAACGTGACGTTCAGAAGCTCATCTGGAAATTACTACTCGCTCCTCGAATTCTCTGTCCAGAATCTGCGGTATGCGGAAGAAAGCGTGCCGAAGCCATACGCTTTGATAGTCCCGCAGAGCAGAGACCAACTGCACAAGTCGGTGCAGTGCTCGATACAACACGGCTGGCAGATCGTGGTGCGCAGTGGAGGGCACAGCTATGAGGGTCTCTCCTCTACTTCTCAGGCCCCCAATTTCGTCGTAATCGACGTTATGAGACTTGAAAGGGTTGAGGTGGACATGAAATCCAAGACGGCTTGGGTGGAGTCCGGAGCAACTTTCGGCCAACTGTACTCCGCCATTGCAAACAAGACTTCGCTCTACGGTTTCCCTGCGGGAGTCTGCCCGACAGTAGGCGTGGGCGGGTCTTTGAGCGGAGGTGGGCTTGGGCTACTCGCGAGGAAATATGGCGTGTCTGCAGATCACGTTATAAATGCACTCCTTGTGGACGCCAATGGCAAATTGGTGGACAGAAAGGGCATGGGAGAAGACGTGTTCTGGGCCATCCGAGGCGGCGGCGGAGGTAGCTGGGGCGTGGTTGTGGCGTGGCAGATAAGGCTCGTCAAAGTGCCTCCGACAATCACTGTGTTCAATTTCAACAGGACGGGAAGCGATAACGTCACAGAGCTTGTACAACGATGGCAAACTGTTGCACCGTTTGCTCCGGAGGATCTGTATATCCGTGTCTTTGTGTTCGGAGGCAGTTCTGTTAGCCTTACCTTTAATGGGATGTACTTGGGTCCCTTACCTCAACTCCTCAAACTTGTGAATGAGATCTTCCCGGAGATGGGTATGGTCGCCGCCGATTGTAAGGAGACAGACTGGATAGGCTCTGTCATCTACACTGCCGTGGCCAACGGATATTCTGCAGATCTCCGCAACAGATATCTTGCCACCAAAAGGTACTTCAAGAATAAGTCCGATTATGTGAAGAGCCCTATCCCTCAATCAGGCCTAGAGGGAGCATGGAAGATTATGGAGCAGAAGCCAGAGAGCATTATGATATTGGCTCCTTTCGGAGGCGTAATGAACCGAATACCATCAACTCGGATTCCTTTTCCCCATCGAGCTGGGAATCTGTACGAAATTCAGCATGTACTCAACTGGGACGACGCTAGCGAAGATGCAGAGTCCGTGGCTTGGATGCGAATGTTTTACGAATACATGACTCCCTACGTTTCCAAATCTCCCAGAGCTGCTTACGTCAACTACATAGACCTTGATTTGGGTCATGCAGATGCTAATGGAACCTCCACCGTGGAACAGGCAAAGTCGTGGGGCGAAAAGTATTTTGGTGGGAATTTCCAGAGGCTGGTGCATGTCAAGACTCAATTTGATCCCAGCAATATTTTCAAGAATGCTCAGAGCATTCCCCCGCTCAGTCACAGTTAGATATATAGATTTTCAGAGTCATTTCCATATAAGTTAACAAACTCTGGTTCTTAGGAATTATTTGCATTAATACACACCCGACACTCCTATTTCTCTAGCAGAAATAGTGAATGTGTTGTACAATCATCATGGAATAATGTAATATTTGATATAGTAAAAGGAACTCTTCATTTGCATTTAACTACAATTGGAAGAATCCTTAAGCATGACATACAAATCTAAAAGATGGACGCAAGAAAACCAAAAGAAGTAGATTACCATTGCATAGTTGTCTGAAGTTGTTCTACTTATGTTTCAACAAAAGTGATATCTATATTATTATTTAGAAATCTTCTTATAAAAGGTTACATTCCATTCACTTTAGTAATTTTAAAATAAATTAGTATATATATCTTAGAGAAAATAAATTAATATTAAAAAATATGGTAATATTATTATGAATAATTTATATCAAATATGTTTGTTATTATATAGGATTAAAAAAAAAAAAAAAGATTAATAATTTTTTTACATTAATTGTGTCTAATAAATGTAAGCATATGAGAATAAATTCATATATATTTAATAATCAACTCAAATCATATCTATATTCTTTATGTAAAATATATAACAATAACCTATCATTCTCTAAAAAACTATTAAAAATCATTTCTATACTTTCTAGATATAAATTGTAAAAGAATATATCTTAATCTTCTAGAAAAATGACACCAATAATTTGTATACCCTTCATACAAAATATAAAAGAATAAAATTTTATCTTCCAAAAAATAACATAAATATTTTTACACTCTTCATGCAAAGTATATCAAAATAAACTCTGGTTACTTGGAAAAACCAATGAAATTATTTTACCTATACTTTGTGATAATTATAGAAAATCACATTTTTATGTACTAAAAAGTGATAATTGATCTATACATTAAAAGAAAATGCCAACACAAAAAAATAATCCTAATTCTAATTGTTATTTTTAATTAAAATAAGTGGGTGTGGGCTTTAACCCATTATAGATTAGAAACAAACCATCAAAAGCTATTGCATGGACATAGTAGTAGGGTTACCTAAGAGGTAACAAAAACTACAACCCAACAAAGGTAAAACAAACTAGAACTTTCAAGAGAGTAGGATAAAAGAGCAATATCCATTGCCAATAATAGCTGGGCCTAAACAATGGGACCAACTAATAATCTAAGTTTTTTAAGAGAAGAGAGAATAACTCTTTTTCTTGTGGGAAAATGATAGTCAAAGAAGAATTGCTTTTCCCAAGAGGAGCTAATTGAGCAGTGTTGGAGGAGCATCAACTTTTGGTAAATAGAAAACTTTTAGGAAATTTCAGAGTGGTAATTATAGAAATGGTGTATTATATGATCTGATTCCTATTTATTTTTGCTAATATTTTTTTGCGTCAAACCTAAGAGTAGAATTTGTAGCTCTCCATGTCGAGCTATAAGTTGCGTGTTCATAGGTTTATTACACTTTTTGTTACTTGTAGATAATTAAATAATCTAGGAACGGGGTTGACAATAGCTTTATTAGATTAAGTATTTCTCTATCTTTTTTTTTTTTTTTTTTTGTAGCACTTCTTGCTACAATCCCAATCCTTGTGATGTGCGTCAACCTTGGAAAAAAAGTTGGAGTAGTTTTAACCCAAAGCCATCGATAACCCTAAGATGTCCTATAAATACTGGTTGATGGCCTATTCTATTTTCTTTTAATTTTTCAAGGGGTCTTTGACATTACAAGAAAAACCATTAATGTGGCTATGTGTTCATATGAATGTAATGATAATCTAGATTCATATGAATTAATTTATTCATTTTATATGTAAGAAAACCATTAGTAAAATATTGACCAAGCTTTGTATCTTTTCTATTAAAGAACCTACTTGGAGTTTGAAATATTATAGTAGTATTTTTAAAATATTTATAGTAAAATGTGTTTAATTTAAAAAACTAATTCATTCTCCTTATATCATCTTATTCAAGATATTTAAAAAATTATATTTTAATTTAAGTACATAATCAATACTAGATATATTAAAATCATGATTAAATATTTGCATTAGACTATCCTTAAAGTTTTATATTTTTATATTTCTTTATTGTATAGTATGAGTTATGGTCTATTTTTTTTTCTATTTGTCAACAGCTGTTGTTGACTTAGATATTTCTCTAGATAGAGACCATTGCATAAGCAAAATACATTAGGTGGTAGAGAAGGTCTATGTAACATATCCTTTGTTTCATAGAAATTTTTTATATTTAAAGGTATTTTATTGAATTTTAATACGGTATTTATCGAAAATAAACACAAGAAGAAAGCAACAAAAGAGACAATTGCAAATAGAGTCTTAAGTTGCTTAATATAGAGGTACAAACAATTGCTCCAATAACTATGATAGATTATGTGTTGAAGTACAAGTGTAATTGTTAATTTAATTTGTATGTTAGAGAAGGTTTTTTCATTATATATTATGTGCTAAGCCAATATGAACAAGAGTATACATATTGACACTTATTCTAATAGAAAGATAAAAGAAAGTTAGAATAAATTAATATATAAAAATGCATTTGAATACATAAGAACATTAAAACACATAAAAAAATTCAATCATGCATTCACATGTTTTTTCACACCATCAATGCATGCAATTCAATGTATATAAATAAATCCCAAGAATAATGAATTTAAAATGGTTATTTTTACCAACAATACATATTATAACACACATAAAGCTTAGATTATTGCTTGTTTAGGAGAATGGAATTAGCAATTTATTATTCATTTGTTTTTGATTAAGTAAAAAAGGTTTTATAGGGATCCTAAAACCCACAACAGTGTATGATAAAAATATAGGCATGAAAACAAAATAGAGTAAAATAGTTCAGAGAACCAAGGAATAGGCCACTATAGGGCCGAACAAGAAAAAACAAAGAAACAGTCTAAACAAGGCAAAAAAGAAAGGCACCAGAATAAGTTATGCCAAGCTCCTAAGCATGACAGTTGCATTGCTTTCGAGGGCCTCCATCAGTTGAACAGTGTCTTTCATGTTATGAACTTAGGGTCCTTGGGGGTTGATTTTCTCCCTATTTTTCCTGATTCTTGCCCTGGTTCTTTTTCTTGGACCTTCAGTGGGCTCCTTCTCATTCTCCCTAGTCCTCTGATAAGCCATGGTTTCCATTTTTTCTTCCTTTGTTTTTATTAGCAACTTCAAGTTCTCATTGGAGGTTTTGAGGATATTAAAATTTTGCTCGGTTATTCCCTTGAGGGTTTTTTCAAGGCTTATCATTTTGGATTCTAGGTGCTGGACCCTAGTTTCCAGGCTTAGCTTTCTCTCTGTGGTGTGTTCCTTGTTGTCCAAGCTCTAAATTTTTTCTTTGAGGTCCTCAATCTTGTGGTAAATCCATTTGAAATATCTAAACTGATCTAGCATGTTGTTCTTGGTCTAGTTGACAAAATCCATATCCATTTCCCAAGCTTTATCACTTAGAACAACTAGAGTTGGGTCAATCAACTCTTCCCTGTAGAATTTTCCTTCCTTATCCTCCAAAATTTGTGGGTAAATGGCCTCCATAATTATTCTCATTCACACCATATTGATGTTGAAGTTTCTCCAGACCTTTTTTCATTTCCTGGTATCCTGACTGTTATACTCCCCCCTAGAGGCATCTTCAGTATCATCTATCCTTATAGGTGACTGGTTAGTACCCTTCTTGTCATTAAGGTTTTTGGTAACAGGGTTGTGATTCTTAATATTGGTGCCAGTAGGGGACTGAGGAGGAGGGGTTTTTCACTCACTAATAGTAAGATCCACAAATAGGCGGCATGAGAAGTCCTGCATTGGTTTTGGGATTTCCTCTTTGACCTATTCATGCATGTCTGCAGCTTCCATTTTTGTCTTACTCTCATCATCTTCTATATCCATTTCTTCCTTGTCATTGTACTCTTCCTCCGATTAAACCTCCTTCCTATCCTACTTTTTTTAGGGTTTTTCAATTTTGATAGCTTTCACGGGTTGCTTCTTGGAAGGGGATCCCTTGTTCCATTTCTTATTTTTGATATCCTCACTATCATCTGAAAGTTTTCCCAAAGAAGTGCCCGAAGTAACATAATCCGACCCAGGCTCCTCGCTATTGGGTTTTCTATCCTCAATTTCCTTGCCCAGGTTTTGGGCTTTAAAGAATTCATAGATCAACAGAAGCAATCCTTCATGTAGGGCGGGGTTAGCAATTTTCTTATCTCTTAAACCATTGATATTCTTGTTTATAGAAGAGGAGATAAAAAGGAATAGAAATCTTAATACCATGCCTAAAAAGGTTCAGCAAGATGAAATGATAGGTGTGGATTCTGTCAAACCTGGTGTCCAGGGTGACATACAAGTTGAGGGCCTTCAGAACATACTATCAAAGCATCTTCAAGCTCCCAGGAAGGTAGTAAGTGCTCGACTTAACTATGGCTTTTGTCTCCTTGTCATCCCTCGCAAATTTTTTGACAACAATGTCTGATAATTTTTGGTCTTTGTAGAATTTATTTTCGATGATGGAAATGTCGGTGACCATTGATATAACCTTGTTTGTGATAGTAAATGACTTTCCCTCAATCTTCACCATCCCTTCATTCCAGGTATTGATGAAGATTTTAGTGATATCCTTCCTGCAACCATGGAGTCTTTCAATAAAAGTTGTGATATCCCCTTTCTGTAATGCATTCCAGACTTTCATTCGCTTCTTCCATTTCTCACTGTTGCACTCGAGCTCCCTTCTTAGCCTTTCCCCAACCATGGATTTTTTGTAGGCTCTGGTTATCCTCTGGTTTAGCCAAAAATTGTTGATTGCCTTCTTTCTAACTTCCTTATCTGAGGGCTTTCTAAAATTTGGCTTTTTGAAATGATTACAATATTTGGGGAATGGGGCCCTAAAAGCGTGAGGAGGTGACACACTATTATTACTCATGCAATTCCTCCCCAACTGAACATGAGTGAAATAACTCCTCCCAACAAGCCCTTTGCAATAATAATTATATTTAATTATTACATCGGTACTTTGAAGATCGTCTCCATCCAGAGAATCCAACTCTGCTTTATGAAAAGTATCAGCATGGCTTCAAATGATGTAAGATTCCTTGCTGGCGGCCAGAAAGGTAATCCAGTCAGCAGCCCAATTGGTGACAGTGGTGAACACGTGATGAGTAAAGTCAGCCTCATAAAGATTTGATTCGCGTAACAACAAAAGTGATGACTAAGTCGAGACCATAGCCACATCTGGGACCTCGGCCTTGGGAGAGACAGTCAATGTTGCTCCATTGAGTTTCATAGATAGCTATCACTTCATTTTTTATTTTTGCAGAGAATATTTGTGAGATATTCCTCAACTGGGTTCCTACTAGCTTAACCTTCTAAGTTAAGGTGCCCTAGTGAGTAGAGTTGAGAGGTCTTCGAAAAAACAATCTTCTTGTGTGAGCTAACAAGCTCACTGCGGTCCTTTGGAGTTACTATCATTTCTTACAGGTGGTGCAGGTAGCCTGGATGGTTTTCTAGGTTCCATCCACGATATTCCTACTGGCTTCCTCTTGCCTTATCTGACTAGCTTTCTTTCTGACTGGGGATTTGATTTTAGCCCCGACGTCTGCTCTATTTATGCTCCTAGTAGCTATAAGAGAAACCCGAGAGGGGTCTCTACTTTTGGTTCTCTTTTCACTTTGAACATTTTACCATCCCTCTTTTTCATCTTCGTATTTTTCAAAGAGCTCCTCCATCTTGGTGAGTTTCCTTGGAGAGATAGTACCTAGAAGAAAGTCCATTTGTTGGACTTTTTTTGAATCCTGTGTCTCTGGGAAAAGGTGACAATCTGGGGGGCCACCAGATATGACCCTAGCTGGGCTTGAAAAATAGTCTTCCAATGGGGATTCAAGGGAGTCTGGGATGAAGGAGACAAAGATAGAACTTGGGCATGAGTCACCTCCTTCCCCTAGACCATTGTCTCTGGTTTCAATCATGGAGTCATGCTGAATGTTGTCTTCCAAGTCTACAGCTTTTGATTGGGGAGACACCTCTCTAAGAGCAGAGCATTCTTGGCTTGACTAGGTATTTTCCTTTTGTTCCCCTTCATGAGGATTTTGTTTATCTTTTGGTGAGTCAAGAATCTCCAGAGTGTCCTCTGGTTTGTCCTTTTTTTCCACACTCTATGAAATTTGACATCTGAATCATGTTGTGGAATAATTCTCTCCCTTGGGAGGCTTTCTTTTTCAGTGGGTTTACCTAACTTGATCTTTTTAACAGCTATAGCTTTCCTTTCTTTTTCCAAATTAATGCGCACTAGACACAGTCTGGCTTTATGTCCCACTTTCGTATAGTGGAAGCAAGAAAAAGGGACACTTTCATAGTCCAAAATTTGCACATGTTTTCCTAATTTGGATTGGAGCATGATAATTGTTGGCATGTCTTGGCCCTCTTCCACCCCTATGCAGATCCTAGCATAGGTGAGGCTGCTTTTGGCAACAGTCACTGGATCTATCGAGAGCAGGGTACCAAAGGATCTGGCTATACAATCTAAGACATCTTCAACCTAGAATTCAAAAGGAAGTTCTGGGAGCCTTACCCACACCAAGGCTTGGACGAAGAAAGAATCATTGGGGGAGAAATGAATATCAATGTTTAAATGTGCCACGCTATCGTATTCATTGTGAATCCTTATTGGATCACGTGCTGGTGTGTTCTGATGATTTTTTTTATTATGGAAAGGAGAACCCAAATTCCCATAAAGAATCATTATTACCTTTCAAACGTGTGGAGTAGGTGATGTCTGAATCAGAGGGCTTACTTGGCTAATAAGGACAGCAAGTGTGTCCCTGGTATTATTACTATTAATGGCACCTAGACATCCGTTAGATCTGGCGGTACGAAGCCTCTTTTCCAAAACTTTTCTCAAAGCCAGCATTTTAAGTATAAACCTTCCTCAGAAAGGCTTTGCAAAAACAAAGGGTTTTTTTAGTTCTACAAAAACACTCAGCTCTTTATTTTCCAGGATATTCTAGCTCAGGAGGGACTGAACTTTGAAATGGGAGGCAACACTCTCCACATTGAGCCTGATAAAATCAATGAGGCCTTCACCTCTAATACCCTGGTGACACATTATTGCAAGGAGAGTGACATTTGGGGTTTTATGGAGAGAATGGAGGGTGGGCATGACGAACAAATCTCCAAACAGTTCTTTTCATCTTGGAACAACATGAGTGTCTCTGTTGGAGGCATCCACTTCCAGCTAAACGAGGAGGTCATAGCCAAGCCGAATGGGCTTTCTATGATGGGGAGAAAATAAAAAAAAACCAGTCGAACTCCTGACCCTACCAGCCTCAACCAGTTCTTTAAGGATGGAGAGCTACCGGTGAAAAAGTAGGGGGGCTTCAACAGGGAGGTGCTGCCAGATTTCTGGCCAAAAATGTACCTCATAGTGATGAAATACTTCATGCTGGAAGGTAAGTTCAGTATTTTTTAGTACTACCACTTACCGTTCCTAAACCATATTAGAAACAAGGATTTAATTTCCATCCCCTTCTATCTTCTGCACTCCATAGAAATTAATATACTTGATATTAAGGATAACCCTGATAAGCCAATATCTATTCTCCATTAGGGCGTCCTTCTCTACATTTACCAGTTCCACAAAGCTATCTGCCCGGCACCCCAACCCCCCCAATTATCAAGGAGATGACCCAGGAGGATTCCCTAGCCAAAACTAAAAATCCCACCCAGTCCTTTTCCTTGTCCATCTGTGTCATCCAAGAGCCTAAGCCGGGTGCTAAAGAGGTTAGGAACCACAAAAAATGTATTAAGAACCCGTTCAATAGTAAGGATGGCTAGGAGGAGTCTTATGTCTCTGAGTCTGTAGAAATTAAAGATAGGAAGGAGGCTGACAGTACTCCGAAGACCGAATGTAGGCCCAAAAATAGGAAAATAATGGAGAGCTAGGTTAATCTAGAGGTGGATTTGAGTGGCTCGGGTCGCAAGAGGTCAAACAGAATTGCCAAGGAGAAATGTAAAACTAGGCTACTGGAAACAACATCTAAAGAGCATTCCATGACTGAAAAAGACTCTCAAACCACTGAGTCCATGAATGATTCCTCGGATTATCATATGAGTCCCCCTAGGACTAGTAACAACCCTGTTCCCAACCCCAAGCAAGCCATGGAATCCCCCAATATTCCTACCCCACCCCTGAGTCCTGCTCAAGATCCCTAGGATAAGCCCCCTACCTCTGATTACAATACCGAGGCCTCGGAGGACAAAAACAATTTCAAAGGTACTCTTAAAAGGATGTTCATGAACTTGGACGAAGATATTGCAGAGATCAAGAAAAATATGCAGGAGCTGATGAACCAATGCATGCTGACCAACAAATTTGGCCTAAAGGTTATGCACGCTTCGGCTACGACTCTTTGTCATGTGCAGGAAAAGTGGGTGGGTGGCACTCTGGAAGCGAACGAGGACAACAAGGATCTTTTCCTATTTCTACAGGAAGAGTGGGCGAGGACCCTACTGTCTAAGCAGTTGGGTGGCAAAAATTAGTTCTGGTTCCCATGTGCTGGTTAATTTTGACTGCGCCTAGCCCTAGGATCCCCTATTTTGTGGTTGGGGTAAATGATAGTCTTTATAGCTTTCTGTTCATCCCTGTGTGGCTTTTAACTAATACTTTACATGCTACTACTCGGTCTAGATACTTTGTTTTAATTCATTTGATTAGTATTATGGTTTATATTTTTGATAGGGGCAGATTTAAAGTTGGTGATTATACTGTTAAACTATTATATCTACTTTGACTGGTTACATTAATGTGCTATTAATGTGCTACTAGTCCTTTGTTCCTCAGGCCAACACCCTCTTGCAACTTTATCTATCAAAAACAATGCAAACACCTAAAAAACACAATATCAGAATTAGCAATGACTAACAAACAAATCCGATGATGTTATCTGCATTCCTCTTCAAAAGGTAAAATCTGACGGTTGTCTCTTAATCGCTTAATAAAGATGATAACATTGAAAACCTGCGGAGATTGAATGACTATTGTTGGATTAAGATCGTGTGGTTGAAATTGATCTCACATAAATTTAATTTTTCAAAGGTTTTGTTAAAAAAAATGAGCACCGTCAAATTTAAATCGTGTGGCTGGTGTGAAGTCACGAGAAGAAATCAAAGTCTATTAAAATTTGTTGCGATTAAGAGAACACTATGTTGTCGCTAAATCTCCAAATTACCAAGGTCGTGTAATCTCGACGAAAATTTGAAAAGTCAACAAAGTTTTGGCAATTAAGAGACTCGTTGGAGTTGCTAAGTCTCTCAATGAAAAATAAAGATAAAGAGACTTAAGCAAGACCATTACATTAGGATCTAACGGTAGTCAAGGGAATCAAAATGAAATCAGTAAATGATAAATCTTTCATCAACAGCGAAATAGACTATAGTCAGTGAGTCTCAACAGAAAGTAAATCAATGTGTATTAAAAATTGCTGCGATTAAGAGAATACTCTGTAGTCGCTAAATCTCCAGATTACCAAGATCGGGTAATCTCGATGAAATTTATAAAAGTCAACAAAGCTTTGGCGATTAAGAGACTAGTTGTAGTCGCTAATTCTTTCAATGAAAAGTAAAGATAAAGAGACTTAGGGAAGACCGTTAGATTAAGATTTAATAGTAGTTGAGGGTCTTAGAATGAAATCAGTAAATTAAAAAAACTTTCAACGACAAGGCGATAGACTTTAGTCGCTGAGTCTCAAAATAAAGGAGATAGACTATAGTTGATTTGCATAAAAGAAAGTATCAAGAGACTTAAAGGAGGCCGTTAGATTAAGATGTAACGATAGTCATTGAGTCATTAGAAAAAGTAATAAGACTTGCTAAAGTATACAATCATGAAATTAAATTTGACCACTTGTTCTTCAAAGTCATCCATGAGTATCGCTTAATTGACAAATGCATTAAGGGTTCAGTAAGTAATATAATTTTATAATTTTTATAAGACAAAATATTTCAATTCTAGAAAATTATTTACGGAAAAAAATTAATTATTATCTAACATAAATATTTTACATATCGCTTAATCGGCAAATGCATTAAGGGTTGAGTAATTAATATAATTTTACAATTTTCATAAGATAAAATATTTCAATTTTAAAAAATTGTTTACAAAAAAAAATTATTATTATGTAACATACATATTTTACATTATATTTATCACAAATAAAATTTTTCTATTATTTATTATATAAAATTATTATTTTAATGAATCTTTTTTATATTAAACATATGATTTTAAAAACTTGCTTATATTGTTAATAATTTAAAAAAATTTAAAAAATTTATATGAATTATAAACATGGTAGAACAACCATAGGAAATGCTCTTTGGTTAAATAGTCAAGCCTTTAATGAATTTGACCACTAATTATAATGTTCAAAAGTTGAATAGAAGATATTTGACATAATGGTAAAAAATGAAAGGTAATTTGTGTATTGCATGAGTAGACTAAAAGGGTTACTCTTCATTAGATAGAGGCTTAATGTAATAAAGTAAAATAGTAAATTAATCAATTTATTAATTTAGACATATGTTTATTTTGAAAATAATTATTACTAAATGTATTAAAGATATATATGTACAACCCAAAAAATACCATGACATACAAATCAACAAAATAAATACAAACAACCATGATAACAAATTAAAATCATACAGTTCAAATTATATATCCACTTAACAAGGTGGACATGATGAAGACAAAAGAAATAACTCTTAACAACCCACACTTCAAACATTGAATGGTCAAAAAGAAAGCCAGAATAAGATTTAGTCCTATTTAGCGCACCTAGAATATGACTAGGAATTAACCTACACTGGGTCTGGATCCCATAATGTCAAATTAGAGTAAGGATTATTTTACATTTTTTACTCGTATATATTATATAAAATCAATCGTATCTAAAAAAAAGAAGAAATAAAAAATATAAATAGAAAAGTGAAACAACATAACATCTATTCGGTGTAAAAAATGCTTACCGAGTTGCAATTACTAGTATGTAAACAATTGAGACCTTCTTTAAAAAACCTCTTTCCTATTAGTTCCTTCGACTGATCAAGTTTGACCTGTTCCATCCTAGCATTTGAACATACCCCGTAAAAGATGAGAACCCTTATTCGCACTTTAACATTTTGTTCAACGATATTCAATTCGTTTGCTTACGACCACCGAGGAAATAATTAAAATGAGAAAAATTTAAGTCGTCAAATCTTACGCAATGACAATGTGATCAGTAATTCTTCTACAAGGAAGATTATAAACGTATAGAGTTTGTCTTAAATCAGATAACAAAAACATTGAGAAACTCGGCCACTCATGCGGGAGAGAAAGTGCAATCGCCCCCAGATTTTATTTCGCACATGAAAATTTCAATATGAAAGCCGTTGCCGTACGTGCTCAATAAAAGCACCCATTCATTGTCGCAAGCGGAAGCTTCCGCAGCCTCCAGAGGGATTTTATGTTCGACTGGAATATTTTGAATATGAACTGCATATTCCTACGTGCTCACGGTTATAAATTAGGGCTAAGATGGGATGTACCATTCAGAACATTGCAATATGGGATTGTTTTGGAATATGAGAATGTTTAGTTTACTTGTATTGTTGTGGCTGGTAAATTTGGGAGGCAGAGATGCGGTTGTGGCGTACTCATCACAAAATGCAACTGCACTCTCGCTCACCTCATGTCTGACTGGAAACGGTGTCGAAAACGTGACGTTCAGAAGCTCATCTGGAAATTACTACTCGCTCCTCGAATTCTCTGTCCAGAATCTGCGGTATGCGGAAGAAAGCGTGCCGAAGCCATACGCTTTGATAGTCCCGCAGAGCAGAGACCAACTGCACAAGTCGGTGCAGTGCTCGATACAACACGGCTGGCAGATCGTGGTGCGCAGTGGAGGGGACAGCTATGAGGGTCTCTCCTCTACTTCTCAGGCCCCCAATTTCGTCGTAATCGACGTTATGAGACTTGAAAGGGTTGAGGTGGACATGAAATCCAAGACGGCTTGGGTGGAGTCCGGAGCAACTTTCGGCCAACTGTACTCCGCCATTGCAAACAAGACTTCGCTCTACGGTTTCCCTGCGGGAGTCTGCCCGACAGTAGGCGTGGGCGGGTCTTTGAGCGGAGGTGGGCTTGGGCTACTCGCGAGGAAATATGGCGTGTCTGCAGATCACGTTATAAATGCACTCCTTGTGGACGCCAATGGCAAATTGGTGGACAGAAAGGGCATGGGAGAAGACGTGTTCTGGGCCATCCGAGGCGGCGGCGGAGGTAGCTGGGGCGTGGTTGTGGCGTGGCAGATAAGGCTCGTCAAAGTGCCTCCGACAATCACTGTGTTCAATTTCAACAGGACGGGAAGCGATAACGTCACAGAGCTTGTACAACGATGGCAAACTGTTGCACCGTTTGCTCCGGAGGATCTGTATATCCGTGTCTTTGTGTTCGGAGGCAGTTCTGTTAGCCTTACCTTTAATGGGATGTATTTGGGTCCCTTACCTCAACTCCTCAAACTTGTGAATGAGATCTTCCCGGAGATGGGTATGGTCGCCGCCGATTGTAAGGAGACAGACTGGATAGGCTCTGTCATCTACACTGCCGTGGCCAACGGATATTCTGCAGATCTCCGCAACAGATATCTTGCCACCAAAAGGTACTTCAAGAATAAGTCCGATTATGTGAAGAGCCCTATCCCTCAATCAGGCCTAGAGGGAGCATGGAAGATTATGGAGCAGAAGCCAGAGAGCATTATGATATTGGCTCCTTTCGGAGGCGTAATGAACCGAATACCATCAACTCGGATTCCTTTTCCCCATCGAGCTGGGAATCTGTACGAAATTCAGCATGTACTCAACTGGGACGACGCTAGCGAAGATGCAGAGTCCGTGGCTTGGATGCGAATGTTTTACGAATACATGACTCCCTACGTTTCCAAATCTCCCAGAGCTGCTTACGTCAACTACATAGACCTTGATTTGGGTCATGCAGATGCTAATGGTACCTCCACCGTGGAACAGGCAAAGTCGTGGGGCGAAAAGTATTTTGGTGGGAATTTCCAGAGGCTGGTGCATGTCAAGACTAAATTTGATCCCAGCAATATTTTCAAGAATGCTCAGAGCATTCCCCCGCTCAGTCACAGTTAGATATATAGATTTTCATAGTCATTTCCATATAAGTTAACAAACTCTGGTTCTTAGGAATTATTTTCATTAATAAACACCCGACACTCCTATTTCTCTAGCAGAAATAGTGAATGTGTTGTACAATCATCATGGAATAATGTAATATTTGATATAGTAAAAGGAACTCTTCATTTGCATTTAACTACAATTGGAAGAATCCTTAAGCATGACATACAAATCTAAAAGATGGACGCAAGAAAACCAAAAGAAGTAGATTACCATTGCATAGTTGTCTGAAGTTGTTCTACTTATGTTTCAACAAGTGATATCTATATTATTATTTAGAAATCTTCTTATAAAAGGTTACATTCCATTCACTTTAGTAATTTTAAAATAAATTAGTATATATATCTTAGAGAAAATAAATTAATATTAAAAAATATGGTAATATTATTATGAATAATTTATATCAAATATGTTTGTTATTATATAGGATTTAAAAAAAAAAAAAGATTAATAATTTTTTTACATTAATTGTGTCTAATAAATGTAAGCATATGAGAATAAATTCATATATATTTAATAATCAACTCAAATCATATCTATATTCTTTATGTAAAATATATAACAATAACCTATCATTCTCTAAAAAACTATTAAAAATCATTTGTATACTTTCTAGATATAAATTGTAAAAGAATATATCTTAATCTTCTAGAAAAATGACACCAATAATTTGTATACCCTTCATACAAAATATAAAAGAATAAAATTTTATCTTCCAAAAAATAACATAAATATTTTTACACTCTTCATGCAAAGTATATCAAAATAAACTCTGGTTACTTGGAAAAACCAATGAAATTATTTTACCTATACTTTGTGATAATTATAGAAAATCACATTTTTATGTACTAAAAAGTGATAATTGATCTATATATTAAAAGAAAATGCCAACACAAAAAAATAATCCTAATTCTAATTGTTATTTTTAATTAAAATAAGTGGGTGTGGGCTTTAACCCATTATAGATTAGAAACAAACCATCAAAAGCTATTGCATGGACATAGTAGTAGGGTTACCTAAGAGGTAACAAAAACTACAACCCAACAAAGGTAAAACAAACTAGAACTTTCAAGAGAGTAGGATAAAAGAGCAATATCCATTACAAATAATAGTTGGGGCTAAACAATGGCACCAACTAATAATCTAAGTTTTTTAAGAGAAGAGAGAATAACTCTTTTTCTTGTGGGAAAATGATAGTCAAAGAAGAATTGCTTTTCCCAAGAGGAGCTAATTGAGAAGTGTTGGAGGAGCATCAACTTTTGGTAAATAAAAAACTTGTAGGAAATTTCAGAGTGGTAATTATAGAAATGGTGTATTATATGATCTGATTCCTATTTATTTTTGCTAATATTTTTTTGCCTCAAATCTAAGAGTAGAATTTGTAGCTCTCCATGTCGAGCTATAAGTTGTGTGTTCATAGGTTTATTACACTTTTTGTTACTTGTAGATAACTAAACAATCTAGGAACGGGGTTGACAATAGCTTTATTAGATTAAGTATTTCTCTATCTTTTTTTTTAATTTTGTAGCACTTCTTGCTACAATCCCAATCCTTGTGATGTGCGTCAACCTTGGAAAAAAGGTTGGAGTAGTTTTAACCCAAAGCCATCGATAACCCTAAGATGTTCTATAAATACTGGTTGATGGCCTATTCTATTTTCTTTTAATTTTTCAAGGGGTCTTTGACATTACAAGAAAAACCATTAATGTGGCTATGTGTTCATATGAATGTAATGATAATCTAGATTCATATGAATTAATTTATTCATTTTATATGTAAGAAAACCATTGGTAAAATATTGAACAAGCTTTGTATCTTTTCTATTAAAGAACCTACTTGGAGTTTGAAATATTATAGTAGTATTTTTTAAATATTTATAGTAAAATGTGTTTAATTTAAAAAACTAATTCATTCTCCTTATATCATCTTATTCAAGATATTTTAAAAATTATATTTTAATTTAAATACATAATCAATACTAGATATATTAAAATCATGATTAAATATTTGCATTAGACTATCCTTAAAGTTTTATATTTTTATATTTCTTTATTGTATAGTATGAGTTATGGTCTATTTTTTTTTCTATTTGTCAACAACTGTTGTTGACTTAGATATTTCTCTAGATAGAGACCATTGCATAAGCAAAATACATTAGGTGGTAGAGAAGGTCTATGCAACATATCCTTTGTTTCATAGAAATTTTTTATATTTAAAGGTATTTTATAGAATTTTAATACGGTATTTATCGAAAATAAACACAAGAAGAAAGCAACAAAAGAGACAATTGCAAATAGAGTCTTAAGTTGCTTAATATAGAGGTACAAACAATTGCTCCAATAACTATGATAGATTATGTGTTGAAGTACAAGTGTTATTGTTAATTTAATTTGTATATTAGAGAAGGTTTTTTCATTATATATTATGTGCTAAGCCAATACGAACAAGAGTATACATATTGACACTTATTCTAATAGAAAGATAAAAGAAAGTTAGAATAAATTAATATATAAAAATGCATTTGAATACATAAGAACATTAAAACGCATAAAAAAATTCAATCATGCATTCACATGTTTTTTCACACCATCAATGCATGCAATTCAATGTATATAAATAAATCCCAAGAATAATGAATTTAAAATGGTTATTTTTACCAACAATACATTTTATAACACACATAAAGCTTAGATTATTGCTTGTTTAGGAGAATGGAATTAGCAATTTATTATTCATTTGTTTTTGATTAAGTAAAAAAGGTTTTATAGGGATCCTAAAACCCACAATAGTGTATGATAAAAAGATAGGCATGAAAACAATATAGAGTAAAATAGTTCAGAGAACCAAGGAACAGGCCACTATAGGGCCGAACAAGAAAAAACAAAGAAACAGTCTAAACAAGGCAAAAAAGAAAGGCACCAAAATAAGTTATGCCAAGCTCCTAAGCATGATAGTTGCATTGCTTTCGAGGGCCTCCATTAGTTGAACAGTGTCTTTCATGTTATGAACTTAGGGTCCTTGGGGGTTGATTTTCTCCCTATTTTTCCTGATTCTTGCCCTGGTTCTTTTTCTTGGACCTTCAGTGGGCTCCTTCTCATTCTCCCTAGTCCTCTGATAAGCCATGGTTTCCATTTTTATAGAAAGGGACACTTGTCAAGAAGTATCCAAGTCTCTAGATAATAGAAGTCTCCAAGTCTCCAAATGATTATGAGACTTAGAGACTTAGTCTCCAAGTCTCTAGGTGAAGTTAGTCTCCAAGTCTCCAAATGGTTTAGAGACTTAGAGACTTAGTCTCCAAGTCTCCAGATGTTCATTGAAAGACTTAGAGACTAAAGGCATTCTCCAAATCTCATAAGGAAATCATAAATAAAGAAATGATTTAGAGACTTAGAGACTTAGTCTCCAAGTCTCTAGATAATTAAGTCTCACAAAGGAAAGAATTCATTCAGAGACTTAAAGACTTAGTCTCCAAGTCTCCAAATGATTATGAGACTTATAGACTTAGTCTCCAAGTCTCCAAATGTTCATTCAGAGACCTAGAGACTAAAAGGCATTCTCTAAGTCTCTAAAAAAAACTATGGTCAAGGAAATGCTTCAGAGACTTAGAGATTAATGTAGTCTCCAAATCTCCAGATGGACTGGGGTTAAAAGTGAGTTTATCTCAACATCCAATGAAATGGTGACAAGTGGAAAATTTTGGTGGCATGTGCAGATTTTAAAGTTATAAAAGATTTAAAAGGCATAACATAGTTGAAACATTAGAGAAATTTTTAAAAATTTCATGATAGAGGTGCTCACAGGAAAATGTCTGGGAAATCTCTTTTTTGTCCAAATATGGCAGTATAATATGTTTCCAGAAATGCCAGAAGATGACATATGCCATGATGGCAGTTAGAATAATATCAGATCAAGTTTTTGAGCACAATAAAGACTTTTAATTCGCAATCATATTTTGGGGAGACTTTTTTTTCCAAAATTGATTGATTTTGCAGAAGCAACAGAGGGAATGAATCAGATTTTTAGTGGATGAAAGGATAGGAGGGTTCATAGGATTAAATCATATTTCAGGAAGGAGTAAAGGACAAAGAACTTATATTTCTAGTAGAGGAGAAGATTTTATGGAAGGAAGGACAAAGTAAATCAGATTTTGGACATGCCCAAGAAGATCAGATATGAAGTGGAGAAAGAAGATAAATGAGATCAGATTGCAGAGTGGACAGGTGTTAGTCAATGTAGATTTTAGGGTTTCTCTCTTAGTCTATTTATTCTTTTCTCTTCTCAGTTGTAAGGGTTCCTGTCCCTATTTCTTCTTCTATTCTATTGAAGGTTTTTAGACTAGTTCTCCCCTCACTCAGAAGATTTTACAGCAGGCTTCTAGATGGTTTTTTGAATGTATTTATGCAAAACAAATTTCCCAATCTTGTCTATGGTTTGAGTTTTCTATTATTAATGTATTGAAGCAAAAATATTTCAATAAAATATAGTGTAGTCCCTATTCTCTATTGTTATGTCTTTTTGCATTCTGTTGATGCTCTTGTATGTTTTATTTGTAAGGCATCTGAAAACATACCAACTACAAGGTAGTTTGTTCAATTATTTGTGAGTTTCTCTCAAGGAGAGAATTAAATTTCATAAATGGTTTTAGAGAGCAAGCATTATTGAAGGATTTGATGCAACAATTTGGAAGTGGGAGGATAGTTTGTAAGGGACTCTGTCTGGATTGCATAGAGTCTATTAGGCATTCTATAGTATTTTTGTTTGATTTATAATCTGTAGATTACATCTTTTGACTCCTTGCCCAAGAATAGGCACTGGTTGGCTATTTGCGATGCAGTTATCTTTAAGTCATCAAACACAAAATTTTATTACCAGTTCTTTTCTATTTCTAATTTCAAGCATACTGTGAAAGGACTGTATCTAGGTGATATAGTTCAATTTGTTGATTCCTTGAAGAGAGAATCAGAGGTTAACCTTCCTTGAGTTGTACTCACAAAAAGAAGAAGGATTCATATCCTTATCCCATTTTTCATCCTATTACATTTGTAATTTCCTTTGTCATATTCTGTAACACGTTGTTCTCAGCTATTTACAGAATCATCTTTCATTGAAGTAGATTTGAGTAACACAATGACATGACAATGAAGACCTAATCCACTAATCAAAAGCTTACTTGAAATATAGTAACCTATTCATAGGAAATACCTGCCTGAGTCCTATGGAGCTCGAAGGAGAAGGGGGATCTTATCTAATCCTCATCAATTAGGCTTTTCTTGCAAGCTTGGAGCCCCTTTTAACTGAGAATCAAGCCCATAATTTGCCAAGTTTGACCCTACAAGAAAAATCTCTAACAAATTGGCGACTTTGTTGGGGAGTGAAATAAGTTTACTACTAAGAGTATCCGAGAGTCTTTCTATATTCAGTTTGGGGAAGAGTCTCATAAATGTCATAATCTAAAAGTTATTTTCCGATCTGAAAGTGTATTACCTAGATTTGTTGTTGTAAAAATTTAAAATTATATGTGACTTTGCTATGAGGAATGCCCAAAATCTATTGATGTTCCAAGAAAGATTAGTGAAAATTTTGTGTCCTCTGAAGAGAGGTGGTGACTCTGTGCTAGAATGAACCTGAGGTATGAATCCTTGTTTCAGATTTCAATCTAATGTGAAGAGAACAACAACAATCAGCAAAGGCTTCCAGGTATTCTCCATTTAGTTTTTTATGTGTTCACATGGTCCTTATCAAATGGTTTTGTCATTAAAGAAAGGACATATGAGAATGAAATTAAATACTCCTGGTTTGAACTGTGAGTTAATTAAAAGTTTGTGAAGTGTGTTTGAAGAAGTTGGTTTGGTAGAAAGTATATATGTCTGTTGCAAGTTGAGAAGGATAGTTATTGTTGGTGAATAAGTTCCATAGTTTCAAAGAATGTCACATTTCTTTTCATCAAGCATGCAGCCGGTTAGTGAAGTTCCTAGATCTATTTCTACTAGGAGATATATGCCATTATGTTTTGATGGTATTCATGGTTTCCCAAATGTTATTTCTAATGATATCAGAGGACATTTGCCTAATTTTAATGGGAACCATCTTGTTTCAGCCAGTCATCATGTTCAGTTGTTTTGTGACTTGATGTGTGACTTTGAAGTTGCTCATCAGGATGTGCATATGAAATCATTTGTTCAAACTTTAGAAGGTGATGCTAGAGACTGGTTTTCTTTCCTATCGACATGTTCTATTTCATCTTGGAGTGAGTTACATTCAGCCTTCATGGAACAATTTGGAGGAAGGGTAAGCATATCTGATTCTTATAGTAAGTTTTTGAAGATTCATATTGAAAGTGACGAACTTGTTCCTCAATTCAATATCAGATTTGCAAAATTTTTTAATGAGATCCCTGAAAGTTATAGACCTAATGATGAAGTGTGTGTAAGTGTCTAATTCAATGCATTTGATAAGAAAATGAATTACTTATTGAGGGATAAAGACCCTAAATCATTATATCAAGCATTTATAACTGTAATGGATATTGAAAACAATTTGAAGTATGGATTGACTAGAGGTCATTTTGCCATGAATATCTGTCGGTATAATGAATGTGAAAGGAAAGAAGAATGTAGTGTTGATGCCTCAGTTTCAAATCAGTTTATTAACACTTATGATGTAGTTTATAACCAAGTTGAAACTTTAAATCAGGATATGTGTATAAAAATTGTTGAGTCTTTTTCTATTGATGAAACATGTGTTCATGTTGCTACAGTAGTAAGATATGTTCCAGAATTTGATAGAATTGAGCAATGTGCTGATATTTTGAATTGTGAATTAGCTACAATAGTAAGTTCTTGTAATATTGATTATGAACATGACATTGTTAATTTTTCTAGACATGAAGTTGTTGCTTCTATATCTTAGTCTTGTGCAAATGAAGAGGCCAAAATTTATGTCTCTAATGATGAATTTGAAGTTGTTGCACAAGATGAAGAATATGATTCACATGCACACCAGTCACAGTCAGAGGAATATAGTGCTGAAAGTGGTCATTCAAGTGAGAATGATGAAGACACTGATGTTGAGATGGCTTCATATGAGTCGGATGCAATATGGGAAGAAGAAAGTAGTGATGGAAGTGAACACTCCTATGAAGGTGAAGGTATGATTTCCTTTTCTAAATCTGAAAATGAAAATGCATCTCATTTTTTGCATTATACAAATCAGTTTGAATATGAAAAGTTTGGGAGTGATTTGTCCTCAAAGGATGAAGATAAGGAAATGATGATTCAATGTGATATCAATGAACATGAAGATTTGAATGAAAGGTTATCTAATGGTTCTACATTGTATAATGAAGTTGCATCATATAGCAGAGAGTTTAGGGGTAAATCATGGTCTTACCGTAATGGTTATCCTAAACAAGATAATGAAGAGGATGTAATTATGGATACTATATGCTTGGTAGGTGATGTTGACAGTGAATCTTCATATAGTTCTGATTTTTCTTCATATGCTGAGAGTCTCTATGAAAATGAAATGGGTAGTGAATTTAAAGTGTTTACTAATGTTTTATATGATAAGGATTTTGATGAGGATCAGCCCATTTTTTGTCATACTGTTCAAACAGGAGTATTGCATGGAGTTATCAATCCATTGTTTGAAGAACACATGGAGGTTTTAGAGTTAGTTGAACCGGATGAAAATGATGACATACTATCTTCCTTCTATGAGAAATCAGAATGTTTTTGATAGATAAAAGTAGCAAGAGGGTGCTAGCCCAAACACAAGACTAGTAGCACATTAATATCACATTAATGTAGCCAATCACAACAGATAAATAGTTTAACAGTATAATCACCAGTCTAAATCTGCCCCTATCAAAAACATAAATCATAAAAATAGAGTATCTAATCCTAACAGTAGCAAGTAAAGTATCAGTTGAAAGCCACACAGGGTTGAACAAAAAGCAGTAAAAATTAACAATGACCCCATAAAAAAAATAGGGGGTCCACGGGCCAAGTCCAGGCAAAGATAACCAACACATAAGAAATAGAACTAGTTTTTCCCACCCAACTGCTTAGACAACAGGGTCCTCACCCATTCTTCCTGTAGAAATAGGAACAGGTCCTTGTTGTCCTCGTTCACTTCTAGAGTGCCACCCACCAACTTCTCTTGCACATGACAGAGAGTAGTAGCCAAAGCATGCATCACCTTCAAGCCAAATTTGTTGGTTAGCAAACACTGGTTCTGTTAGCAAGTGCAAAAATTTCCATGGCTTTAGCAATTTTCTACTGGTCTCTGCAATTGTTTTTAGGTCCCTGGCATAAACCCTAAGGCAAAATTTTTTAAAAATGTAGCCGTTGGGTCCAAAAAATTAAATATACCTTGGCCCTGTTCTAATGTTGCATTACCTTTTCGCGGGTAACCTAAAACCTTATATCTACATGTGCTAATTAAAATGACCTACTTTACCATGTTTGCAGTTAGGTTTTTCATGTGTCGGTGGGGTCCCCATTAATTCTTCCTAAGTCCTAAGTTTCCCTAGCTATTTTATTCTCCTAAGTTCCTCGGCGTTGATTTTGCCTAAGTCCTGAGCTTTAATATTTCCTAATGTTTCGGCTTTCTATTTTCCTGGGCCTGGTTCTCTGACACCATCTCAATCTAATGGTCGACATATCTTCTCATGTGATGTGTCAGAGGCTTGTGAACATGCACCCGCCATTGATTCTTTTGTGTGACGTAACCTTTTCTTTCAGTGGGTCCACTGCCATGTTGTCACAGTTGGCGTTCTCTCATTAGTCAGTGAGTTGCTGAGATGGATCTTGTCAGTGGGGCCTATAGTGAAGGCTTTTCAATCTATGGTCAGCACATGATCTTAAGGAATATTCTTCCCCTTTGAGATCATGCACCATCTATTGATTTCGAATCTTACTCAGCACCTGTCAGTAGGACCTGGTTTTTGGATGTGTTAGTGGGTCCTGATCCTGTCAGTGAATCGATGAACGGTGTATAATCTTATGGGTTTTGTCAGAGGCTTAAGATCATGTTCCATTCATTGATTTTGTTTCTTGTTAGTGGGTTTTCAGAGATGGGAGGAGATTCTTCAATCGATGGTTGGCGTGTAAGTGCATAGAATCTTTTGAGCCTTTTAGATATTGCGCCAACCATTCGATCTTCTAGGCGGCTTAATGTTCTCAGTGGGGCCATTTGCCAGGTGGTGCTGAATTGTTTAATTTTTATTGGTCAATGTGGATGATGCAGCAAGGTGGGGTCATTGTCAGAGAGATCAGTGATGAGGACATGATCTATGATTGGCATAAGTTCTCATGAGTTTTGTTAGAGCTATGAGATCTTACGTGCGCTATCCAATTATAAGGCTTACAGAAAGTGGGTCCTGTGTCAATGTGACCGAGCATGAGCCATGAATGAGGGAATGAAAAATGGCATAAAGAAGGCCCAGGTGGGGTCAAAAGGTTTAGCGGTCTAGATGAATGAGGTCAGCGGTGCTGACAAAGTTCAAGGGCTTCGCTCATTCACGTGAATTAGCGGTGGTTTTCTAAGTGTTTTAGCAGTTCAACAAACAAGCATTCGTGGAATCAGTAAACTTAATAGCGGAGTGATAAAGTGTTTTGTGAACTGGCGGAGGCCTTTGTCGCTAATTCACTAAATTTGACTGGGCCCCTTTTAAGCGATAAGTCATAAGCCCATGAAACATAGGAATCAGACAGTTAGGTTATAAAGTTGATCTCAAATTGAATTTTGACTGCCGATTTTTCGCAGGCACCATGAAAGTGACCATTGAAATTCAAATTTGAATTCTCATAGGATTTCCTGCAACCAAAAGGATTAGAATTCAATGCAAAAGTGATTGGTGTTGGTGAGAGATGATCTGTTTGCCATCGCAGTGTGGTCCAAGATGTTGAGTGATCATTTGCAAGGTTTTTACTGTGCGGTTTTATGCTCGAGGCATGTTGCAGGGTTGACATTTTGAGCATTGTTCATGATTCTCAGTACCTTCATAGAGAATTTTTCATGATTGAGGATCATTCCAAGATTTTCTTTCTCTTGGTTACTTGAGTTTCCACCCCTATAATAACTTTATGACTGTTTCTAGTTGGTTGGGTGGTTTAAACCCTAACCCTAAGTCATTCGTAGCTTGTTGCATTCTCTTTTAGAATTCCAAGATGACTAGGGAGTATAAGTTTCAAAATTTTGACTGAGTAGGGGTTCCAAAACTTTCTTTGGTCCCAAGTTGGTTGTCCATGGTGTTTTACTGATAGAGGAGCTGGATTTTGTATCTTTTCCTATCCTTGTGTTGTTCTGATTGTGTATTGATTCTGAATATATTAATGAAAATACTATTGAGTTCCAATCTTGCATTTGTGTATGTCTTCTTGTTTCAGTTCTAAGCCCATATATTTTAATTTCACAAAGTGTATTAGCATATGGTAAAAAAAGAGTATTGTGAAGTCATCTCTGAGTTCCTAAAAAAGTTAGGATTAAAGTCTTTTAGGTGGGTTCAGTGAGTTTTCAACCAAGTAAGAATATGATGTCCTTGTGTCTAAGGGAGAGGGGTAATGGGCAAAGCACTTATCTTGGATTCAATTGTGTTTGAATTAAGGTATTTAGTTGATGTATGTTATTGGGTGACTCTTTGCCCTAGGTTAAGGCACTAGTCCATCCTCTAGAGGCATTTCATTATTGTCAACCATACACACAAACATTCAAATGATAAAATCTTAAAGAACTTGGTAAAGAGTATATAGTTGTCTATCATTTTATGATTCCTTTGAAGAAGTGAATCAAGGGTACACCCACCTGAGCAATAAGGCTCAAAGTGTAGGAGGATCTCTCTTGATCCTTGTTAATTGGCCCTCTTCCTTGTAGACTTTGGAGTGGTGATAGAGTCAAAGTTATATTACAGTTATCCGTCAAAGTATAAATCTGCAAGTTGAAGATCAAAGGGAACTCCCAACAAAATGGCAAGTCTGTTGGGGAGAGTCTAGAGATAAAGGTTGTTAAGTGCACTCTTGTTTTCCTATTGTATTTCAAGTCAAGATTTCGCATCTAGGTGGGTGGCGACTCAAAAAGGTTAGAACCAGTGCTATATATTGTAAATCATGGACAAGAGGAGGAATACTAGGTCCTTTGTCAGAAAGAATCCAGAGGTCACTTTGGAGAAATTGCCCAGACAGGAGAAGAAGAGTTGGATTAGAAGGAATGGTGAGTCTACTAGTGCTCCCATGAGAGAACAAAGAAATACTAGAGGTAGAGCACCACATGTTTCCTCAAGTGAGGATGGTTCAAAGGACAGAGTTTCTAGATCAAATTGTGGTTGCTCTGAGGATAGATTTTATGATACCCCAGAGGCTGTATTTTAGGACAAAGGTCCATTGCCTACAGGTCAAGATGAACAAGCTAGAGAGATATGTTTGGAGATTGATTTAGATCTTGATGAGGATAATTTCAAAAGAGAACCCATGAGACCAAGGCAAGTCCACTTCCCATATCAAAATCTTTCTGATATGGATGTGTCATCAAGTTTTGATGACATTATGGTAGATCCTGATGATTTAAATGCATTAAGGTTGCAGTTGGCAGAGCAGGATGCCATACATAAGAGGTTACAAGAGGAGAGAGAGGCTAAAAAGGTGAATGCTCTGATAGAAAGGTAGTCTCTCCTTAGAAAGATTAGTGAAATGAAGGAGAGAAACAAGATGCTTGCTTCTGCTCCTAAAAATTTGCAGCATGATGTCTTTGGTGATCTTGATGCCTTGAGGAGTGAGCAAGAGTGCTTATTACAAGATCATGAATTTGATAGTGAGGGCCCTGTGGTTAGACAAGTGCAAAGTTATGTTCCTTTGCCTAAAGATAAAGATGGGGATGAGATCACTAGGCCTGATGTTGCCACTGGTGAGAAAAGAAAGCAAAAGATGGTGGGACATCAAACAAGTAAATCATTGACAATACCCGAGGTCCCACCACCCAATTTAAATAAGGACACAGAAATGGAGAGAAGAAGAAAAGAAGATGAGGACCTTGCAAGAGAATTAGAGAGGGCTGAGATTGAAGCTTCCATTGCAGAAAAAATTAGAAAGATCCAGTTCTTGAAGGCTTCATCAACTAATGCTCTTGGCTCATCTGCTACTAAACTAGGTATGCCATCTATGACTACTACTGTTCCACTTAGTAATTCTACTAGTTCAATTCCTTCTTCATTTGCTAGGATAGGTGTTGATCCTAGGCAGCAGTCAAATGCATAAATAAATGTGGATGCTAATGTTGATCCTAGGGTTAACACTAGTTCAAGTTTTCAAAGAAGACCTATGCAATTAGAAGGTTATAGGCAAATTAGTTTTGATGGAATTCCTAGTTACCTGAATGCTTTTCCAAATGATATTAGAGATAAGGTACCTAAGTTCACTGGTAATAATGCTATTAGTTGTGAGGAGCATCTTAGGTTATTTGTTGATATGCTAAATGATTATGAGGTAGAGCATGAGGATGTAGTCATGAAATTATTTGTTCAATCTCTAATGGAGGATGCTAGAGATTGGTTTAAGAGACTTCCTGATAAATGTATTGATACTTGGGATTCTTTTGAGAGATGTTTTAAAGATCAGTATGGTGATAGGCCTAATTCTAGTTTCATGTTGAATGAATTCAATACCATAAGGAAAAATCAGAATGAATCTGCAGGTGAATTCAACATGAGATTTTAGAAGGGTATGCATAAGTTGTTCCAAGTTATGCGGTTAGATGACAATGTCTGTCTGACCGTATATTTCAATGCATTTGATGGAAAAATGGGATATTTTTTGAGGGACAAAGAACCAAGAACTCTTAGGGATGCTTTTAGGATTGTTGTCAATATTGAGAACAATATGAAAATATTAGGAAAATTGGGTGGAAAGAGAGATGACCCAAAGTTGTTTGGGGACAAGAAATACAAAAGGGAAAATGATAAGAATGTTGGAGCTAGGAGACAAGAAGAAGATCAATTGGATAAGGTGCTCAATGCATTGAAGGATTTGAAGGCACCTGCAAATAGGAACATCAATGCTCCTGCCAATGAGAGGCCTCAATTCAACAACAATTTTAACAAACAGAATAGATTGCAGAACTACCCCTACAACACCCAATGGAAGGATGGCAAGCCTATTGTCCCTACTGTAAGAGGAAACAATGATAGATGTGTCCCTAAACCTCTACAAAAAGCTTCAATAAATGTCATGGAGGACATACCTTGGTGTGTTGCATGCCAGTCCCCTCATTCTGCAGAGCATTGTGTGGTTGCACATTCTATGGCTGTAAATCAAGATTGTGGCAATGAGGAGATAGATCAAGAAGAAGATCAAGATGATGTTGGATGCAACATGGCTTCTTCATAGCTAGGAAATGAAGATGATTCTAATTTTGATGAAGAGGTAGATGTAAATGTGAAGAGATAGAATCAGGCCCTTTTTCATCAAGAAGTTTTTTCTGATAGTGAAGACATTGATAGGAAGACATGTAATATGAACTCTTCTTCTGAGCCAGTATATTTGAGAAGACCTTCTAGAGAAGAGATGGATAGGATTACTGCAGAAATGATTGCCCAAGTGCAAACTAGAGGCATGGTGGCAAGGAATACAAATGAGAAAGCTATAGGAATGTTTATAAGAATTGATCACATGGTGAAATTCAAGAATGTAAAGGATAAGAATTGTGAGCCTAAGGGAGTTGGAATTGAAAATATTTCTAGTGATATTGAGAGGCCAGTTAACACAATGGCTAGGATTGAAAAAATTAGGGTGGTCAATACACCTAATGTGTCAAATAAGAAAAAGGATATTAAGGCAGTGCAGATTGAGATTCCTTCTTCTGCTTCGGTTGATATGTTATCTGTATTGTGCCAAATTATAGTTAAGGTTCCATTGTCAGAATTGTTGAGGATCCTTGAACACAAAAACAGAGCTGTTGCATGGGTAGACAATGTTCATAACCATGGTGTTGCATGCAATGGATCTCAGGATAAAGATTTGAAAAGTGTTGCTGCGTAGGGAATTGTGTCTCAAATTCCTCCAATATACTTGGACAGTTCTATCAATGCTAGCCTTGAAAATATTCATCCATTCTTTTTAAGTGTTCTTGTGAATGGAATGAAGTTGAGAAATTGTATGATTGATAGTGGTGCCTCTAATACTGTCATGCCTTACAAAATCATGGAGAAGTTGAGCCTTAAAGTTGATACAGTGCAAGGTAGATGTTGTGCAATGGATCAGATGGAGGTACCAGTTATTGGGACTATCAATGCAATGCCATATAGGCTGGTAGCATATCTAGAGAAAGAGTTAACAATGAGTATTTTGGTGGTGGATATCCCTCCTCATTATGGGATGCTGCTATCTAGAAGGTGGAGTGCTACCATGGGTGGAAGTTTACAGTGTGATCTATCCTATGCCACTTTCAAGATTGATGATCAGTTTGTCAAGATTGAACGAGAGCCAAGAGTATGCCACATGATTGAGAGAAATATTGATAATGAAACTACATGTTTTGTGGATATTGATATTAATTCTTTTAGGGCAAAGATCCCTGTATTTGAAGAGGAACCTATTTTGTCACCTATCTCTATTGAGGTAAGTGCTAATTCTGTGAAAGGTGATTTGTGGGTAATATAATTTGATGGTGCTAATTGCAAAGATGGTGGAGGAGTAGGTATTTTACTTATTTCTCCTGATGGAAATACCTACAAATTTTCTTTCACATTGGATTTCTTTTGTACCAACAATATAGCAGAATATGAGGCTTTGTTGTTAGGATTGAGGTTGGCACAAAATCATGGTATTAAGTGTTTAAGTGTTGTTGGTGATTCTGAGTTGGTGGTGTCCCAAGTTAGGTCAATATATGCTTTCAAGAATAAGAGGTTGAAACAATATAGGAATGCAGTTTGGGATTTGATTGAACATTTTGATGCCTTCAATATTGAGTGGAATGATAGGAGTAACAATAAGATGGCTGACTTGTTAGCCAATATTGCAATCAATCCCAATGATATTACATTTTTTGATATTTCTAAAGTTGAAATTTAGGCTAGGCCTAGTATACCAGATAATATTGAGAATTGACAGGTTTTTGATGATGATAATGATATCTTGAAGTTTATGGGTTTTGAGGATCAATATCATGGTTAGGAATTTGATTACTCAGCCTTGGTTGAGTCAATAGAAGGAAGGGAGGTTGTCTTTGGCAATGAGGTCATTCAACTTAGAACTAACATGGTGCCCAAGGGGCTTGTTGTTTTGGAGACTGTCTTTGATAACCAGGATAGAGTTCGAAAGAATATCAAAAGAGAAGATCATGCTGATCTAGAGGAGATAAATCTTGGAACACATGAGGCACCTAAGAAGGTATAGATTGGTAGAGATATATCTCAAAAGGTAAAGAAATCTTTGATCGAATTATTGAGAAAATTCAGGCATGTTTTTGCATGGTCATATGATGACCTTAAGGTTTATAGAGAAGATTTGTTTTAGCATATTATTCCATTGAAAGAAGATGCTAAACCTTTCCGGCAAAAGAAAAGGCCTATTAATCCCACTTTGGCACCCAAGATGCAAGAAGAGTTAATGAAGATGAGAGATGCTGGAATTATCAAGCCTATAAGGCACTCTTCTTGGGTGTCAAACCTTGTTCCTATGAGAAAAAAGAATGGTGACATTAGGCTTTGTGTGGACTTCAGGAATATGAACATCAGCTCATTAAAGGATAATTATTGTCTGCCCAATATGGAAGCTATGTTGCAGAGAGTAACCGGATCATAATTGATGTCTGTGATGGATGGTTTCTCTGGCTACAATTAGGTCATTGTCAAGGAATCAGAGCAATTCAAGATAGCTTTCACAACACCTTGGGGGACATATGTTTATGTGAGGATGCCTTTTGGCCTCACAAATCTTGGTGCTACTTTTCAGAGGGCCATGGATGTTGCCTTTTTAGATTTCATAAATGATTTCCTTGTTGTATATCAAGATGATCTAACTCCCTATTCCAAGGAGGAAGAAGACCATTGCACTCATTTAGAAAGAATATTTGTGAGGGCCTTGGAATTTGGAATTTCTTTGAACCCAAGGAAATATGCCTTTGGTGTCATTGAAGGTAGGTTGCTTGGCCACTTAGTTGGGAAGCAAGTAGTGAGAATTGACCTCGAGAGGGTAGCAACCATTGATAAAATTTAGAGACCAAAGAATGTTAAAGGAATTCAGTCCTTCTTTGGTCAGGTCAATTTCTTAAGGAGGTTTGTGAAAAAAATTTCAGAGGTTACTAGACCTATTTCTAAGATGTTGAATAAGGGATCTGAAATCAATTGGGAGGGTGAGCCTGATGAGGCTTTCAAAAGTATCAAGCAGGATATCAAAGATGCACCAGTGCTTAAGGCACTTGATTATAATGTCCCAATGCATATCTTTTCCTTTGCATCTTTTCACACTATTGCTGCAGTTTTGTTACAAAAGAATAAGGATGGTTTTGAGCAGCCTATTGCATTTTTCAATAAATCTTTGTAGGCTGCTGAATTGAAGTATGACATAAATGAAAAACAAGCTTATGCACTTGTGAAGGCAATCAAGGCTTTTAGGTGTTACTTGATGGGAGCAGTTGTGATTGCTTTTGTGCCAAGTGCAGCTATGAAGGATATTTTCTCACAGCAAGAGGTATCTGGAAGAAGATGCAGATGGATCAATAGGATCCAAGAATTTAATGTTGAGGTCCAGATTATTAAGTTGGCTAGAGGACAAGGATTGGAAAAACTGATGGCCCAATCCAATCTTGATGCAAATCAAGTAAATCATTCTGAAATTGATTACACATGTGATATGGATGATTGTATCTGGTATCAGGATATCATCTATTACTTGAGAAACATGAGATGTTGAGATAACATGAATGATAATCAGAAAAGGACATTAAAATTACAGGCCATCAAGTATGTAATTGTGAAGTGTAAATTGTATAGAAAGAATTTGGATTGCATACTTTTGAAGTGTGTAGATGAAGATCAGGCTAATAAGTTGTTGAAGGAAATGCATGAGGGAATTTGTGGTGGGCATTATATGGGTAAAACAACTGCTCATAAGATCTTGAGAGTAGGATTCTGGTGGCCCACAATCTTCAAGGATGCAGAACAGTTGGTGAGGAGGTGTGATGCTTGTCAAAGGTTCTCTGGTAAGCTTAAATTTTTAGGAAATGTCCCATTAAAACTAGTAGAATTTCAGGCTCCTTTCCAACAATGGGGAATTGATTTCATAGGGGAGATACCAAACAAGTCAAGTGGAGGACACTCATGGATCTTAGTTGCCACTAATTACTTCACAAAGTGGGTAGAAGCTATACCTACAAGAAATGCAACTAGTAAGGTGGTAATTGATTTTATGATGAATAATATTGTTACAAGGTTTGGGTGCCCTGAGTGAATAGTAAGTGATAATGCCATGTGCTTCAGGTCTGCTAAATATAAGGACTTTTACAAAGGTTTGGGAATTCAGATTTCTAATTCCTCACCTTATCATCCACAAGGAAATGGTCAGGTAGAATCTACTAATAAGAGTTTGATTAAAATATTAAAGAGAATTCTTGAAAAGAATAAGAGGGCATGGAATTCAAAGCTACCATTAGCTCTATGGGCTGATTAGGTAGCTGTGAAGAGGGCAATTGGTTGTGCACCATTTGACCTAGTATATGGAATTCATGCAAGAATGCCTTAGAATAACTTATTGGAAATGTATAAATTTGGTCAGCTATATGATGATGACATAGATGATGAGATGCAGTTGAGAATTGAGGACCTCATTAGGTTGGATGAGACTAGAAGAGAATCATTTGCAAGGAATGCCAAATTGCAGTTGCAGGTTAAGAATTTATATGATACGAAGACTGTTGACAGAAAGTTTGAACCTGGTGATTTGGTGTTAGTTTGGAATGCCAGACTGGAGGATAAGGGGAAACATGGTAAATTTGATCCCATTTGGCTAGGGCCATATCTAATTCATGAAAAATGGGGCCAACATTCATACATTATCAAAGAATTAAATGGTGATATTCAGGAATTGCCAGTTCATGGACAATTCTTGAAGAAATACTTCAATTGAGGTATTCTATTTTCCATGAATAGTAGTTAGGTTTGTACATTTTGTAAATTCTATAAACAAGTTGCTTGCCCCTGCCCTGTTTTGTCCTGGTCTATTAGTTTTTGGTCCTGTTGCCTGTTTTGCCTTGCTTGTTCCTGTGTGCAATAATTGTGTCACACTTCTATGGATCATTACATGCAAGGAGCTCAAGAATGAGCCCTCACAAATCGATCCATAGCTCCCTAGGCATGGAGTGCAAGGGTTTTTAAGAATGCTCTCAGCTAGAGCTATTTAGCCTATAACCTTGCTAGTAAACCATGCAATGGGAGATTCAATGAAGACAAGGGCAAGAATGTCAATATCCTCAAGAATCAAGAATGAAAATGCAATGAAATGCTATGCTAGAAATGGAAATGCAAGCTAAGCTATGAAAGGAAACATGCAAGTGTTACAACCCAAGCTAATTAATCTATGTGAGCTAATCAAGAGCATAGAAATGAAGCTAATCTAAGAAAGCATAAATATGAAGCTAAACTAAGAATGCAAGAATGAGATGTAGAATGCAAGAATGAGATGTAGATGCTAAGAATGCTCCAAATCTTCAAAAGCTCCAAAGTGACCTAGAAAACCTGCAGCATAAAGTTAGCATAAAAAGTTGGGGATCTAGAATGACGAAGAGAGCTCTTCTTTTATAGGAAATGAGGAGAAATGGACCATGGAGATTAAGAGGCAAAAGATTTAATCAAGGGTGGAGCTTGAAAGAGGAGCAATCCATGTGCACAAATATCCTCCAATGAGAAAATAAGAGTTGACTTTTGTGTCCATATGAGATAAAAAGTTCTTTTTCCTTTTTTATAAAATAAGAATAATGCTTTATTTGTGCAACTTAGGATAAGAGGAAAAGTGGGGGCTTTTTATTTATTAAAAGGGGAGGAAATATTCCTTTTAAATAAATAAAGACTTAGGATAAGATGGTTAGCCCATAGAAAATAATCGAATAAATGATAGAACTAGGATTTGATCAAGAATAAGCAATTTATGATTTAGCAAAAGGGGCTAATAGTCTAGGTGACCATTTTTAGGTGTATACAGTTCCCTGTTGTCTGCAATTTTTCTAGTGGGATGGTCTGCTTTAAACTAGTGATTCTAAGTCCTTGCTATGCCTGCAAGAGGCATACATCCCCAGATAGAGCCACTGTTAGCATGTGCAAAAATTTCCATGGCTTTAGCAATTTTTTGTCGGTCTCTGCAATTGTTTTTAGGTCCCTGGCATAAACCCTAAGGCAAAAAATTTCAAAAATGTAGCCGTTGGGTATAAAAAATTAAAAATACCCTATCCCTATTCTAATGTTGCATTACCTTTTCGCGGGTCACTTAAAACATTATATCTACATGTGCTAATTAAAATGACCTACTTTACCATGTTCACGGTTAGGTTTTTCATGTGTCGGTGGGGTCCCCTTTAATTCTTCCTAAGTCCTAAGTTTCCCCAGCTATTTTATTTTCCTAAGTTCCTCAGCGTTGATTTTGCCTAAGTCCTGAGCTTTAATACTTCCTAATGTTTTAGCTTTGTATTTTCCTGGGCCCAGCTCTCTGACACCATCTCAATCTAACGGTCGGTGTATCTTCTCATGTGATGTGTCAGAGGCTTGCGAACATGCACCCACTATTGATTCTTTTGTGTGACGTAACCTTTTCTTTTAGCGGGTCCACTGCCATGTTGGCACAGTTCGTGTTCTCTCATTAGTCGGTGTGTTGCTGAGATGGATCTTGTCAGTGGGGCCTGCAGTGAAGGCTTTTCAATCTATGGTTGGCACATGATCTTAAGGAATATTCTTCCCCTTTGAGATCATGTGCCATCCATTGATTTCAAATCTTACTCAACACTTGTCAGTGGGACCTGGTTTCTGGATGTTTTAGTGGGTCCTAATCCTATCAGTGAATCGATGAACAGCGTATAATCTTATGGGTTTTTTCAGATGCTTAAGATCATGCATGATCCATTGATTTTGTTTCTTGTCAGTGGGTTGTCAGAGATGGGAGGAGATTCTTCAATCGATGGTTGGCGTGTAAGCACATAGAATCTTTTGAGCCTTTCAGATGTTGCGCCTGCCGTCCAATCTTCCATGTGGCTTAATGTTCTCAGTGGGTCCATTTGCCAGGTGGTGCTGAATTGTTTAATTTCTATTGGTTGACGTGGATGATGTGGGCAGATGGGGTCATTATCAAAGAGATTAGTGATGAGGAAATGATCTACGGTCGGCATAAGTTCTCATGAGTTTTGTCAGAGCTATGAGATCTTACACCTGCCGTCCGATTATAAGGCTTACAAAAAGTGGGTCCTATGTCAGTGTGACCGAGCATGAGCTGTGAATGAGGTAATGATAAATGGCATAAAGAAGGCCTAGGTGGGGTCAAAAGGTTTAGTGGTTCAGATGAATCAGGTCAGCGGTGCCGAAAAAGTTTAAGGGCTTCGCTTGTTCGCATGAATTAGCGTTGGTTTTCTAAGTGTTTTAGTGGTTCAGCAAACAAGCATTCATGGAATTGCTAGACTTAATGGCAGAGAGATAAAGTGTTTCATGAACTGGCAGAGGCCTTTGTTGCCAGTTCGCTAAATTTGATTGGGCCCCTTTTAAGAGATAAGTCATAAGCCTGCGAAACATAGGAATCAGACGGTCAGGTTATAAAGTTGATCTCAAATTGAATTTTGACCGCTGATTTTCCATAGGTGCCAAGAAGTGACCGTTGAAATTCAAATTTGAATTCTAAGAGGGTTTCCTGCAACTAGGACTAGAATTCAATGCAGAAGTGACTAGTGTTACTGAGAGATGATTTGTTTTCCATCGCAGTGTAGTCCAGGATGTTGAGTGATCGTCTACAGGGTTTGTACTGTGCAGTTTTGTGCTTGAGGCGTGTTGCAGGGTTGACATTTTGAGCGTTGTTCATGATTCTCAGTACCTTCATAGAGATTTTTTCATGATTGAGGATCATTCCAGGATTTTCTTTCTCCTAGTTGCCTAGGTTTCCACCCCTGTAATAACTTTATGACTATTCCCAGTTGGTTGGGTGGTTGAAACCCTAACCCTAAGTCATTCATAGCTTGTTGCATTCTCTTTGAGAATTCCAAGATGACTAGGGAGTATAAGTTTCAAAATTTTGACCGAGTATGGGTTCCAAAACTTTCTTTGGTCCCGAGCTGGTTGTCCATGGTGTTTTACTGATAGAGGAGCTGGATTTTGTATCTTTTCCTTTCCTTGTGTTGTTCTGATTGTGTATTGATTCTGAATACATTAATGAAAATACTATTGAGTTCCAATCTTGCATTTGTGTATGTCTTCTTGTTTTAGTTCTAAGCTCATATATGTTAATGTCACAAAGTGTATTAGCATATGGTAAACAAAGAGTATTGTGAAGTCATCTCTGAGTTCCTAACAAAGTTAGGATTAAAGTCTTTTAGGTGGGTTTAGTGAGTTTGCAACCAAGTAAGAATCTGATGTCCTTGTGTCTGAGGGAGAGGGGTAATAGGCAAAGCACTTATCCTAGATTCAATTGTGTTTGAATTAAGGTATTCAGTTGATGTATGTAATTGGGAAACTCTTTGCCCTAGGTTAAGGCACTGGTCCATCCTCTGGAGGCATTTCATTGTTGTTAACTATACACACAAACATTCAAATGATAAAATCTTAAAGCAGTTAGTAAAGAGTATATAGTTGTATATCATTTTATGATTACTTTGAAGAAGTGGATCAAGGGTACACCCACCTGAGCAATAAGGCTCAAAGTGTAGGAGGATCTCTCTTGATCCTTGTTAATTGGCCCTCTTCCTTGTAGAATTTGGAGTGGTGATAGAGTCAAAGTTATATTAGAGTTATCCATCAAAGTATAAATCTACAAGTTGAAGATCAAAGGGAACTCCCAACAGGTTCATCAGCTCCTGCATGTTTTTCTTGATCTCCACAATCTCTCTGTCCAAGTTCGTGAACCTCCTTTTAAGAGTACCTTTGAGACTATCCTTCGGGGCCTCGGTATTTTAAACATAGTAGGGCTTATCCTGGGGGTCTTGAGTAGGACTCAGGGGCGGGGTAGGAATGGGGGTTTCCATGCCCTGTTGGGGGTCAGGAACAGGGTTGATACTAGTCATAGGGGGGCTCATATGGTCATCTGAGGAATCATTCATAGACTCGGTGGTTTGGGAGTCTTTCTCATCTCAAAAATAAGATGTTCTTCCTCCATGTGTGATAGAGTTTTAAATGATGATGAAGTGCTTGATAAAGTTATATTTGAAGATCAGCCGACACTTTATAGTAAATTTAATAATGATTTATGCGATATGAATACTAATCAACATTTTGATTATGAAGATGCATTGGAAAGTTTTGGAGTGGTTTTAGAATTAGATGATGATGATGTGTGATTATGAATCTAATTATTCATTTGAACTCCAATCGGCTACTCTTGAGGATATGCAAAGTCAAGGTATGAATGATGTTTTTTATCAAATAGAGTATGCGACTTTTGTGTTTCCGCTTGATAGCATGCATGAATCAGTAGATGAAGATCAATTTCAGTTTGATGGTGGTATTCATGAGCATGTTGAGTCTTATTTTCATAGTGAGCAAGATGAAGAAAGTGTTTCAAGTTTTTACATGCACTATGAAAATGAAGACAGATATTTTGTTTTGCATAATGAGCTGATTGAGAGTATTGATATGCTTGGTGAAACAAATGGGAATAAAATGTCTAGCTTACCTCAAGAAGAAAGAAATGAAAATTAGATATATGACAGAGGTAAGAAGTTTTACAAAAATTCTGGTGACCTGAGGCCATCATTTGTACATAGTAGGAGTAGTTTTCTTGCTTTCAATAAAGATGTTCGAGAGGGGTTCTTGTTCGGTTTTTGTGAAAAGAAGTTGTCAAGCTGATTCTCTTCGGGTGGTCTGCTTCTACCATGGGATTCTGAAAGTTCTCTGCATGCCCACATGGGGAGGGCATCCATATTTAGAGCCACTATTGGTACTCTCAAATTTGGCACAAATTTGGAGTGACCAATTGAAAAAAAATAAATATATTTTTAATAACTCACGAGGTTGTTCTTTGCCAGTGTATGTCCCATTGAATGGTTGGAAAATTAATGCAAATGTGGAATACAAATAGAGAAGCCCAGGTTGACATATGAAGGAGAATCTTCTTCAAAGTTCAGAACCAAATACCATGGGATCCGACAGAATATTTTTTTTGAATCAATGGATTTTGTGCATACACGGATTTGCACAAAAGAAAAACACAGTCATATTGCGGGGGACATAACTTTTTATTGAACTGTTGGATCGATCTCATTTTCGGATATGTTGTCGAAAATGTAGTTATCTAAATTCTAACTAGAGCAATTTCTAAAATTCATCTATGTTTGTGAGCTACAGTTGTCTGAGTGCGGAACTATCTAAACTACCTATAAACTGTTAAAGCAATTATCTCCCATTGCTCCCAATTTTGAAATTTGAAGTATTTATATGAAACCCTCCAAACATATGAAATAAATCAAAGTGCTGGAAGCTATGCTTGGCCAAGCTTGTGCATCCACCTTGATTTTTGTGCTAGTGGGCCTAGATGAAATTTTGCAGAAAGGGACACTTGTCAAGAAGTCTCCAAGTCTCTAGATAATAGAAGCCTCCAAGTCTCCAAATGATTATCAGACTTAGAGACTTAGTCTCCAAGTCTCTAGTTGAGGTTAGTCTCCAAGTCTCCAAATGGTTTAGAGACTTAGAGACATAGTCTCCAAGTCTCCAGATGTAAATTCAGAGACTTAGAGACTAAAGGCATTCTCCAAATCTCATGAGGAAATCATAAAGAAAGAAATGATTCAGAGACTTAGAGACTTAGTCTCCAAGTCTCCAGATAAAGAAGTCTCACAAAGGAAAGAATTCATTATCAAGATTGATGATCAGTTTGTCAAGATTGAACGAGAGCCAAGAGTATGCCACATGATTGAGAGAAATATTGATAATGAAACTACATGTTTTGTGGATATTGATATTAATTCTTTTAGGGCAAAGATCCCTGTATTTGAAGAGGAACCTATTTTGTCACCTATCTCTATTGAGGTAAGTGCTAATTCTGTGAAAGGTGATTTGTGGGTAATATAATTTGATGGTGCTAATTGCAAAGATGGTGGAGGAGTAGGTATTTTACTTATTTCTCCTGATGGAAATACCTACAAATTTTCTTTCACATTGGATTTCTTTTGTACCAACAATATAGCAGAATATGAGGCTTTGTTGTTAGGATTGAGGTTGGCACAAAATCATGGTATTAAGTGTTTAAGTGTTGTTGGTGATTCTGAGTTGGTGGTGTCCCAAGTTAGGTCAATATATGCTTTCAAGAATAAGAGGTTGAAACAATATAGGAATGCAGTTTGGGATTTGATTGAACATTTTGATGCCTTCAATATTGAGTGGAATGATAGGAGTAACAATAAGATGGCTGACTTGTTAGCCAATATTGCAATCAATCCCAATGATATTACATTTTTTGATATTTCTAAAGTTGAAATTTAGGCTAGGCCTAGTATACCAGATAATATTGAGAATTGACAGGTTTTTGATGATGATAATGATATCTTGAAGTTTATGGGTTTTGAGGATCAATATCATGGTTAGGAATTTGATTACTCAGCCTTGGTTGAGTCAATAGAAGGAAGGGAGGTTGTCTTTGGCAATGAGGTCATTCAACTTAGAACTAACATGGTGCCCAAGGGGCTTGTTGTTTTGGAGACTGTCTTTGATAACCAGGATAGAGTTCGAAAGAATATCAAAAGAGAAGATCATGCTGATCTAGAGGAGATAAATCTTGGAACACATGAGGCACCTAAGAAGGTATAGATTGGTAGAGATATATCTCAAAAGGTAAAGAAATCTTTGATCGAATTATTGAGAAAATTCAGGCATGTTTTTGCATGGTCATATGATGACCTTAAGGTTTATAGAGAAGATTTGTTTTAGCATATTATTCCATTGAAAGAAGATGCTAAACCTTTCCGGCAAAAGAAAAGGCCTATTAATCCCACTTTGGCACCCAAGATGCAAGAAGAGTTAATGAAGATGAGAGATGCTGGAATTATCAAGCCTATAAGGCACTCTTCTTGGGTGTCAAACCTTGTTCCTATGAGAAAAAAGAATGGTGACATTAGGCTTTGTGTGGACTTCAGGAATATGAACATCAGCTCATTAAAGGATAATTATTGTCTGCCCAATATGGAAGCTATGTTGCAGAGAGTAACCGGATCATAATTGATGTCTGTGATGGATGGTTTCTCTGGCTACAATTAGGTCATTGTCAAGGAATCAGAGCAATTCAAGATAGCTTTCACAACACCTTGGGGGACATATGTTTATGTGAGGATGCCTTTTGGCCTCACAAATCTTGGTGCTACTTTTCAGAGGGCCATGGATGTTGCCTTTTTAGATTTCATAAATGATTTCCTTGTTGTATATCAAGATGATCTAACTCCCTATTCCAAGGAGGAAGAAGACCATTGCACTCATTTAGAAAGAATATTTGTGAGGGCCTTGGAATTTGGAATTTCTTTGAACCCAAGGAAATATGCCTTTGGTGTCATTGAAGGTAGGTTGCTTGGCCACTTAGTTGGGAAGCAAGTAGTGAGAATTGACCTCGAGAGGGTAGCAACCATTGATAAAATTTAGAGACCAAAGAATGTTAAAGGAATTCAGTCCTTCTTTGGTCAGGTCAATTTCTTAAGGAGGTTTGTGAAAAAAATTTCAGAGGTTACTAGACCTATTTCTAAGATGTTGAATAAGGGATCTGAAATCAATTGGGAGGGTGAGCCTGATGAGGCTTTCAAAAGTATCAAGCAGGATATCAAAGATGCACCAGTGCTTAAGGCACTTGATTATAATGTCCCAATGCATATCTTTTCCTTTGCATCTTTTCACACTATTGCTGCAGTTTTGTTACAAAAGAATAAGGATGGTTTTGAGCAGCCTATTGCATTTTTCAATAAATCTTTGTAGGCTGCTGAATTGAAGTATGACATAAATGAAAAACAAGCTTATGCACTTGTGAAGGCAATCAAGGCTTTTAGGTGTTACTTGATGGGAGCAGTTGTGATTGCTTTTGTGCCAAGTGCAGCTATGAAGGATATTTTCTCACAGCAAGAGGTATCTGGAAGAAGATGCAGATGGATCAATAGGATCCAAGAATTTAATGTTGAGGTCCAGATTATTAAGTTGGCTAGAGGACAAGGATTGGAAAAACTGATGGCCCAATCCAATCTTGATGCAAATCAAGTAAATCATTCTGAAATTGATTACACATGTGATATGGATGATTGTATCTGGTATCAGGATATCATCTATTACTTGAGAAACATGAGATGTTGAGATAACATGAATGATAATCAGAAAAGGACATTAAAATTACAGGCCATCAAGTATGTAATTGTGAAGTGTAAATTGTATAGAAAGAATTTGGATTGCATACTTTTGAAGTGTGTAGATGAAGATCAGGCTAATAAGTTGTTGAAGGAAATGCATGAGGGAATTTGTGGTGGGCATTATATGGGTAAAACAACTGCTCATAAGATCTTGAGAGTAGGATTCTGGTGGCCCACAATCTTCAAGGATGCAGAACAGTTGGTGAGGAGGTGTGATGCTTGTCAAAGGTTCTCTGGTAAGCTTAAATTTTTAGGAAATGTCCCATTAAAACTAGTAGAATTTCAGGCTCCTTTCCAACAATGGGGAATTGATTTCATAGGGGAGATACCAAACAAGTCAAGTGGAGGACACTCATGGATCTTAGTTGCCACTAATTACTTCACAAAGTGGGTAGAAGCTATACCTACAAGAAATGCAACTAGTAAGGTGGTAATTGATTTTATGATGAATAATATTGTTACAAGGTTTGGGTGCCCTGAGTGAATAGTAAGTGATAATGCCATGTGCTTCAGGTCTGCTAAATATAAGGACTTTTACAAAGGTTTGGGAATTCAGATTTCTAATTCCTCACCTTATCATCCACAAGGAAATGGTCAGGTAGAATCTACTAATAAGAGTTTGATTAAAATATTAAAGAGAATTCTTGAAAAGAATAAGAGGGCATGGAATTCAAAGCTACCATTAGCTCTATGGGCTGATTAGGTAGCTGTGAAGAGGGCAATTGGTTGTGCACCATTTGACCTAGTATATGGAATTCATGCAAGAATGCCTTAGAATAACTTATTGGAAATGTATAAATTTGGTCAGCTATATGATGATGACATAGATGATGAGATGCAGTTGAGAATTGAGGACCTCATTAGGTTGGATGAGACTAGAAGAGAATCATTTGCAAGGAATGCCAAATTGCAGTTGCAGGTTAAGAATTTATATGATACGAAGACTGTTGACAGAAAGTTTGAACCTGGTGATTTGGTGTTAGTTTGGAATGCCAGACTGGAGGATAAGGGGAAACATGGTAAATTTGATCCCATTTGGCTAGGGCCATATCTAATTCATGAAAAATGGGGCCAACATTCATACATTATCAAAGAATTAAATGGTGATATTCAGGAATTGCCAGTTCATGGACAATTCTTGAAGAAATACTTCAATTGAGGTATTCTATTTTCCATGAATAGTAGTTAGGTTTGTACATTTTGTAAATTCTATAAACAAGTTGCTTGCCCCTGCCCTGTTTTGTCCTGGTCTATTAGTTTTTGGTCCTGTTGCCTGTTTTGCCTTGCTTGTTCCTGTGTGCAATAATTGTGTCACACTTCTATGGATCATTACATGCAAGGAGCTCAAGAATGAGCCCTCACAAATCGATCCATAGCTCCCTAGGCATGGAGTGCAAGGGTTTTTAAGAATGCTCTCAGCTAGAGCTATTTAGCCTATAACCTTGCTAGTAAACCATGCAATGGGAGATTCAATGAAGACAAGGGCAAGAATGTCAATATCCTCAAGAATCAAGAATGAAAATGCAATGAAATGCTATGCTAGAAATGGAAATGCAAGCTAAGCTATGAAAGGAAACATGCAAGTGTTACAACCCAAGCTAATTAATCTATGTGAGCTAATCAAGAGCATAGAAATGAAGCTAATCTAAGAAAGCATAAATATGAAGCTAAACTAAGAATGCAAGAATGAGATGTAGAATGCAAGAATGAGATGTAGATGCTAAGAATGCTCCAAATCTTCAAAAGCTCCAAAGTGACCTAGAAAACCTGCAGCATAAAGTTAGCATAAAAAGTTGGGGATCTAGAATGACGAAGAGAGCTCTTCTTTTATAGGAAATGAGGAGAAATGGACCATGGAGATTAGGAGGCAAAAGATTTAATCAAGGGTGGAGCTTGAAAGAGGAGCAATCCATGTGCACAAATATCCTCCAATGAGAAAATAAGAGTTGACTTTTGTGTCCATATGAGATAAAAAGTTCTTTTTCCTTTTTTATAAAATAAGAATAATGCTTTATTTGTGCAACTTAGGATAAGAGGAAAAGTGGGGGCTTTTTATTTATTAAAAGGGGAGGAAATATTCCTTTTAAATAAATAAAGACTTAGGATAAGATGGTTAGCCCATAGAAAATAATCGAATAAATGATAGAACTAGGATTTGATCAAGAATAAGCAATTTATGATTTAGCAAAAGGGGCTAATAGTCTAGGTGACCATTTTTAGGTGTATACAGTTCCCTGTTGTCTGCAATTTTTCTAGTGGGATGGTCTGCTTTAAACTAGTGATTCTAAGTCCTTGCTATGCCTGCAAGAGGCATACATCCCCAGATAGAGCCACTGTTAGCACGTGCAAAAATTTCCATGGCTTTAGCAATTTTTTGTCGGTCTCTGCAATTGTTTTTAGGTCCCTGGCATAAACCCTAAGGCAAAAAATTTCAAAAATGTAGCCGTTGGGTATAAAAAATTAAAAATACCCTATCCCTATTCTAATGTTGCATTACCTTTTCGCGGGTCACTTAAAACATTATATCTACATGTGCTAATTAAAATGACCTACTTTACCATGTTCACGGTTAGGTTTTTCATGTGTCGGTGGGGTCCCCTTTAATTCTTCCTAAGTCCTAAGTTTCCCCAGCTATTTTATTTTCCTAAGTTCCTCAGCGTTGATTTTGCCTAAGTCCTGAGCTTTAATACTTCCTAATGTTTTAGCTTTGTATTTTCCTGGGCCCAGCTCTCTGACACCATCTCAATCTAACGGTCGGTGTATCTTCTCATGTGATGTGTCAGAGGCTTGCGAACATGCACCCACTATTGATTCTTTTGTGTGACGTAACCTTTTCTTTTAGCGGGTCCACTGCCATGTTGGCACAGTTCGTGTTCTCTCATTAGTCGGTGTGTTGCTGAGATGGATCTTGTCAGTGGGGCCTGCAGTGAAGGCTTTTCAATCTATGGTTGGCACATGATCTTAAGGAATATTCTTCCCCTTTGAGATCATGTGCCATCCATTGATTTCAAATCTTACTCAACACTTGTCAGTGGGACCTGGTTTCTGGATGTTTTAGTGGGTCCTAATCCTATCAGTGAATCGATGAACAGCGTATAATCTTATGGGTTTTTTCAGATGCTTAAGATCATGCATGATCCATTGATTTTGTTTCTTGTCAGTGGGTTGTCAGAGATGGGAGGAGATTCTTCAATCGATGGTTGGCGTGTAAGCACATAGAATCTTTTGAGCCTTTCAGATGTTGCGCCTGCCGTCCAATCTTCCATGTGGCTTAATGTTCTCAGTGGGTCCATTTGCCAGGTGGTGCTGAATTGTTTAATTTCTATTGGTTGACGTGGATGATGTGGGCAGATGGGGTCATTATCAAAGAGATTAGTGATGAGGAAATGATCTACGGTCGGCATAAGTTCTCATGAGTTTTGTCAGAGCTATGAGATCTTACACCTGCCGTCCGATTATAAGGATTACAAAAAGTGGGTCCTATGTCAGTGTGACCGAGCATGAGCTGTGAATGAGGTAATGATAAATGGCATAAAGAAGGCCTAGGTGGGGTCAAAAGGTTTAGTGGTTCAGATGAATCAGGTCAGCGGTGCCGAAAAAGTTTAAGGGCTTCGCTTGTTCGCATGAATTAGCGTTGGTTTTCTAAGTGTTTTAGTGGTTCAGCAAACAAGCATTCATGGAATTGCTAGACTTAATGGCAGAGAGATAAAGTGTTTCATGAACTGGCAGAGGCCTTTGTTGCCAGTTCGCTAAATTTGATTGGGCCCCTTTTAAGAGATAAGTCATAAGCCTGCGAAACATAGGAATCAGACGGTCAGGTTATAAAGTTGATCTCAAATTGAATTTTGACCGCTGATTTTCCATAGGTGCCAAGAAGTGACCGTTGAAATTCAAATTTGAATTCTAAGAGGGTTTCCTGCAACTAGGACTAGAATTCAATGCAGAAGTGACTAGTGTTACTGAGAGATGATTTGTTTTCCATCGCAGTGTAGTCCAGGATGTTGAGTGATCGTCTACAGGGTTTGTACTGTGCAGTTTTGTGCTTGAGGCGTGTTGCAGGGTTGACATTTTGAGCGTTGTTCATGATTCTCAGTACCTTCATAGAGATTTTTTCATGATTGAGGATCATTCCAGGATTTTCTTTCTCCTAGTTGCCTAGGTTTCCACCCCTGTAATAACTTTATGACTATTCCCAGTTGGTTGGGTGGTTGAAACCCTAACCCTAAGTCATTCATAGCTTGTTGCATTCTCTTTGAGAATTCCAAGATGACTAGGGAGTATAAGTTTCAAAATTTTGACCGAGTATGGGTTCCAAAACTTTCTTTGGTCCCGAGCTGGTTGTCCATGGTGTTTTACTGATAGAGGAGCTGGATTTTGTATCTTTTCCTTTCCTTGTGTTGTTCTGATTGTGTATTGATTCTGAATACATTAATGAAAATACTATTGAGTTCCAATCTTGCATTTGTGTATGTCTTCTTGTTTTAGTTCTAAGCTCATATATGTTAATGTCACAAAGTGTATTAGCATATGGTAAACAAAGAGTATTGTGAAGTCATCTCTGAGTTCCTAACAAAGTTAGGATTAAAGTCTTTTAGGTGGGTTTAGTGAGTTTGCAACCAAGTAAGAATCTGATGTCCTTGTGTCTGAGGGAGAGGGGTAATAGGCAAAGCACTTATCCTAGATTCAATTGTGTTTGAATTAAGGTATTCAGTTGATGTATGTAATTGGGAAACTCTTTGCCCTAGGTTAAGGCACTGGTCCATCCTCTGGAGGCATTTCATTGTTGTTAACTATACACACAAACATTCAAATGATAAAATCTTAAAGCAGTTAGTAAAGAGTATATAGTTGTATATCATTTTATGATTACTTTGAAGAAGTGGATCAAGGGTACACCCACCTGAGCAATAAGGCTCAAAGTGTAGGAGGATCTCTCTTGATCCTTGTTAATTGGCCCTCTTCCTTGTAGAATTTGGAGTGGTGATAGAGTCAAAGTTATATTAGAGTTATCCATCAAAGTATAAATCTACAAGTTGAAGATCAAAGGGAACTCCCAACAGGTTCATCAGCTCCTGCATGTTTTTCTTGATCTCCACAATCTCTCTGTCCAAGTTCGTGAACCTCCTTTTAAGAGTACCTTTGAGACTATCCTTCGGGGCCTCGGTATTTTAAACATAGTAGGGCTTATCCTGGGGGTCTTGAGTAGGACTCAGGGGCGGGGTAGGAATGGGGGTTTCCATGCCCTGTTGGGGGTCAGGAACAGGGTTGATACTAGTCATAGGGGGGCTCATATGGTCATCTGAGGAATCATTCATAGACTCGGTGGTTTGGGAGTCTTTCTCATCTCAAAAATAAGATGTTCTTCCTCCATGTGTGATAGAGTTTTAAATGATGATGAAGTGCTTGATAAAGTTATATTTGAAGATCAGCCGACACTTTATAGTAAATTTAATAATGATTTATGCGATATGAATACTAATCAACATTTTGATTATGAAGATGCATTGGAAAGTTTTGGAGTGGTTTTAGAATTAGATGATGATGATGTGTGATTATGAATCTAATTATTCATTTGAACTCCAATCGGCTACTCTTGAGGATATGCAAAGTCAAGGTATGAATGATGTTTTTTATCAAATAGAGTATGCGACTTTTGTGTTTCCGCTTGATAGCATGCATGAATCAGTAGATGAAGATCAATTTCAGTTTGATGGTGGTATTCATGAGCATGTTGAGTCTTATTTTCATAGTGAGCAAGATGAAGAAAGTGTTTCAAGTTTTTACATGCACTATGAAAATGAAGACAGATATTTTGTTTTGCATAATGAGCTGATTGAGAGTATTGATATGCTTGGTGAAACAAATGGGAATAAAATGTCTAGCTTACCTCAAGAAGAAAGAAATGAAAATTAGATATATGACAGAGGTAAGAAGTTTTACAAAAATTCTGGTGACCTGAGGCCATCATTTGTACATAGTAGGAGTAGTTTTCTTGCTTTCAATAAAGATGTTCGAGAGGGGTTCTTGTTCGGTTTTTGTGAAAAGAAGTTGTCAAGCTGATTCTCTTCGGGTGGTCTGCTTCTACCATGGGATTCTGAAAGTTCTCTGCATGCCCACATGGGGAGGGCATCCATATTTAGAGCCACTATTGGTACTCTCAAATTTGGCACAAATTTGGAGTGACCAATTGAAAAAAAATAAATATATTTTTAATAACTCACGAGGTTGTTCTTTGCCAGTGTATGTCCCATTGAATGGTTGGAAAATTAATGCAAATGTGGAATACAAATAGAGAAGCCCAGGTTGACATATGAAGGAGAATCTTCTTCAAAGTTCAGAACCAAATACCATGGGATCCGACAGAATATTTTTTTTGAATCAATGGATTTTGTGCATACACGGATTTGCACAAAAGAAAAACACAGTCATATTGCGGGGGACATAACTTTTTATTGAACTGTTGGATCGATCTCATTTTCGGATATGTTGTCGAAAATGTAGTTATCTAAATTCTAACTAGAGCAATTTCTAAAATTCATCTATGTTTGTGAGCTACAGTTGTCTGAGTGCGGAACTATCTAAACTACCTATAAACTGTTAAAGCAATTATCTCCCATTGCTCCCAATTTTGAAATTTGAAGTATTTATATGAAACCCTCCAAACATATGAAATAAATCAAAGTGCTGGAAGCTATGCTTGGCCAAGCTTGTGCATCCACCTTGATTTTTGTGCTAGTGGGCCTAGATGAAATTTTGCAGAAAGGGACACTTGTCAAGAAGTCTCCAAGTCTCTAGATAATAGAAGCCTCCAAGTCTCCAAATGATTATCAGACTTAGAGACTTAGTCTCCAAGTCTCTAGTTGAGGTTAGTCTCCAAGTCTCCAAATGGTTTAGAGACTTAGAGACATAGTCTCCAAGTCTCCAGATGTAAATTCAGAGACTTAGAGACTAAAGGCATTCTCCAAATCTCATGAGGAAATCATAAAGAAAGAAATGATTCAGAGACTTAGAGACTTAGTCTCCAAGTCTCCAGATAAAGAAGTCTCACAAAGGAAAGAATTCATTATCAAGATTGATGATCAGTTTGTCAAGATTGAACGAGAGCCAAGAGTATGCCACATGATTGAGAGAAATATTGATAATGAAACTACATGTTTTGTGGATATTGATATTAATTCTTTTAGGGCAAAGATCCCTGTATTTGAAGAGGAACCTATTTTGTCACCTATCTCTATTGAGGTAAGTGCTAATTCTGTGAAAGGTGATTTGTGGGTAATATAATTTGATGGTGCTAATTGCAAAGATGGTGGAGGAGTAGGTATTTTACTTATTTCTCCTGATGGAAATACCTACAAATTTTCTTTCACATTGGATTTCTTTTGTACCAACAATATAGCAGAATATGAGGCTTTGTTGTTAGGATTGAGGTTGGCACAAAATCATGGTATTAAGTGTTTAAGTGTTGTTGGTGATTCTGAGTTGGTGGTGTCCCAAGTTAGGTCAATATATGCTTTCAAGAATAAGAGGTTGAAACAATATAGGAATGCAGTTTGGGATTTGATTGAACATTTTGATGCCTTCAATATTGAGTGGAATGATAGGAGTAACAATAAGATGGCTGACTTGTTAGCCAATATTGCAATCAATCCCAATGATATTACATTTTTTGATATTTCTAAAGTTGAAATTTAGGCTAGGCCTAGTATACCAGATAATATTGAGAATTGACAGGTTTTTGATGATGATAATGATATCTTGAAGTTTATGGGTTTTGAGGATCAATATCATGGTTAGGAATTTGATTACTCAGCCTTGGTTGAGTCAATAGAAGGAAGGGAGGTTGTCTTTGGCAATGAGGTCATTCAACTTAGAACTAACATGGTGCCCAAGGGGCTTGTTGTTTTGGAGACTGTCTTTGATAACCAGGATAGAGTTCGAAAGAATATCAAAAGAGAAGATCATGCTGATCTAGAGGAGATAAATCTTGGAACACATGAGGCACCTAAGAAGGTATAGATTGGTAGAGATATATCTCAAAAGGTAAAGAAATCTTTGATCGAATTATTGAGAAAATTCAGGCATGTTTTTGCATGGTCATATGATGACCTTAAGGTTTATAGAGAAGATTTGTTTTAGCATATTATTCCATTGAAAGAAGATGCTAAACCTTTCCGGCAAAAGAAAAGGCCTATTAATCCCACTTTGGCACCCAAGATGCAAGAAGAGTTAATGAAGATGAGAGATGCTGGAATTATCAAGCCTATAAGGCACTCTTCTTGGGTGTCAAACCTTGTTCCTATGAGAAAAAAGAATGGTGACATTAGGCTTTGTGTGGACTTCAGGAATATGAACATCAGCTCATTAAAGGATAATTATTGTCTGCCCAATATGGAAGCTATGTTGCAGAGAGTAACCGGATCATAATTGATGTCTGTGATGGATGGTTTCTCTGGCTACAATTAGGTCATTGTCAAGGAATCAGAGCAATTCAAGATAGCTTTCACAACACCTTGGGGGACATATGTTTATGTGAGGATGCCTTTTGGCCTCACAAATCTTGGTGCTACTTTTCAGAGGGCCATGGATGTTGCCTTTTTAGATTTCATAAATGATTTCCTTGTTGTATATCAAGATGATCTAACTCCCTATTCCAAGGAGGAAGAAGACCATTGCACTCATTTAGAAAGAATATTTGTGAGGGCCTTGGAATTTGGAATTTCTTTGAACCCAAGGAAATATGCCTTTGGTGTCATTGAAGGTAGGTTGCTTGGCCACTTAGTTGGGAAGCAAGTAGTGAGAATTGACCTCGAGAGGGTAGCAACCATTGATAAAATTTAGAGACCAAAGAATGTTAAAGGAATTCAGTCCTTCTTTGGTCAGGTCAATTTCTTAAGGAGGTTTGTGAAAAAAATTTCAGAGGTTACTAGACCTATTTCTAAGATGTTGAATAAGGGATCTGAAATCAATTGGGAGGGTGAGCCTGATGAGGCTTTCAAAAGTATCAAGCAGGATATCAAAGATGCACCAGTGCTTAAGGCACTTGATTATAATGTCCCAATGCATATCTTTTCCTTTGCATCTTTTCACACTATTGCTGCAGTTTTGTTACAAAAGAATAAGGATGGTTTTGAGAAGCCTATTGCATTTTTCAATAAATCTTTGTAGGCTGCTGAATTGAAGTATGACATAAATGAAAAACAAGCTTATGCACTTGTGAAGGCAATCAAGGCTTTTAGGTGTTACTTGATGGGAGCAGTTGTGATTGCTTTTGTGCCAAGTGCAGCTATGAAGGATATTTTCTCACAGCAAGAGGTATCTGGAAGAAGATGCAGATGGATCAATAGGATCCAAGAATTTAATGTTGAGGTCCAGATTATTAAGTTGGCTAGAGGACAAGGATTGGAAAAACTGATGGCCCAATCCAATCTTGATGCAAATCAAGTAAATCATTCTGAAATTGATTACACATGTGATATGGATGATTGTATCTGGTATCAGGATATCATCTATTACTTGAGAAACATGAGATGTTGAGATAACATGAATGATAATCAGAAAAGGACATTAAAATTACAGGCCATCAAGTATGTAATTGTGAAGTGTAAATTGTATAGAAAGAATTTGGATTGCATACTTTTGAAGTGTGTAGATGAAGATCAGGCTAATAAGTTGTTGAAGGAAATGCATGAGGGAATTTGTGGTGGGCATTATATGGGTAAAACAACTGCTCATAAGATCTTGAGAGTAGGATTCTGGTGGCCCACAATCTTCAAGGATGCAGAACAGTTGGTGAGGAGGTGTGATGCTTGTCAAAGGTTCTCTGGTAAGCTTAAATTTTTAGGAAATGTCCCATTAAAACTAGTAGAATTTCAGGCTCCTTTCCAACAATGGGGAATTGATTTCATAGGGGAGATACCAAACAAGTCAAGTGGAGGACACTCATGGATCTTAGTTGCCACTAATTACTTCACAAAGTGGGTAGAAGCTATACCTACAAGAAATGCAACTAGTAAGGTGGTAATTGATTTTATGATGAATAATATTGTTACAAGGTTTGGGTGCCCTGAGTGAATAGTAAGTGATAATGCCATGTGCTTCAGGTCTGCTAAATATAAGGACTTTTACAAAGGTTTGGGAATTCAGATTTCTAATTCCTCACCTTATCATCCACAAGGAAATGGTCAGGTAGAATCTACTAATAAGAGTTTGATTAAAATATTAAAGAGAATTCTTGAAAAGAATAAGAGGGCATGGAATTCAAAGCTACCATTAGCTCTATGGGCTGATTAGGTAGCTGTGAAGAGGGCAATTGGTTGTGCACCATTTGACCTAGTATATGGAATTCATGCAAGAATGCCTTAGAATAACTTATTGGAAATGTATAAATTTGGTCAGCTATATGATGATGACATAGATGATGAGATGCAGTTGAGAATTGAGGACCTCATTAGGTTGGATGAGACTAGAAGAGAATCATTTGCAAGGAATGCCAAATTGCAGTTGCAGGTTAAGAATTTATATGATACGAAGACTGTTGACAGAAAGTTTGAACCTGGTGATTTGGTGTTAGTTTGGAATGCCAGACTGGAGGATAAGGGGAAACATGGTAAATTTGATCCCATTTGGCTAGGGCCATATCTAATTCATGAAAAATGGGGCCAACATTCATACATTATCAAAGAATTAAATGGTGATATTCAGGAATTGCCAGTTCATGGACAATTCTTGAAGAAATACTTCAATTGAGGTATTCTATTTTCCATGAATAGTAGTTAGGTTTGTACATTTTGTAAATTCTATAAACAAGTTGCTTGCCCCTGCCCTGTTTTGTCCTGGTCTATTAGTTTTTGGTCCTGTTGCCTGTTTTGCCTTGCTTGTTCCTGTGTGCAATAATTGTGTCACACTTCTATGGATCATTACATGCAAGGAGCTCAAGAATGAGCCCTCACAAATCGATCCATAGCTCCCTAGGCATGGAGTGCAAGGGTTTTTAAGAATGCTCTCAGCTAGAGCTATTTAGCCTATAACCTTGCTAGTAAACCATGCAATGGGAGATTCAATGAAGACAAGGGCAAGAATGTCAATATCCTCAAGAATCAAGAATGAAAATGCAATGAAATGCTATGCTAGAAATGGAAATGCAAGCTAAGCTATGAAAGGAAACATGCAAGTGTTACAACCCAAGCTAATTAATCTATGTGAGCTAATCAAGAGCATAGAAATGAAGCTAATCTAAGAAAGCATAAATATGAAGCTAAACTAAGAATGCAAGAATGAGATGTAGAATGCAAGAATGAGATGTAGATGCTAAGAATGCTCCAAATCTTCAAAAGCTCCAAAGTGACCTAGAAAACCTGCAGCATAAAGTTAGCATAAAAAGTTGGGGATCTAGAATGACGAAGAGAGCTCTTCTTTTATAGGAAATGAGGAGAAATGGACCATGGAGATTAAGAGGCAAAAGATTTAATCAAGGGTGGAGCTTGAAAGAGGAGCAATCCATGTGCACAAATATCCTCCAATGAGAAAATAAGAGTTGACTTTTGTGTCCATATGAGATAAAAAGTTCTTTTTCCTTTTTTATAAAATAAGAATAATGCTTTATTTGTGCAACTTAGGATAAGAGGAAAAGTGGGGGCTTTTTATTTATTAAAAGGGGAGGAAATATTCCTTTTAAATAAATAAAGACTTAGGATAAGATGGTTAGCCCATAGAAAATAATCGAATAAATGATAGAACTAGGATTTGATCAAGAATAAGCAATTTATGATTTAGCAAAAGGGGCTAATAGTCTAGGTGACCATTTTTAGGTGTATACAGTTCCCTGTTGTCTGCAATTTTTCTAGTGGGATGGTCTGCTTTAAACTAGTGATTCTAAGTCCTTGCTATGCCTGCAAGAGGCATACATCCCCAGATAGAGCCACTGTTAGCACGTGCAAAAATTTCCATGGCTTTAGCAATTTTTTGTCGGTCTCTGCAATTGTTTTTAGGTCCCTGGCATAAACCCTAAGGCAAAAAATTTCAAAAATGTAGCCGTTGGGTATAAAAAATTAAAAATACCCTATCCCTATTCTAATGTTGCATTACCTTTTCGCGGGTCACTTAAAACATTATATCTACATGTGCTAATTAAAATGACCTACTTTACCATGTTCACGGTTAGGTTTTTCATGTGTCGGTGGGGTCCCCTTTAATTCTTCCTAAGTCCTAAGTTTCCCCAGCTATTTTATTTTCCTAAGTTCCTCAGCGTTGATTTTGCCTAAGTCCTGAGCTTTAATACTTCCTAATGTTTTAGCTTTGTATTTTCCTGGGCCCAGCTCTCTGACACCATCTCAATCTAACGGTCGGTGTATCTTCTCATGTGATGTGTCAGAGGCTTGCGAACATGCACCCACTATTGATTCTTTTGTGTGACGTAACCTTTTCTTTTAGCGGGTCCACTGCCATGTTGGCACAGTTCGTGTTCTCTCATTAGTCGGTGTGTTGCTGAGATGGATCTTGTCAGTGGGGCCTGCAGTGAAGGCTTTTCAATCTATGGTTGGCACATGATCTTAAGGAATATTCTTCCCCTTTGAGATCATGTGCCATCCATTGATTTCAAATCTTACTCAACACTTGTCAGTGGGACCTGGTTTCTGGATGTTTTAGTGGGTCCTAATCCTATCAGTGAATCGATGAACAGCGTATAATCTTATGGGTTTTTTCAGATGCTTAAGATCATGCATGATCCATTGATTTTGTTTCTTGTCAGTGGGTTGTCAGAGATGGGAGGAGATTCTTCAATCGATGGTTGGCGTGTAAGCACATAGAATCTTTTGAGCCTTTCAGATGTTGCGCCTGCCGTCCAATCTTCCATGTGGCTTAATGTTCTCAGTGGGTCCATTTGCCAGGTGGTGCTGAATTGTTTAATTTCTATTGGTTGACGTGGATGATGTGGGCAGATGGGGTCATTATCAAAGAGATTAGTGATGAGGAAATGATCTACGGTCGGCATAAGTTCTCATGAGTTTTGTCAGAGCTATGAGATCTTACACCTGCCGTCCGATTATAAGGCTTACAAAAAGTGGGTCCTATGTCAGTGTGACCGAGCATGAGCTGTGAATGAGGTAATGATAAATGGCATAAAGAAGGCCTAGGTGGGGTCAAAAGGTTTAGTGGTTCAGATGAATCAGGTCAGCGGTGCCGAAAAAGTTTAAGGGCTTCGCTTGTTCGCATGAATTAGCGTTGGTTTTCTAAGTGTTTTAGTGGTTCAGCAAACAAGCATTCATGGAATTGCTAGACTTAATGGCAGAGAGATAAAGTGTTTCATGAACTGGCAGAGGCCTTTGTTGCCAGTTCGCTAAATTTGATTGGGCCCCTTTTAAGAGATAAGTCATAAGCCTGCGAAACATAGGAATCAGACGGTCAGGTTATAAAGTTGATCTCAAATTGAATTTTGACCGCTGATTTTCCATAGGTGCCAAGAAGTGACCGTTGAAATTCAAATTTGAATTCTAAGAGGGTTTCCTGCAACTAGGACTAGAATTCAATGCAGAAGTGACTAGTGTTACTGAGAGATGATTTGTTTTCCATCGCAGTGTAGTCCAGGATGTTGAGTGATCGTCTACAGGGTTTGTACTGTGCAGTTTTGTGCTTGAGGCGTGTTGCAGGGTTGACATTTTGAGCGTTGTTCATGATTCTCAGTACCTTCATAGAGATTTTTTCATGATTGAGGATCATTCCAGGATTTTCTTTCTCCTAGTTGCCTAGGTTTCCACCCCTGTAATAACTTTATGACTATTCCCAGTTGGTTGGGTGGTTGAAACCCTAACCCTAAGTCATTCATAGCTTGTTGCATTCTCTTTGAGAATTCCAAGATGACTAGGGAGTATAAGTTTCAAAATTTTGACCGAGTATGGGTTCCAAAACTTTCTTTGGTCCCGAGCTGGTTGTCCATGGTGTTTTACTGATAGAGGAGCTGGATTTTGTATCTTTTCCTTTCCTTGTGTTGTTCTGATTGTGTATTGATTCTGAATACATTAATGAAAATACTATTGAGTTCCAATCTTGCATTTGTGTATGTCTTCTTGTTTTAGTTCTAAGCTCATATATGTTAATGTCACAAAGTGTATTAGCATATGGTAAACAAAGAGTATTGTGAAGTCATCTCTGAGTTCCTAACAAAGTTAGGATTAAAGTCTTTTAGGTGGGTTTAGTGAGTTTGCAACCAAGTAAGAATCTGATGTCCTTGTGTCTGAGGGAGAGGGGTAATAGGCAAAGCACTTATCCTAGATTCAATTGTGTTTGAATTAAGGTATTCAGTTGATGTATGTAATTGGGAAACTCTTTGCCCTAGGTTAAGGCACTGGTCCATCCTCTGGAGGCATTTCATTGTTGTTAACTATACACACAAACATTCAAATGATAAAATCTTAAAGCAGTTAGTAAAGAGTATATAGTTGTATATCATTTTATGATTACTTTGAAGAAGTGGATCAAGGGTACACCCACCTGAGCAATAAGGCTCAAAGTGTAGGAGGATCTCTCTTGATCCTTGTTAATTGGCCCTCTTCCTTGTAGAATTTGGAGTGGTGATAGAGTCAAAGTTATATTAGAGTTATCCATCAAAGTATAAATCTACAAGTTGAAGATCAAAGGGAACTCCCAACAGGTTCATCAGCTCCTGCATGTTTTTCTTGATCTCCACAATCTCTCTGTCCAAGTTCGTGAACCTCCTTTTAAGAGTACCTTTGAGACTATCCTTCGGGGCCTCGGTATTTTAAACATAGTAGGGCTTATCCTGGGGGTCTTGAGTAGGACTCAGGGGCGGGGTAGGAATGGGGGTTTCCATGCCCTGTTGGGGGTCAGGAACAGGGTTGATACTAGTCATAGGGGGGCTCATATGGTCATCTGAGGAATCATTCATAGACTCGGTGGTTTGGGAGTCTTTCTCATCTCAAAAATAAGATGTTCTTCCTCCATGTGTGATAGAGTTTTAAATGATGATGAAGTGCTTGATAAAGTTATATTTGAAGATCAGCCGACACTTTATAGTAAATTTAATAATGATTTATGCGATATGAATACTAATCAACATTTTGATTATGAAGATGCATTGGAAAGTTTTGGAGTGGTTTTAGAATTAGATGATGATGATGTGTGATTATGAATCTAATTATTCATTTGAACTCCAATCGGCTACTCTTGAGGATATGCAAAGTCAAGGTATGAATGATGTTTTTTATCAAATAGAGTATGCGACTTTTGTGTTTCCGCTTGATAGCATGCATGAATCAGTAGATGAAGATCAATTTCAGTTTGATGGTGGTATTCATGAGCATGTTGAGTCTTATTTTCATAGTGAGCAAGATGAAGAAAGTGTTTCAAGTTTTTACATGCACTATGAAAATGAAGACAGATATTTTGTTTTGCATAATGAGCTGATTGAGAGTATTGATATGCTTGGTGAAACAAATGGGAATAAAATGTCTAGCTTACCTCAAGAAGAAAGAAATGAAAATTAGATATATGACAGAGGTAAGAAGTTTTACAAAAATTCTGGTGACCTGAGGCCATCATTTGTACATAGTAGGAGTAGTTTTCTTGCTTTCAATAAAGATGTTCGAGAGGGGTTCTTGTTCGGTTTTTGTGAAAAGAAGTTGTCAAGCTGATTCTCTTCGGGTGGTCTACTTCTACCATGGGATTCTGAAAGTTCTCTGCATGCCCACATGGGGAGGGCATCCATATTTAGAGCCACTATTGGTACTCTCAAATTTGGCACAAATTTGGAGTGACCAATTGAAAAAAAATAAATATATTTTTAATAACTCACGAGGTTGTTCTTTGCCAGTGTATGTCCCATTGAATGGTTGGAAAATTAATGCAAATGTGGAATACAAATAGAGAAGCCCAGGTTGACATATGAAGGAGAATCTTCTTCAAAGTTCAGAACCAAATACCATGGGATCCGACAGAATATTTTTTTTGAATCAATGGATTTTGTGCATACACGGATTTGCACAAAAGAAAAACACAGTCATATTGCGGGGGACATAACTTTTTATTGAACTGTTGGATCGATCTCATTTTCGGATATGTTGTCGAAAATGTAGTTATCTAAATTCTAACTAGAGAAATTTCTAAAATTCATCTATGTTTGTGAGCTACAGTTGTCTGAGTGCGGAACTATCTAAACTACCTATAAACTGTTAAAGCAATTATCTCCCATTGCTCCCAATTTTGAAATTTGAAGTATTTATATGAAACCCTCCAAACATATGAAATAAATCAAAGTGCTGGAAGCTATGCTTGGCCAAGCTTGTGCATCCACCTTGATTTTTGTGCTAGTGGGCCTAGATGAAATTTTGCAGAAAGGGACACTTGTCAAGAAGTCTCCAAGTCTCTAGATAATAGAAGCCTCCAAGTCTCCAAATGATTATCAGACTTAGAGACTTAGTCTCCAAGTCTCTAGTTGAGGTTAGTCTCCAAGTCTCCAAATGGTTTAGAGACTTAGAGACATAGTCTCCAAGTCTCCAGATGTAAATTCAGAGACTTAGAGACTAAAGGCATTCTCCAAATCTCATGAGGAAATCATAAAGAAAGAAATGATTCAGAGACTTAGAGACTTAGTCTCCAAGTCTCCAGATAAAGAAGTCTCACAAAGGAAAGAATTCATTCAAAGACTTAGAGACTTAGTCTCCAAGTCTGCAAATGATTATGAGACTTAGAGACTTAGTCTCCAAGTCTCCAGATGTTCATTTAAAGACCTAGAGACTAAAAGGCATTCTCTAAGTCTCTAAAATAAACCATGGTCAAGGAAATGCTTTAGAGACTTAGAGATTAATGTAGTCTCCAGATCTCCAGATGGATTGGGGTTAAAATTGAGTTTGTTTGAGCATCCAATGAAATAGTGACAATTGGCAAGTTTTGGTGGCATGTGTAGATTTTAAAGTTATAAAAGATTTAAAAGGCATAACATAGTTGAAATATTAGAGAAATTTTGAAATTTTTCATGACGAGCTGTTCACAGGAAAATGTGTGGGAAATCTATTTTTCGTCCAAATATGGCAGTATAATATGTTTCTGGAAATGCCAGAAGATGATGGATGCAATGATGGCAGTTAGAATCAGATCAGATCAAGTTGTTGAGAGCAGTAAAGACTTTTAATCGGTGATCATATTTTGGGGAGACTTTTTTTTTTCAAAATTGATTGATTTTGCAGATCTGGCAGAGGGAATGAATAAGATTTTCAGTGGATGAAAGGATAGTAGGGTACAGACGATTAAATCATATTTTAGGAAGGAGTAAAGGATAAAGAAATCATATTTCCAGTAGATGAGAAGATTTTATGCAAGGAAGGACAAAGTAAATCAGATTTTGGAGGTGCCCGAGAAGATCAGATATGAAGTGGAGAAAGAAGACAAATGAGATCAGATTGCAGAGTGGATAGGTGTTAGTCAAGTGTAGATTTTAGGTTTTCTCTCTCAGTCTATTTATTCTCTTCTCTTCTTAGTTGTAAGGGTTCCTATCCCTATTTCTTCTTTTGTTCTGTTGAAGGGTTTCAGACTGGTTCTGCCCTCTCACTCAGAAGATTTTACAGTAGGCTTCCAGATGGTTTTTTGAATGTATTTTTGCAAGACAAATTTTTGAATCTTGTTTATGCTTTGAGTTTTCTATTATTAATGTATTGAAGCAAGAATATTTTAATAAAATACAATGCAGTCCCTAATCTCTGTTGTTATGTTTCTTTGCATTCTATTGATGCTCTTGTATGTTTTATTTGTAAGGCATCTGAAAACATACCAACTACAAAGTAGTTTGTTCAATTATTTGCGAGTTTCTCTCAAGGAGAGAATTAAATTTCATAAATGGTTTTAGAGAGGAGGCATTATTGAAGGATTTGATTCAATAATTTGGAAGTGGGAGGATAGTTTGTAAGGCACTCTGTCTAGATTGCATACAGTCTGTTAGGCATTCTATAGTATTTTGTTTGATTTATAACCTATGGATTATATCTTTTGACTCCTTTCCCAAGAATAGGCACCGGTTGGCTATTTGTGATGCAGTTATCTTTAAGTCATCAAACACAAAATTTCATTACCAGTTCTTTTATATTTCTAATTTCAAACATATTGTGAATGGACTATATCTAGGTGATATAGTTTAGTTTGTTGATTCCTTGAAGAGAGAATCAGAGGTTAACCTTCCTTGAGTTGTACTCAAAAAAAGAAGAAGGATTCACATCCTTATCCCATTGTTCATGCTGTTACATTTGTAATTTCATTTGTCATATTCTGTAATAGGTTGTTCTCAATTGTTTAAAGAATCATCTTTCATTGAAGTAGATTTGAGTAACACAATGGCATGATAGTGAAGACCTAATCCACTAATCAAAAGCTTACTTGAAATATAGTAACCTATTCATAGGCAATACCTGCTTGAGTCCTATGGAGCTTGAAGCAAAAGGGGGATCTTATCCTAACCTCATCAATTAGGCTTTTTAACTGAGAATCAAGTCCATAATTTGCCAAGTTTGACCCTATAGGAAAAATCCCTAACAGACCTAACCATTCATAGTGCCATGTTGATGTTGTCTTGTTCCGAGCCCATGGGTCCCAGTTTTTATTTCATGTTTTTCTGTTATATGGTTAAGAATTTAAGACTTTGGTTTAGCCTTGCGAGGCCATTTATTGTTATTATGTTCAAGGCTTTTTGGTTAAATTATAAACCTAGATCGATATTTTTGATAAGGATCTACAAGTTTATTTTTGATAGAGGTAGACTAGATATGGTTACTCTGTTGATTATCTACTATGAAGCTAGTGATGTTAATGTGCTTTTAATGTTCTCTTAGTATTCCCTGTTCCATGGGCTAGTACCCTCTTGTTGTTTTTTCTATCAAAAACATCTATAACATGAAGCTAGTTGTAGATTTACATCATGAACTAAGCCCAATGCAAAAAAACTTAAAATTGTTGACAAATAAAATGAGGATGATGCTAAAGTTTGTCCACAATGAAATCAAAACCACAAGAAAATTCTACATCATGTTTATATGCAAACCTTCTTTATTACCCTATAAATGGTGAAGGATGTCATAGGAAACATCCACAGTGATGTGACTAAATTTTACGCTAAGGAAAAGAACCCATGAAACTTGAGATTCTACACATAATCAAGTGCATTGAGAAGATAATATATTTGTTGATAAAGAAGGATGCTACTTGTGGGTTATTTTCTATCTGATGTCATATTAGATAGGGAAAACTTTGGTTGATAGATAATTTTTAGCTATCTTCATTTCTCAAAACCCTAGAAATCTAAATTATGATAATTTTTACCTTTTTTCCGACCTAAATATGTTTATGAAACAAACATAGCTATTTGAACATGAAAGTGGACCAATAAATAATAATTAGAAAAATATAGTGAAGCTCTAAAACTATCAAAATTAAAAATTTAGAACAATAGATATGATGGAAAGAATCAAGTAAAAAAGTGGAGGTGCCAAGATTTATTAAAAAAAAACAAATTATTAATTTTCAAATTTGTGAAATAAATTATAATTTTAAACATTGAATGGTATTCAAATCTGGAAACTATAGAAGATAATTTTGTTAAAGAATAATGTTAACTTATGTGTCGTTGCATTAAGTCTATAGTATGTCTGAATATGACATTGAAAAAACATAATTGATACAAAAAATATATAATTTGATTACATACCTAATGATATATGCCTTCTTAGGGAAAAATAATTAGTTTATATGTAGAAGAGGACAATTGAGTTGGAAGGTGTAACAATATTACTAGTTAAACCTATAATCATTTGAAATGTTAGAGATTAATGACTCAAAATAAGATCAATAAAGTAGCATCATGCAAGTGTTTCATGAATAAAGAGTGCACAAAAATATTTTATTAGAGAAGGCCTAAGTACAAAATTAATAACATATTTTAGGTAGTCAATAGAAGATTTGGACAACAAAAATAAAATATTTTCGATATAAGTTATCATTACCTTTGCAACTATCAAGTGGTGATGAAAAAAATTGTTGAAGATGTGGGCAGCTTTGTTTTAGGAACTCTTTAATTTATAGATAATAATTAGATTCATTGTAATATATCTTGTAAATAATGATGGTTTTGAACTACATATAAATGAAAAATAATTATTTGTAATAGCTTACACTAGTAGCCACTTTTTCCATGGAAATTATGAAATTATTCATGGTGAGAGTAATGGTTCCTTGTATTTAAAACTTTTGCATGAGAAATATGGCTATAGACATGTTATTTATGTAATTTTCAAATGGTATTTTTTCACACAAGTTGCAATCAAGAACACCATCTTCGATTTCAATTGTTCATTGCAAGTACTTGGTTTATATGCAAAAGTTATGGTTTTTTTGCATTTGTTACACTGAGTGGTATTTTTGGTTGTAGTGTGGAATATAAAACTTTTCATCTAACATATAGTACAAAGTGGCTTGTATGGTGACAGATGCACACTTTTTATTCTTAGGGTTCCTATTACCTATCATTGGCAAAACATATGTTAGTAGAAGTATGAAAAGGTTTGTGAATTTAGTATGTGGTAATGATTATAGAGATTAAAGTATTTAGTATTTGTTTGTTTACCTGGATATTTCATGAAGCCAATGTTTTTTAGAAAGTTCTGATACATTCATCATTCGGTGTGTTAATGAAAGTGCATAGGCATGATCAAATGACAACTGAACCTCTTAGATCACCATGTATGAAGTTCTTGAAAAGAAGTGGTGTTCTTGGTATTATTTCTAAACCATGGATTTTTTACAAAGTGTCATAGGGATTGGTGTGCCTTTATGGAACTATTAGCTACAAGAAGAAGAAATATGCTTGTTACTATAGGTAATGAAATGTAAAATCTGAGCAATAGAAAAAATATGTTCATTTTTAGTAAAAGTATCTTACAATAACTTCATCAAAGGGAAATTCTCCATCTTTAGTTTGTAAAATTTTAAATTGTTTGGTTCTTGATCATGAGATGCTACAAGTATGCCAAGGGTGTCTATTGGATTGATATTTTTGTGAGTGGATCAATTGTGAAATTTTTGTATAAGGTGCTTACAAATGGTACTATTTTTTTCAAATTTTGTTTCATAACTTAGTTGTATACAATAATTTGTATCTCCTCTTTCATATTGTGTTTGTTATTTACCATGAATTTCTCTAATTGGACGCTTGTACTAGGAAGAAGCCAGGGAAATATTTATCTATTAATTTATTAGTGATGTTTTTTGTTATAGTCATCTAGTCATGTCTATCAATTATATCTACATGTACGATTGATATTTTTTTGTTTAGATGTTGAGTTGTTCTTGCAAGAATGGTGATATGTAACCAATACATCACCTTTGAAGAAAACTATAGATTGTGTTGTACAAATTTCAATTATGCTTGATGAATGACTTGTTTCCAAATTTGATCTACACCAAAGAAATTTTTTTTAGTTTGTGAACCACTAGAATCACTTTGTGTATTTGGAAAAATGTAAGGAATGTATTTTATGAATTTGGAAGGAGACTTTCCTTTTCTGATCTTGATAATCATTTGAAGAGAATGAATTATGTTCAAGGTTATCTTCATCAAGATTGTATATTTTTAGAGTACAAATGAATGACATGAGATGGTACAGTATGTAAATTAGTAAAATGATATATTAGAGAAAAGAATTTTCAATTGAGGAATGATAATATGAACGAAAGTGCAAAAATGAGAAAACTTGTTTTCATCTTGTCCATGTTTTTTATTTGTAAGTTGTGTGTAGATATTGTGTCTACTTTTTTTACTTGCGCAGTATCCATGGTCTGCAACAAAAATGTAGGAACAAATAGAAAATGAATAGTATACAAAACAATTATTTTACCAAATGCTATTATAATGATATAGTAATAGATAAAATAAAGTTAGCCATATATGATAACAAAGTATATCTTGATGGTGACTATATCAGAATAGTAGCAATACAATTTCAAGTAGTAGTACCTGTAAGTAATTGCATATCTTGACAATGTCTTCTACAATATTCTTATCAACAATATGATTGCATAGTTTTTTTACTACACACATTTATTCTATACATGTAGGCGATGGAAGAGTTCATAGAGACAAACAATCTTTTATGGAAATGCAAAAAAATATTGTCAAATTATAAGAAAGCCTAAGATGCGTTGTCTCAACTAGAGAAGGATAAGTATGGGAAGGAATATAGGATAGAGAAGGATGATGAAGATGTTGTAGAAGAGAAAGAGGAGAAAGTAACTACAGAGGTAACTCTATTTATTTAAATAATCAAGATTTATATTTCAAGTTTTATAATTGATAAATAGTGGATTCCATTTATATTCTGACATTGTTATAAGAATAATCCAATATTTTGATCTATCACATTATTTCCTATTGGATTATAGCTGAAGCCAAATTTGGTGACTCCTATAAATTAAGAATGGACTAGAAGAATTATTTTAGTTAATTGTTAAGCTATGCCAGAGGGTTTCAAATTTAGGACAAAATATCACTAATATTTGAATTTGATTATGATTGTTTATGTGATGCTAAGTCAGAAAATTATATATAGATTTAAAAAACTAAGAATAAACTATTTGTTAGAAGTCTAGAATAAGTCAAAATTATTTTAGGATGCTCAAAAAACTTATTTAGAAAGAAATTTCAAAATCAAAATATTTCATACAATATTATCATGATATTTTGGCTTATTATTTTATTAATTATATATTTTATTAATAATTTTTTTTGTCAAGGAAATTTGAGACCAAAACATTTATATCTAATAAAACCATATCTTTACAATAAGAACAACCATAATCCATCATTAACTTTCAGAATAAGGAAGAAGCGCATACAAGTTATTTTGATACGATGACAAGCTCCCTAGATTTAAGCCCTAGCTTGAAAAATTCTCTTGTAGCATAATATAGTAAATCAGTCCACAAAACTCATTAATTCATTGATTATTTAAATTGTACATGGACATGGGAACCAAAAACTAGTTGTCAATGAATTGCCCTGTTAGTGACCTAGGTAATTGGTGTCAAATTTCACATACATGAAACTGTTAATAATAGTAAAACCATGAGACAATTTAATCTTTATCATACTTTTTTATTCATATAGCTAAAGCTAAAACATCAGTTGTTACCTAATTTAGGTAAATAAAATCATCTCAAAGATCTACTTTAGATCATTAAAATAATGCACACTTATTGTACAATTATTCTAGGTTTTCCAAACTATATAATAAGACCTATTTGAAATTTTTTGTACTATTTTAGTCTTGTACCTCACCCCTAGTTCAATTCTGTAAATGTTATAATTACTTTAGGATGATATATTATATGTTAAGAAATCATTGATGCATATGATTTTACTGACCCCATACTTGCATGTGTATGGATGATGTGTTTGTTTTATATTTTTGTTTGACATGCCTGATGTGGTTGAGGGATGGAGTCATAGTTACTTGCTTGCGAGATCCACACAATCGGTCGATCCCCACCATTGTCTATATATATATATATATGTGTGTGTGTGTGTGTGTGTAGATGCAGGTTTTGCATGCAAGTTTGCAGGTACCGGGCATCGACTTCCCTGAATTGTCAGGATGAGCGTGCCCTATTGCAATATCTCAAATGGTAAGAGAGGGGAGATAACATAGATCCAAAACCCTAACCTAAGCCCATTTGTCCTAGGATTGGACAAGAATCAGTTTCACTACCCTACTTGAATTCGTCTAGGTGCCAGGAATTCGTGCATCCCTTTCTGTTGTTCCTTCGTTTTACATTGTTTTATTTTACTTCATTTGGCTTCAGTTGATTTATTTCTTATGTGAGTGATTTTCTATAATTTATTGATTAATGATTATAGTTGAATTTAATATCGATCATGTTCCTTAGTTTATTTGAGAAAATTTAATTATAAGTTAAATATTTGATTACTTAGATTTAATTGATTATTTAATTGGTAATTAGATTTAATTATGCTTGTGTGTATTATTAAATAATTGAATATTTAATTGCATTGACTTAGGATGCTTTTAAATATTTAATCTATTTAATAGGAATTTTAATTATTAACATGTGCATAATTGAAAATTGAATTTTTTTTCAAAAAGTAAACAACTTGTTTTCAAAAGTCAAAGTTGAGGTGTGCAAAATAAAGATATTTCAATTTATTAATTGGGATTTACTTTCAAATTGGAATTGGAGTTTGATTGAGAGTTAACTATTGAGTCATCTCTAGGGTTTGCATGAAATGGGGAATCGAATCTCTAATAGGGGGAATGGCATTCATTTGGAGATTAGACAAGTTTTGAAAGGGAATTTAAGAGGGGAGCTTGTGCTTTGGATTTTGGAGAAGTTTTTCTTGTTGTGGTTGCTTGTTGACTTGGCTTCATTATGCATCTAGAATTTGGGTGTTGCGAGCTTCCTGGATTCAGATCTTCAGGTGGAATCAATCTTCAAAGAAATCCTGGTCTTCATATCTTCATAGGTTTTCTATTTCAGTTTCTGGCATTGGACCACAGGTAGGCTTTGGAATCTTGCATATTAGTTTTGTCATGCATCTGTCTAGCTTTCTCTTCTTGTGTAATTTTTAGTGCAATTCAATAGATAGATCTGTGCTTTATTTGAATTTTGGGTATTAGGAAACCCTAGTTAAGTTGATTTTATGTTTTTATTAAATTTTAGCACAGTAGGGTTATGCTAGAAAAATTTCATTGGCAAATACCTCATAGATTTCCTTTAAAATGAAAAAATAATCTTAGGTTATAGTTAAACTATAATGTTGGAGAGAAAATAAATCTACCTTACGAAAAAAATCAATTTATTGCCAAAAAAACCCAATTTGAGTGGAAAAATGACATTATGGAAAAAAAGGTCATTTTGTAAAAATATTCATTCAAAAATAAAATTTACACAGTCAACATGTAAAGTTCTGGAAAAGACAAATATATATATATATATATATATATATATATATATATATATATATATATATATATATATATATATATATATATATATATATATATATATATATATATATATATATATATATATATATATATATATATATATATATATATATATATATATATATATATATATGTACTTTCCTTTTCATTACATTTTCTATTTTCGGGTAATTGTAAATTAAAAAAAGCATTTGTATTTGAAAGAAAATTTGTTTCTTTAAAAAAAATAAAAATTTAAAAAAGAAATTAAAAATAATTATAGGGGGGGCATGGGACACGAGCCCATACCCCCACCAGCTGGGCCTGCCGGTGGACCTCCTAGGAAGGGACAGTGCAGAGGTTGTACCTCGGTGGATCTCCCAAGGAAGTCACACAAAGCCAACCTGTGGCAGCCCTTAAGGGGTGTCGTAAGGTGTGGGAGGTGGGGAGGAGTGTCCTGGGTCCCCCCATAACCCACCTTTTTTATTTTTGATTTATTTTAATTTATTTTTTAATGTTAAAGTGTAAAAGAGTTTTAATTTTATTTTATTTTGAAATAAGTTTTCTTTCTTAAATAATTTTTAAATTATATTTTCTAATTTGGTAATATTTTCATATGTTATTATTATTAAATGCTTAATTAATAAAATAAATTAAAGTTTAGTTTTAATATTTGTTTTTATAAATATAGTTGTTTTAAAATTATGATTAATTAGGAGTTTTAATATTAGAGATATTTTAATATTGAAATTTCAATTTGAATATAAATTTTACTAGATGCTATTTAACATTCATTTATTAAGCTTTGATTAGTATTTATTTATATTGTTATTGTCAAATAAATACATTTTATAAAACATTTCCTCTTTCAGACTATTGTTTTAATATGTTATCATGGATAAAATTAGTTTAATAGCGTATTTAATTACATAGTTTGTCAAGCATTTATTCAAATTAGATTTTTGACTAAACTAACTCTTTTTGTATACAATTTTATTTGTATGTTAATAGGGTTATATATATCTAAATATTATGAGATTGTACACAAATGGGGTTAATCATTTGATAAGGGTTATGTTTATATTGAAATTAGGCATTTTTGCTTTATTGAATTCATGGGTTGTATATCTAGGGAATATTCATTTGTTTATGGCAATATTGTGATGATTATGTTCAGTTTCTCTTAGTAGTTTTATGTGGTTTTATTTTGAATTTGATTATGCCCTTTATGAAATTTAAATGCTTATGGATCTATTTCAATTCCTTATGGCATGAGTGTTGTTTTCTTCGTGCCTGGAGTGTCTTCTTGTGCTTATTGTGTTATCGGGTACTAGAATACCTAAGGAGAAAATAGAGGCCAGGGTATGAGTCCGTTGGATATGTTCTCAGCATTATGTTTGATGTGTGTGTGTGTATTCTGATCATCACCTGATTTAACCATTTGGGCTCATGTTGTATTGAGTTTTTCTTCATATTCTATAGAGAAGAATATGGTATTGACTATTTATGTCTGATCCAAAGGATCATGTGTATATTCTTTTGTGAATACTTTGAGAGTGTTTCGTGATATCATGGCTATGTGAGAACCACTATTTTCCTATTATTTTGTGGAACAGTCCTAAGAGACATTGTTATCATTTTGTGATCTATGTGAGATCTGTGAGCCTAGGGTAGTTTACCTAGATATGTAGTAGGCGGTGGCTTGCAAGAAGTGTTCGGGCCCACGAGTGGCTACCAGGATCACTTATTGTAAGTATCTGTAATCAAGTGATAACCTCATTGATCCGTGTATGGTCGCTTCAGTGCCTGGATCCAGAGTGATTACCAGGATGGGACTCAAGGGTTAGACATACATGATGACACCTTCCTATGTATAGTCTAGTTATTCTACATGTGTTGGTTGCCTCTGGATTAGTGAGTCTTACGTTGCTATATTTTGTTCACCTTAAGTTAGAAATCTTTCAAGATCCTTTCCTTAACTTGTTCTATTTGATGTTTTTTATCCGAGTGGGATCTGTTGTTATCTCCTCAGGATGTTGGGAGTGGACCATTTAGGTTCACGAGGTCGGGTGGTAGTGATTCTTTTACCATTTGAGATTTTGATGTTTGTGTACCAGTGTTGGGTGATCCCTATGGTAGTTGTTCTTTCTTGATCTTATTTGTTGGAGTTGTACTCTTCTTCTTCTTCTTCTTCTTCTTCTTCTTTGTGATCATGTATCTTTGTATCAGTTATTCAAAGATATCATTTGTACTTCTTTTGGATTGTTGTATTACATACCCTGCGACATGTACAATGGATGTAGATTTATGGATACCTTACTGTACCAGTTGTATTTATGTTAACTTATATGTGACGTTGCATTTATGTTTCGTTTGTTTATATGAGTATTGTAATTGTATCTAATCTAAATTAATTAATTAATGTTAACGTAATCTGTGTCAAGGAACCCTTGAGAGTTGTAACCTATGTTGGTTATTGTATTAAAGTGAGTAAATGGTAATTGCTTCCACAATGATGTTGATGTTGTATGTTAACTTTTTAAAAAAAAATTATTCTGCAAACTTAGATGCATGTTTAGGTTAAGTTCTCCTGGGTTCCTTGGTTGGGCATTACACTTGGTATCAGAGCACCGAGTTCTACACTGGGAATGTTTGGAATTTGTGTGCCCATTAGATGTCTAAACTGTCAAAACTTGAAAACCAAACATAGACATAGAACTCTTTTATGTTTGATAACCATTAAATTACAACTAAACATTTATGTTTTGCTTGCTCTTAAATATCGTTGAGATATCACCTTGCCTAGCGATTTTCATAGGTGATTTGACTGCTTATTGTGTTTAGGTGCCCTCTCTAATGCATCTAGGGTGAAGTACCTTTGGATGTCATGAAGCAATTGCTCCCTTGAGCATGGCTACCACTAGTCACCTTGTTATGTGGATTTTTTATGATTGATAAATTATTTTTGGTTGATTTATGAATTGTTTGTGTTGTGTATGGGCTAGCATTCAAATTTTGAACTTTCTTATGATTGGACTAGTCACGTGAATCTCTTTTCTCTATCTATGTTGTGACACTAGTCACACTTGACTTACTATTGAATTACCGTGTAGTACTTTTATGATATAATGTTGGACTTGTCATTCCCCCACTTGGGTTTTACCTTTTTGAGTTTTGTGGTGGCTACTCTGAATGTTTGATTTTGTTGGCCCTAATATGTGATAAGTGTTGTTTCTATCATGTTCATCATGAACCCCTGATAGTATGTATAAGGGAGGATATCCTGGAGATGGTACTATGTTTGCTGTGTGGAAATTAGAATCAATGTGTATCCTATATGTTTCCACAAGTGTTGCATTAACTAGATTAACATGAACTTATCAACTTATTATTTGATGTAGATACAAATGTGTGTTTTATGTAATTGATTCTAGATGTTTTCTATAATGATGAATGATTAAAGGTTTAGATCTTTTTTTTTGTATTGTTAATATATGATTGATCAATATGATTTTTATTTTATTCCTAACCAGAATTATAATGCTCATCATGATTGTACATCATGTTCTCATTTTATGGATTTTTTCAAATGTTGCATTTAGTTTTTAAAAAATGCTTTGTGCTTGGGGGATATATATCCTCATCTGTTTGTAGGATTCCAAGAGTAAGCCTAATCCTAGGGGGGTGGATGTAGTACCTCACCCCTAGTTCAATTTTGAAAATGTTATGATTACTTTAGGATGATAGATTATATGTTAAGAAATCATTGATGCATATGATTTTACTGACCCCATACTTGCATGTGTATGGATGATATGTTTGTTTTATATTTCTATTTGATGTGTCTGATGAGGTTGAGGGATGGAGTTGTAGTTACTTGCTTGTTAGATCCACACAATCGGCAAATCCCCACCATTATCTGTTATATATTTATATATGTATGTACATACAGGTTTTGTATGTAGGTTTGCAAGTATTGGGCATTGACTTCCCTGAATTGTCAGGATGAGCGTGCCCTATCGCAATATCTCAAATGGTAAGAGAGGGGAGATAACACAGATCCAAAACTCTAACCTAAGCCCATTTGCCCTAGGATTGGACAAGAATTAATTTGATTACCCTACTTGAATTCGTCTAGGTGACAGGAATTTGTGGATCCCTTTCTGGTGTTTCTTGGTTTTACCTTATTTGATTTTACTTTGTTTGGCTTTAGTTGATTTATTTCTTATGTGAGCGATTTTATGTGATTTATTGATAAATAATTATAGTTGAATTTAATATCAATCATGTTCTTTAGTTTATTTGAGAAAATTTAATTATAAGTTAAATATTTGATTATTTAGATTTATTTGATTATTTAATTGGTAATTAGATTTAATTATTCTTGTGTGTATTATTAAATAATTGAATATTTAATTGCATTGACTTAGGATGCTTTTAAATATTTAATCTTTTTAATAATAATTTTAATTATTAACATGTGCATAATTGAAAATTGAATTGTTTTCAAAAAGTAAACAACTTATTTTCAAAAGTCAAAGTTGAGTTGTGCAAAATAAAGATATTTTAATTTATTAATTGGGATTTACTTTCATATTGGAATTGGAGTTTGATTGAGAGTTAACTGTTGAGTCATCTCTAGGGTTTGCATGAAATGGGGAATTGAATCCCTAATCAGGGGAATGACATTCATTTGGAGATTAGACAGGTTTTGGAAGGGAATTTTTGAGGGGAGCTTGTGCTTTGGATTTTGGAGAATTTTCGCTTGTTGTGGTTGCTTGCTGACTTGGCTTCATTGTGCATCTAGAATTTGGATGTTGCTAGCTTTGTGGATTCAGATCTTTGGGTGGAATCAATCTTTAGAGCAATCTTGGTCTTTAGATCTTCACATGTTTTCTATTTTAGTTTTTGGCATTGGATCAAAGGTAGGCTTTGGAATCTTGCTTGTTAGTTTTGTTATGCATATGTTTGGCTTTCTCTACTTGTGCAATTTTTAGTGCCATTCAATAGATAGATCTGTGCTTTATTTGAATTTTAGGTATTAGGAAACCCTAGTTAAATTGATTTTATGTTTTATTAAATTTTAGCACAGCAGGGTTATGTTGGCAAAATTTCATTGGAAAATACCTCATAGATTTCCTTTAAAATGAAAAAAAAATCTTAGGTTATAGTTAAACTATAATGCTAGAGAGAAAATAAATCTACCTTAGAAAAAAATCAATTTATTGCCAAAAAACCCAAATTTGAGTGGAAAAATGACATTCTGGAAAAAAAAAGGTCATTCTGTAAAAATATTCAGTCAAAAATAAAATTTACACAATCAACATGTAAAGTTATGGAAAAGACAAAAAATATATATATGTACTTTTCTTTTCATTACATTTTCTGTTTTCGGGTAATTGTAAATAAAAACAAAGCATTTGTATTTGGATCTAAATATTATGAGATTGTACACATAAATGGGGTTAATCATTTGATAGGGGTTATGTTTATATTGAAATTAGGCATTTTTGCTTTATTGAATTCATGGATCGTATATCTAGGGAATATTCATTTGTTTATGGCAATATTGTGATGATTATGTTCAGTTTCTCTTAGTAGTTTTATGTGGTTTTATTTTGAATTCGATTATGCCCTTTATGAAATTTAAATGCTTATGGATCTATTTCAATTCCTTATGGGATGAGTGTCGTTTTCTTCATGCCTGGAGTGTCTTCTTGTGCTTATTGTGTTATCAGGTACTAGAATACCTAAGGAGAAAATAGAGGCCAGGGTATGAGTTCGTTGGATATGTTCTCAGTATTATGTTTGATGTGTGTGTGTGTATTCCGATCATCACCTGATTTAACCATTTGGGCTCATGTTGTATTGAGTTTTTCTTCATATTCTATAGAGAAGAATATGGTATTGATTGTTTATGTCTGGTCCAAAGGATCATGTGTATATTCTTTTGTAAATACTTTGAGAGTGTTTCATGATATCATGGCTATGTGAGAACCACTATTTTCCTATTATTTTGTGGAACAATCCTAAGAGACATTGTTATCATTTTGTGATCTATGTGAGATCTGTGAGCCTAGGGTAGTTTACCTAGATATGTAGTAGGGGGTGGCTTGCAAGAAGTGTTTAGGCCCACGAGTGGCTACCAGGATCACTTAATGTAACTATCTATAATCAAGTGATAACCTAATATAATTAAGGGGTATTTAAATGAACTTAATAGTATATGGTTCCTCACCCATGCTTGAGTGCTAGTACAGACTAAGATGGGAATGGAGATGATGTTGGCCACCTTGAGAGGTGTGTTTAACATAGTTAATAGCTTCATCAGTACGAGAAGTCATTGATCCGTGTATGGTCGCTTCGGTGCCTAGATCCAGAGTGATTACTAGGATGGGACTCAAGGGTTAGACGTACATGATGACACCTTCCTATATATAGTCTAGTTATTCTACATGTGTTGGTTGCCTCTAGATTAGCGAGTCTTACCTTGCTATATTTTGTTCACCTTAAGTTAGAAATCTTACAAGATCCTTTCCTTAACTTGTTCTATTTGATGTTTGTTATCCATGTGGATTTGTTGTTATCTCCTCAAGATGTTGGGAGTGGACCATTTAGGTTCACGAGGTCGGGTGGTAGTGATTCTTTTACCATTTGAGATTTTGATGTTCATGTACCAGTGTTGGGTGATCCCTATGGTAGTTGTTCCTTCTTGATCTTATTTGTTGGAGTTGTACTCTTCTTCTTCTTCTTCTTCTTCTTCTTCTTCTTCTTCTTCTTCTTCTTCTTCTTCTTCTTCTTTGTGATCATGTATCTTTGTATCAGTTATTCAGAGATATCATGTGTACTTCTTTTGGATTGTTGTATTACATACCCTGTGACATGTGCAATGGATATAGATTTATGGATACCTTATTGTACTAGTTGTATTTATGTTAACTTATATGTGACGTTGCATTTATGTTTCATTTGTTTATATGAGTATTGTAATTGTATCTAATCTAAATTAATTAATTAATGTTAACATAATCTGCGTCAAGGAACCCTTGAGAGTTGTAACCTATGTTGGTTATTGTATTAAAGTGAGTAAATGGTAATTGCTTCCGCAATGATGTTGATCTTGTATGTTAACTTTTTTTTAAAAAATTATTCTGCAAACTTAGATGCATGTTTAGGTTAAGTTCTCCTGGGTTCCTTGGTTGGGCATTACACTTGGTATCAGAGCATCGAGTTCTACACTGGGAATGGTTGGAATTTGTGTGCCCATTAGATGTCTAAACTGTCAAAACTTGAAAACCAAACATAGACATATAACTCTTTTATGTTTGATAACCATTAAATTACAACTAAACATTTATGTTTTGCTTGCTCTTAAATATCGTTGAGATATCACCTTGCCTAGCGATTGTCATAGGTGATTTGACTGCTTATTATGTTTAGGTACCCTCTCTAATGCATCTAGGGTGAAGTACCTTTGGATGTCATGAAGCGATTACTCCCTTGAGCGTGGCTACCACTAGTCACCTTGTTATGTGGATATTTTATGATTGATAAATTATTTTTGGTTGATTTATGAATTGTTTGTGTTGTGTATGGGCTAGCATTCAAATTTTGAACTTTCTTATGATTGGACTAGTCACATGAATGTCTTTTCTCTGTCTATGTTGTGACACTAGTCACACTTGACTTACTATTGAATTACCATGTAGTACTTTTATGATTTAATGTTGGACTTGTCATTCCCCCAGTTGGGTTTTACCTTTTTGAGTTTTGTGGTGGCTACTCTAAATGTTTGATTTTGTTGGCCCTAATATGTGATAAGTGTTGTTTCTATCATGTTCATCATGAACCCTTGATAGAATGTATAAGGGAGGATATCGTGGAGATGGTACTATGTTTGCTGTGTGGAAATTAGAATCAATGTGTATCCTATATGTGTGCACAAGTGTTGCATTAACTAGATTAACATGAACTTATCAACTTATTATTTGATGTAGATATAAATGTGTGTTTTATGTAATTGATTCTAGATGTTTTCTATAACGATGAATGATTAAAGGTTTAGATCTTTTTTTTTTTGTATTGTTAATATATGATTGATCTATATGATTTTTATTTTATTCCTAACCAGAATTATAATGCTCATAATGATTGTACATCATGTTCTCATTTTATGGATTGTTTTCAAATGTTGTATTTAGTTTTTAGAAAATGCTTTGTGCTTGGGGGATATATATCCTCATCTATTTGTAGGATTCCAGGAGGAAGCCTAATCCTAGGGGGGTGGATGTAGTACCTCACCCCTAGTTTGATTTTGTAAATGTTATGATTATTTTAGGATGATAGATTATATGTTAAGAAATCATTGATGCATATGATTTTACTGACCCCATACTTGCATTTGTATGGATGATATGTTTGTTTTATATTTCTGTTTGACGTGTTTGATGTGGTTGAGGGATGGAGTTGTAGTTACTTGCTTGTTAGATCCACACAATTGGGAGATCCCCACCATTATCTGTTATATATTTATATATGTATGTACATATGGGTTTTGTATGTAGGTTTGCAAGTATTGGGCATTGACTTCCCTGAATTGTCAGGATGAGCGTGCCCTATCGCAATATCTCAAATGGTAAGAGAGGGGAGATAACACAGATCCAAAACCCTAACCTAAGCCCATTTGTCCTAGGATTGGACAAGAATTAGTTTGATTACCCTACCTGAATTCGTCTAGGTGACAGGAATTTGTGGATCCCTTTCTGGTGTTTCTTGGTTTTACCTTATTTGATTTTACTTTGTTTGGCTTTAGTTGATTTATTTCTTATGTGAGTGATTTTATGTGATTTATTAATAAATAATTATAGTTGGATTTAATATCAATCATGTTCTTTAGTTTATTTGAGAAAATTTAATTATAAGTTAAATATTTGATTATTTAGATTTAATTGATTATTTAATTGGTAATTAGATTTAATTATTCTTGTGTGTATTATTAAATAATTGAATATTTAATTGCATTGACTTAGGATGCTTTTAAATATTTAATCTTTTTAATAGGAATTTTAATTATTAACATGTGCATAATTGAAAATTGAATTGTTTTCAAAAAGTAAACAACTTGTTTTCAAAAGTCAAAGTTGAGTTGTGCAAAATAAAGATATTTTAATTTATTAATTGAGATTTACTTTCATATTGGAATTGGAGTTTGATTGAGAGTTAACTGTTGAGTCATCTCTAGGGTTTGCATGAAATGGGGAATTGAATCCCTAATCAGGGGAATGACATTCATTTGGAGATTAGACAGGTTTTGGAAGGGAATTTTTGAGGGGAGCTTGTGCTTTGGATTTTGGAGAATTTTCGCTTGTTGTGGTTGCTTGCTGACTTGGCTTCATTGTGCATCTGGAATTTTGATGTTGCGAGCTTTGTGGATTCAGATCTTCGGGTGGAATCAATCTTCAGAGCAATCTTGGTCTTCAGATCTTCACATGTTTTCTATTTCAATTTTTGGCATTGGATCAGAGGTAGGCTTTGGAATCTTGCCTTTTAGTTTTGTTATGCATATGTTTGGCTTTCTCTACTTGTGCAATTTTTAGTGCCATTCAATAGATAGATCTGTGCTTTATTTGAATTTTGGGTATTAGGAAACCCTAGTTAAGTTGATTTTATGTTTTATTAAATTTTAGCACAGCAGGGTTATGCTAGCAAAATTTCATTGGAAAATACCTCATAGATTTCCTTTAAAATGAAAAAATAATCTTAGTTTATAGTTAAACTATAATGCTAGAGAGAAAATAAATCTACCTTAGAAAAAAATCAATTTATTGCCAAAAAACCCAAATTTGAGTGGAAAAATGACATTCTGGAAAAAAAAAGGTCATTCTGTAAAATTATTCAGTCAAAAATAAAATTTACACAATCAACATGTAAAGTTCTGGAAAAGACAAAAAATATATATATGTACTTTTCTTTTCATTACATTTTCTGTTTTCAGGTAATTGTAAATAAAAAAAGCATTTGTATTTGAAAGAAAAAAAATTTCTTTTAAAAAAAATAAATAAATAATAATTATAGGGGGGGCACATGACATGAGCTCATACCCCCATCGGCTGGGCCTACCAGCGGACCTCCCAAGGAGGGACTGTGCCAAGGTTGTACCCCAGTGGATCTCCCAACGAAGCCACACGGAGCTAGCCTGCGACAACCCTTAAGGGGTGTCGTAAGGTGTGGGAGGTGGGGAGGAGTGCCATGCCCACCCCCCCCCCCCTTACCCCACTTTTTTTATTTTTGATTTATTTTTTAATGTTAAAGTGTTAAGGATTTTTAATTTTATTTTATTTTGAAATAAGTTTTGTTTCTTAAATAATTTTTAAATTATATTTTGCAATTTGGTAATATTTTGGTATGTTATTATTATTAAATGATTAATTAATAAAATAAATTAATGTTTAGTTTTAATATTTTTTTTTATAAATATAGTTGTTTTAAAATTATGATTAATTAGGAATTTTAATATTAGAGATATTTTAATATTGAAATTTCAATTTTAATATAAATTTTACTAGATGCTATTTAACATTCATTTATTAAGTTTCGATTAGTATTTATTTATATTGTTACTATCAAATAAATACATTTTATAAAACATTTCCTCTTTCAGACTATTGTTTTAATATGTTATCATGGATTAAATTAGTTTAATAGCATATTTAATTACATAGTTTGTCAAGCATTTATTCAAATTAGAGCTTTGACTAAACTAAGTTTTTTTCTATACAATTTTATTTGTATGTTAATAGGGATATATATATATATATATATATATATATATATATATATATATATATATATATATATATATATATATATATATATATATATATATATATATATATATATATATATATATATATATATATATATATATATATATATATATAATGAGATTGTACACATAAATGGGGTTAATCAGTTGATAGGGGTTATGTTTATACTGAAATTGGGTGATTTTTCTTTATTGAATTCATGGATCGTATATAGGGAATATTCATTTGTTTATGGCAATATTGTGATGATTATGTTAAGTTTCTCTTAGTAGTTTTATGTGGTTCTATTTTGAATTCGACTATGCTCTTTATGAAATTTAAATGCTTATGGATATATTTTAGTTCCTTATGTCGTGAGTGTTGTTTTCTTTGTGTCTGGAGTGTCTTCTTGTGCTTATTGTGTTATCGGGTACTAAAAGACCTAGGGAGGAAACAAAGGCTAGGGTATGAGTCAGTTGCATATGTTCTCAGCATTATGTTTGATGTGTGTGTGTGTGTGTGTGTGTGTGTGTGTGTGTGTGTATTTTGATCATCACCTAATTTAACCATTTGAGCTCATGTTGTATTGAGTTTTTCTTCATATTTTATATAGGAGAATATGGTATTGACTGTTTATGTCTAATCCAAGAGATCACGTGTATATTATTTTTTGAACACTTTGAGATTGTTTTGTGATATCATGGCTATGTGAGAACCAGTGTGTTCCTGTCATTTTATGGAATAGTCTTGAGGGACATTGTTATCATTTTGTGATCTATGTGAGATCTGTGAGCATAGGGTAGTTTACTTAGATATGTAGTAGGGGGTGGCTTGCAATAAGCATTGGGGCCCACAAGTAGCTGCCAGGATCACTTATTGTAAGTATCTATAATCAAGTGATAACCTAATATAATTAAAGGGTATTTAAATGAACTTAATAATATATGGATCCTCACCCATGCTTGAGTGCTAGTACAGACTAAGATGGGAATGGAGATGATGTTGGCCGCCTTGAGAGGTGTGTTTAACATATTTAATGGCTTCATCAGTACAAGAAGGCATTGATCCGTGTATGGTCACTTGAGTGTCGGGATCCAGAGTGATTACCGGGATGAGACTCAAGGGTTAGACATACATGATAACACCTGCCTATGCATAGTTTATTTATTCTGCATGTGTCAATTGCCTTAGGATTAGTGAGTCTTACCTTGCTATATTTTGTTCACCTTAAGTTAGAAAGCTTTTAGGATCCTTTCCTTAGCTTGTTTTGTTTGATGTTTGTTATCCGAGTGGGATCTGTTGTTATCTCCTTAGCACGGTGGGAGTGGACCATTTAGGTTCATGAGGTCGGGTGGTAGTGATTCTTTTACCATTTGAGATTCTGATGTTCGTGTACCAGTGCTGGATGATCCCTATGGAAGTTGTTCCTTCTTGATCTTCTTCTTCTTCTTCTTCTGCTTCTGCTTCCTCCTCCTCCTCCTCCTCCTTCTTCTTCTTCTTCTTCTTCTTCTTCTTCTTTGTGATCATGTATCTTTGTATCAGTTATTTAGAGATATCATGTGTACTTCTTTTCAGTTTTTGTATTACATACCCTGCGACATGTGCAGTGGATGTAGATTTATTTAGACCTTATGGTACCAGTTATATTTATGTTATCTTATATGTGACATTGAATTTATCTTTCATTTGTTTATATGAGTTTTTTAATTGTATCTAATCTAAATTAATTAATTAATGTTAACGTAATCTACGTAAAGGAACCCTTGAGAGTTGTAACCTGTGCTAGTTATTGTATTAAAGTGAGTAAATGGTAATTGCTTCCGTATTGATGTTTATCTTGTATGTTAACTTTTAAAAAAAAAATCTTCTGCAAACTTAGATGCATGTTTAGGTTAAGTTCTCTTGGGTTCCCTGGTGGGGCATTACATTTAGACACCTTCTATAACATTTCCTTAACAATTAAGATCTATGTTAGATTTTTTCTAAATAATGCAAGATTGGATTTTTCAAACTCCTTTAGACTATTTTAGAAATCTTAAATTACTTTAGAGACCTATTTTGACTTTTAGATTACGTCGAATAAAATGTCAAAACATAAAAGACTTATTTTGGAATTCTCAAACTATTTCATAGACCTACTATAATTTCCCCTTATCATTACAGATCTATGTTAGGTTTTTGAAAATATGCAAGATTAGATTTTTCAAACTTCTTTCTAGACCATTTTAGAATTTTCAGACCACTTAAGAGACTTAAGAGACCTATTTCAACTTTTAGATTATTCAGACTAAAATACAGAAATATTCAAGACCTATTTTTCAATTATGAAACTATTTTAGCGAGCTATTTTATATATTTCAAACTACTTTGTAAACTATTTAACATAGTTGAAACTATTTTACAGACCCCATTCAACATTTCCCTAGCTATTGTAGAGACATGTTTTAGATTTTCTCAACTCAAATATGTTAAGATGAGTAAAATTGTAAGATATCTTCCAAGAATATTTAATAAAAAGTTTCAAGAGAAATGCTCAATTTCAAAATGTTAAACTTTCCTCAAGAATGCAAATCATTCACTGATTTATATATTAAAGTGCCAAGATAGAGCTTACATTCTAAATTATTTATATGGTATATAAAAAAAATACATAGGTGTTTACACCATTGATAGTTATTTAATCACCAGCATACAATTTAATACTTGTGTAAATGTTCAATTCTAGTTTGAGCACATGTTGGGCATTTTTACTAATAGATTTTGTTGGCAACAAGTATAGTTGCATAACTAATAGAAGCAGTCATGACAATATTTTGCATAAAGTTGCTATTATACAATAGACAAGCCTTCAAAATAAGATTTCTCAAACTATTATAGGGATGCACTAAATTTCACAACATTACATTCTTGATTCAAGATGTAACATGCACTCTAAACAACCAAATTAAAAAAATAATAACGATAATTGTAGAAGAAAATTCTCAATGCAAATTTATTTCGTGCATATGACCACCCTCAAGTACAAGTTTAAAGCTTTATTTTTCACAAAATGCTCCACCCTGGTATTTGAAATTGGGTATTTTTAGTAATAATTTTGGTAATGAAAATCTACATGGCCAAATCCAAAAAAATATTGACAAAACACTAATATGGACCATAGAAGTTTCATTATTGGTTATTGGGTACTTTTACTGTAAATGTAAATCAAGTCAAAACGGTGTTTAGGAAGGCGCTTGCAATTTTAAAATGTAGCACAATTCAATGGCTTAGAAATTGAAGTTGCCTCACATCAACACCTAAACTATTAAATTTTAGTTAAATACTGTTAGCATCAACAAACATAAGGGAGAAGGTCATGGATACACTCATATTAGCTATCTGCACTAGTGAAACTTAAATCATCATTCCACAGATAATTCAAACTCGTAAAATGAAACCCTCTTTCGCTAAATTACACATTTTCATTAAACTCCATTATGTCTTAGAAAATCTGCGATTTCAAATAAAATTAAAAAAAAAAGGAACAATTTTTTTGTAGAAACATAATGTTGGAAACTGCAATTGAAGCAATTGTTGTATTGTCATTAATGTCAAACCTTAACTGGTAAGACTGTTGCTACTTAGGAAAGTACTATATCTATTGTGAGAAGGGAAAGAAAGGATGGTAATAATAGCACCTAGGGAAAGGTTGAGTTATCTTGATACTGCAAAGTGTACTTGACTATGTTGTACAATGATGGGACAATGTATTGTTTATCTTAGTAAGATTGAGGACTAAACTAGTAGGCTTAACCGAGCAAAAATGAAGAAATCATGTTTAAGTCGAGTTATGTTGGTGTCGACCGAGTTAGTGTATGTTGAGCAAAAATCTAGTGTTGACCGAGTATCAGTTAATTGCCGACGAAGACAGTATATATCGAGGAAACAGTTTTAGTAGTGACCAAGCATTTTACATGAAGATCGAGTGGATGATCATAGTATTGACCAAGAATCAGCATTTTTATATTTGAAGAGAATTTAGATTTGGAGCTGACATTGTTGAATTCTTGGATTATGTAAAACATGTTGACTTTATTTATTAATTGTATGGAAGCATTTAATGCTTTGTAAAATATTTTATTGTAAATCTTTATGAGATTTGAGATGATTCTAAAAGAGGAGACGAAGAACATGAAGCGGGTAGTGTATACACCTAAAAATAGCTTCATTAATTAATTAAATATTTATTATTTAAGTACTATTGACTTGATAAATTAATTAAATATTTATTATTTAATTAATAATTACTCCTCTATTTATTAAATAAATTATTCAATTTATTTAAATAAATTCACTATAGTCTAATTCTATATCCTAAGTCTTCTAAATAGTCTATTAAAGTGATTTAATTAAATACACAATCACCTAAATATGACTAAGTCTTCTAATTCACTTCATCCACCTAGTCACCTGACACATCACCTTGGCTAAAATAAATAATTATTATTAATTATTTATTCATATTTATCCTCACCCACACATGTCCTATTCTTAAGGGCTATGTGGCCTCGTAGGACTTGGTCTCATGACCACATGTCCTCTCAACAACCAAGTCAAGAGACATTCCCTATTCCTAAGGGGCTTCTCAAGCCACCTCTAAGGGTCAAAGGTGACTCATGGGACACTTGTACAAAGAGTCCTCATGAGAAAAATGTCTCTCCCCCTTTCTCTCTTTGGTCTTTGTGAGACACTTGACATGTGTCTTTCCCTTCCACCTTCTTCTCCTCCATGTCAATGTGAGAGGAACATCATCCCTATTCTTCCTCTCACATTCCAACTACATCCCCCTTTCTCTCAACTCCTTCAACCAAGTCAATCCTAGCCCTAGGATCTTCCACCTTTCATTCTCAACCGTAGGATTGTGCCACCTAAGCCTAGATCCTCCAAAATTCTATAAAAGGAGCCTCATTTCTCATTTGAGAGATAATAGGTATTTTTGATAACAAGCATTCAAGCATTCAAGCATCCAAGCATTCAAGCAATCAAGCATTCCATAGCAATCACCATTTCATTTGCATTTCATCCATTAGTTTGCATAAGCTATTGTGCACTCAATTTCATTCAATCTCCACACTTTGGTAGCATCTTGGGAGAAGGCTTCATTTTGGAAATCTGAGAGCTCAACATCTTCAAGAAATCAAAGCTAGGAGGACAATGGAGACAAGCTGCATGGTAGGTGAAGGTAATTAAATTAGTTTCATCATTTCATAGTTACTTTTCATTCTTCATTGTGTTTGCATTAGATAGATTCATTGGCTTTAATAGTTAATTTATCATTTCTAGTTGTTAGACATCTAATTTGCATACAGGTAGATTCAATGAATCTGACCTAACCCTAAGATCTACGAAGGAGATTAAGAAGCGAAAGATAAGTTAACCTAACAAAGAAAAGTATTAAGGGAACCTAAACAGTAGGTATGATAAGGCATGGGTGAAGGAGATGCTAGAAGAACAGTAAGTTTTATTGACTGTATAAGTGAAAAGGCTAAAGGAGGAGTGTGGTGATTTCTTGAAGAAAAGTTCTGAGCAGATCAGAGATGGAAATGACAAAGTTTCAAAGTTAGTAAACCAACATTTACATATGGAATTGGATTTGATATTTGCAAAGTGAGTTGTATGTTTTTCAGATCAATATACTGCTACTTTATAACCATTGTAATAGTCAAAATCCTTTTAATAGAGGTTGACCTAACAGTCATATGCTAAAACTTTTGAACAAGGTTGCATTCTAATGGAGTGTATGTAAGTCCTGTAACTAGGCTCACTTTTAACAGGGTGATTGAAATCCTTTAACCAGGTCACACCTGACAGTGTATATTGTAACCTTTGACAGGGTTGGCTTTTAACCGAACTCACTTCAGAAGAGTGAAAATAATAGTAGCATGTTACAAAGTGGTTTTTCTCATATTGGGTTTCCACTATAAATCCCGGTGTCAATACTTGTGTGAATGTTTTAGTTTCAACATTTTTGTGTTTTACAAGTTAGTTACAACTGGGTAGTGAACTGCAGTGTTATATGTTTCTATTATTGAATCAGTGATGACCGAGTTTGTTTTGGTTGCTTGATCTAATTTAAGGAAAAGTTTTTTGAAGTTATTTTATACATGAGGACTTGAGAACAACTGAATCACCCCCCCTCTCTATTGTTCTAAATCATATTAACACATAAAACCCAAATCAAAAGAGCATGTTAGAAAAAAATTATGAACAACACCAAACAAAAATTTCATCAACACGCTAGATACAAAAATCTAGAATTATGGAGAAACTTCAAATAGAAAAAACTACCAATAATTTGAAAGGAATTTTGAGGGATTGAGAATCAAAACCACATACAAATACATATGATAGTTTTTGTTTAAATGAAGTGTTCATAACCTTAACTGGGTCATTCTGGAATCTTTTTGTCTTATTTTCAAAACTAAAAAAATCTCTTATTGTTTTCTAAATAGACAATGAGAATTTCCTCCCAAATTTTGATGTGCTTTGTTCTATTGGATGTGTATAGCTGCAACTACGGGGAATCCTTTTAGGGCACTAAAGCAATAATCTTCCCATGATACATAACCAGGCCTAGAATTTGATAGTCGTAATGGTCGTTTCTCCACTTTTTGATCATATAGATAGCCTAAAATTTTATTAAACCGTATGAATTGATAGGATAATTTTTTTGAAAATTGTCAATGTGACATTTTAATTTATTTATAAATCATCAAAAATTATTCTGATTAAGTAAAAACATGTTTTTCAAGGACCCAGAACCTGTAACAGAGAGATAAAAGTAATGCATTAAAGTTTTAGAGGAACTATGCCGCAACACCAAAGAAAAGAAGCTAGAACAATAGAGTAATCAACTAAAACAACAAGCAAAAAATTTAAAAAAACCCAATAGGGACAACAAAAATATAGGACAACTGCTAAAATGATAGCTACATGCACTTCATAAGGTCTTCAGCCTAGATCATCATGAGCTACATCTATCCAACAAAGTTCTTGAGGTCCTCCAGCTCCTTACCCTCTTTGTCGTCTTCGGTGCCAAATTTTCTTGTACTAGCCCATGTACACTTTCCTAGCCCTATAGTGTATTTCATCTCCTTGACCTCTTTATCACCCTTCTCCTGCACCATCTTGTCAACTGATATCTTGGCATGTTCAATGTAGGCTCTTAGACTAATAAGGCATTGCTCACCAATTTTCCTCACAAAATCTTCTAAATTTTCCACTCTGTTATTCAACATATGAAGCTTTCCCTCAAAGTTCCCATCCACAACTCTGTCCTTATCTTTAAGTCTCTCTTTCCATCTCACATACCTTATCAACCATAACAGTAAAAGTCTCCGCTCTACCCACAACATCTATCATTTCATTAAGGCACACAACAACACGTTTGTCACCTAGACTAGTCTTCTTAATGATGTTAACCTTGCAACCCTTTTTGAAACTGTAAAAAATTGTTATAGACAATATGTATTTTATTTAAAAATATAAATATATGTTAGTTTATAGTGTAAATGATAAAATATAAATTTATTTATGATATTATAAAATGATAAAATATGAATGTTTCTAAAATTTAAGATATATAAATATAAATTTAGAAACTTATTAAGAATTGTTAGGTTATCACTTAATATATGTAATAAATATATTTCTATTTCGCTTATTATCTATTTGAATATTATTTTGAATATTTTTAAAATAGAATATATGATTTTTAGAAACTTTCTAAGTTTATTTGTGATTTTTGTCTATATTACTAATTTATAATATTAATTTATACAATATATATTTTTATATCATTTATTACATATTTATATTTATTTAAAGCATTTTTAAAATAAACCTATAAACTTAGAAACTTAGATTTTTTTCATTTATTACTAATATATTACTAATTACTAATTATTTTTTAATTTTATATTCTTTTTATCATAAATAAAAATCTATCTATGAATTATTATATACTATTATTAATTGTTATATGAATTTTGACAATCAATATATTTTTTTTAAACATAAATGAAAGGTAATAAAATGACTAAACCGTCATAAAAAAATCATTTGACAGATAGGGGTGACCATCAAATTCTACACTTGTACAGAACTGATGCAAAACATATGGTTAATGCGCACAGATAATCAAATAAAATGAAGAAAAAAGTTTTAAAAAGTCTTTAAAGATTTTTCGACTACAAATAGGTACTGAGTATGATTTTGTGGAAGAGGAACACATAGGATGGGGGAGACTCTGTCAACACCACTTGAACCAGACTCTAAAAAAAATGGATTACAAATCAAAATATTCCTATGATAACAAAGACTTTGAATGTTTTGAAGAGGAAAACTACTCTATAGAATAGGGAAAAAATAATGGCTATAGCACATTTTTTATGGAGGTACAAACCTACAAGTATGGTTTTCTAGTGAGGCATGAAGTTTATGAGGGCCACCACAAAATTTTTGCTACCCGATATTGGATCACGAGCCTTAGGCTAACCTCTTTGAGTAAGAGCCAAGGACTGAGGGGTATCCACTCCGCCAAATTCATTGGGGAATGATCCCTGTCTCACCCCTTATGATGTCAAAGCCTTGCACTCAACAAGACTTGATCTCTGGTGGACTTATTTGGAGCTATTAAACTTCACCAGTAGACCAAAGAGATATAATTTTAAGCTTTTAAGACATTTGTAAACAATAGGAGCAAGCCATAGAGTCTATTTCTTCATTTTTCTATTTATCTCAAGCCGATTCAAGGATTATCTTGTAACATTTCAAGTGTGAAAAGTTTTTGATTTTGTGATTTAAACTAGTTTAAATGGAATATTAGGTTTTAAAATATTTGGATGTTTAGAAATTTGCATCTCCCCTTCATTCCATGTCAGTGGTTACTGAAACCATCACTAGGAAAGAGGAGAAAAATGCTACAAAATGGTTGAGTATGATGGAGAAAGAAATAAAATTTTCAAACCCTTCTAAAAAAAGCATGACAACTATGAGCTCTTATACCTAGTATGATTATGAATACTTTTTTCATATGGAATATTTTTAATATATGTAGTTGGAGACCTATAAACTATGAAAGCCAAAAGCTCTGAATCAATAATGAAAACCAACAATAATGATGTGAACAAGAACCAACATAGAGAATCCATAAAACAAAATTAGAAGGACAGGGTATGATAGTGTACCTATTGACAATCATTAATATTTGTAATGAATGAAATTAATTGATATCTAGATCTATGGATTTATTTATTTTTTTCATAAAATCAATAGAATGAGGGTGCCGATGCATGGCACAATAAAAAACACTCTATAGGTGAGTTAACAAAAAATTAACCACAAACAGAGTAGCAGAAAAATTAAAATATATCAACATTCTACCTCTATCAAAAACCAAAGCAAAAAAAAACCAAAGCACTAGAAGAAGATATCCCTTGTCATATAAGGAACCAAGTTCAAAGTACTGAATTTAAAAGAGTTTGTATCATGCCACGTGGGATAGAAAGATCTTAGCATAAACTTAGAAATTAATTGATAATATAAAGAAAGAACATAGCCTAGTAGGCTAGTCGGAGCATCCCAAAAAACATTAACCATAACTGGGCTCAGTTTAATTTCCATAGGTGTTTGGACAATAGCAAATCCATCCACTCCTCATGCAAGAACTTGAAGAGTTCTCGAGGGCCTTCATCCTTAGCAACCTGCCCATTAAAGGCCTTCTCATTCAACATATAGAGGGTGATGGAGGAAGTGTGCATGACCTTCAACAAGAACTTTCTCATCTCCATCAACATCTTGTTGCTACCTTCCATGTCCATCTTTAATTGAGCTACAGTGCATTCAAGTTGAGCAATTTGGAACTTGAATTTTCCTACCAGCCTAGAACCATTGTAACCCACATCCTAATTGGTTTCCTTATTCATGGATTCCTCCCACATGGCAATATAACTAGTATTATTTTTCTCCTAAGTGAGGTTATGGGTGTCACCAACTTCCTCATGGCTATCTGAGTCCACTGCGACCTCCTCTTGTTTCAACAAATTATTGATGGTTTTTTATACTCTATCCTTAGCGAGATGGTTAGAGTAGTGAATTTGGTCAGGGTGGGGGTCCACATCCTTAGAGGTGTAAAGATTAAGGACAATCCTCCTACCCTTTTTATTAGGGAGGTGGCCAGGGGCCTCTGGGGTGCAATCACATTTAAAACCACCCTAGGAATCAGGGATATGGTGAATGTCAGAGGACTTAGGGCTCTTAGAGGAGGGGTTGAGTTATGAATACCCGTAAACCTAGAAGGAGTAGCAAGACCTTTCTCCAAAGAGACTGAAGGTGAGGGATGGGGCTGAAGCAGGGCTTTAGAGATAATAGATAAGGTGGGAGGTGGGAAAAGGGCCCTATGAAAGTTGAAAATCCTCAACATAAGGCCTTGGTGAAGGATAACATGTGTTTTCCCTAGATTCTTTTCTTTAGAAATATCAATCACATTACTCTCCATGGATTGCAACAAAAAAATAGAATATAGATCAAATATCTATGCCTAACATGATTGAGAAAAGGAAAATGGTTTTAGTAAAAAACCCCAAACCTTCCTTCTAGTGTGAAGTACTTCATGACGATCTTGCACATCTTAGGCCACAACTCCTAGAGGTCCTCAGTGCTATAGCCAACATGCTTTGGAATAGGGCTCTCCTCACGACTTTGGAAGAATTGAGATAACTCCATCTTGGCTAGGGTTTTGTTGGTCTTCTTCCACTTATGGCCCATGGTGGTAAGGTGAGTGACCTTACCAATGACATCTTCATTGATCTCAAAAAAGATGACATTCACACATACCCTCCTCTCATTCTAGGATATTGCAAATTTCTTGGAGATTCTCTTATCATGACTAGTCATAATCTCCATATAAGGAAGAATACTTCCCTCTTTGCACAAATGCACAACCATCAGGCTTGAGGTAAACTCATCCCCAAGTTTATCCGGCTTGATTCTGTGACGATCACCATCCATCTTCATTGAAGCATAGAAACCCAAAAAAAAAACTAGCAAGAGAACACACCAGGTGAACAAAACATGACCCTTGGGGTAGTTTTTATTGAGCACATAGAAGATATTATGCAAACTCCAATAGAAACCCTTCTTCCCAAAAGAAATCTAGTTAAAAGTTGAAGGACAAATGATTTTTGCCCAAGGAAAATCAGTGTGAGACCTAAGAGTAATCAGTTCATAATTAGCAACATAAATAGGGTAATAAATGAAAATCTGAATCATAATCCTCGCTACTACCTCCATGAGAGAAAGAATGTGAAATTTACACTGAGAAGTACATAAATACTCATAAAACTTAGCGCCATATCTATGGCAATCTAACATATAATGAATATGCCAGCAAGCCATCTTACCAGAAAGGTGGTAATCCAAATTCTCATGGATGATGTCATGTTGAATACTATCCCAATTTTAGAGAAAAAAAATCCCCATCAATTTCCATGTGGCCCATGAATTTAAAACCAGCACAAGTGGTAGGAATGAGGGAGAAAACAACAATGATCCACAACTCCAAAAGGTAGATTTTAAACATCATTGGGGTTACTATTTTTATCTCTCTTTTTTTCTTCGAAGTGGGTCTTGAGTAGGCTTGGGGAGGAAACTAAAATCCCTCCAGCATCGAAGTCCATCAGATAGTAGACTAGTAGCAGCTAAAGAGTCCATAGAAGAGTTCCCTTCTCTATAAGTATGTCTTATTGAAAATTCATCCAGTCCATCAAGGAGGCTCTGAATGTCACTTAGGATAGGATCCACTTTCCACTGTGCCTTGTAAGTTCCCTGAACTACCTCAATAATGATTTTAGAGTCTTCCTCGATATCAAGTAATTTGCAAACCATGCTGGAGGAAAACTTAAGCCCCCAAAAGAGGGCCATACCTTCCACCTGGTTAATAGTTTGATCATGAATGGGGCCTGAGAAAGAAGCTACAACATTACCCAAGTGGTCATGAATGATACCACCGCCCACCTACTTCCCCCTATAGGCCGCCCCATAAAAATTGAGCTTATTCCACTAAGGTTTGGGAGGGGAGAATTTAGTGGCTTTTTTGATGAGGATTTTAGCATTGTCAAACCTATCAAAGCCACAATCAATTTTTCAGGTCTTGGATAACGGGCTGTCATAATCCGAGGGTAGATAGTTCGGTCTTTTCCAATGGGAAATCAATAAGTTCTCTCGCAGCATCTTAAAACCATTATGGAAGACAATATGAGAGGAGAGTTCCTTTTCCTGGAAGACTCTATTACTGCGCTCCTTCTAGATACACCAGTAAAAGATGGGTTCTATTTGAATCCATAGGAGTTGTAGCAACAGGTGTTGGGAAGTGGGTTTCCAATCATTAACCAAGTGTTGAACATCATGATTGAAGACCCAGTCAAAGTTAAGTCCAAGGATTATTAGCTTACAAATCTCTTTGGAAAAATCACATTGTAGGAGAAGATGATTAAAGCTTTCCTCCTTAGTCTTGTAAAGGAAACATCTATTGCCCAAGCTAAAACCCCTTTTAGCTAGGTTTTCCATAGTTAGGATTTTTCCATGGAGCACACACCACCAAAAGAAGTTCACCTTAGGAATGAGTTGGGAGTTTCACACTTTCCTCTAGCAAGTCAAGTTGGCCACCTCCTTAATCAACAAATTGTAAGACTAATTGACAAAAAAATCACCATTTTGAGTGTGTCTCTAGATAATTCTATCATGGTTGTCCAACATGGGAATGTGAGTTTTAGACAACCAATCTTGAAGATTCATGATGAGAGGGACAACTTTCATCCTATCATGCAAGTATGGTACGATATAAATCCAGTGACCTTGTCTAATATAATTAGACACCAAAGATCCCACACAAAGAGTGAGTATGTTACAAAGTTGAGAGAAAATTAAAGAATCAAGCAAAGTGTCTAATAACCAAGCATCCTCCCAGATCCTAATATTCTCACCATTACCAAGTTTCCAAGTAGAGCCCTTTTCTAGAATGCACTTACTTTTAAGAATAATATTCCAAATTTTAGATCCCTAGGGGTGGCCATGTTCCATCAAAAGTTTGTAGAAATGGCCTCAAGCTAGATATTTGGCCTCCATGATTTTGCACCAATCTGAAAAACCAAGGACCAAAGATCAAGTGACCTTAGACAACAGGGCTCTATTGAGATTGATAATTTTCCATAAGCCCAAGCCACGAAGTCTTAGGCAGGTAGACTTTATCCCAACAGACAAGTGGGGTCTCTTTTTCTCCTCACCTCCTGACCAGAGGAAGGTGTGTTGGATTTTCTCCAGTTTGTTAGCCATAATTCTAGATATTTTGAAAATGGAAAGGAAATAAACTGGGATACTTTGAAGGGAAGCAAAGAGTAACTAAAACTTACCAGCACTACTAAGGAGCTTTCCCTTCCAGCCAACAAGTTTCCTTTGTGTTCTTTCAAGAATGTTGTTCCAAAAATCATTCTTAACATCTTTAATCGTTAGAGGGAGTCCCAGATAAGTCACAAGGAGGGAGGCTGCCTAGCAATTCAGAACACTCAAAATTTTATCCTAAATACAAGGATCTGTGTTGAAGAAAAAAATCCTTCTTTTGAGAAAGTTAATGTGTTGACCCAAGTCAGAAGCATAATCATCGAGAAGGCTCTTCCATAATCTAGCTTCCCTCACCTAGGAGTAACCAAAGAGAAAGGTGTCATCAACAAACTATTGCAAAACCGAAGGGGGAGGGTAGAAGTAGGCTTTATCCCCTGGATCATGCCAATTTGGACCAATTGCATCATGTTATGCCCAAGAACTTTAGCAAGAAGGATGAAGAGATAAGGAGATAGGGGGTCCCCTTGCCACAAACCTTTGCCTGGGGTGAACTTGAGCCCTAGTTGTCCATTCATTAGCACCAAGAATCTGACAATCTCCACATACTCCTCGACGATGTCAATGAACTGTTGAGAAAAACCAAAAGCAGAAAGAACCATGAAGAGGAAGGTCCAATTGACCATAGCATAGGCTTTGGAAATATCAAGTTTGAAACCCATTCCAAGAGATTTACTGTGATCAGTGGAGCGTAAAATTTCATGGGTAACTTAATGGCCACATCTATTATTTATCGACTAGGGAAAAACCCTTCTGGTTGTGGCAGATGATCTTATTGAGAAGGGGTTTAATGTGATTGACCATGACCTTAGCAAAGATTTAATAGAGGGTGTTTCATAGAATAATAGGTCTATACTCCTCCATAGTCGTGTGGTCTCCAGTTTTAGGGACTAACACTATGAAAGTATCATTGAGTTGTAGAAGAAGCTTCTCCATTGTAATGAAATCTCGAGCAGCCCAAGTCACATCCTTGCCAACAATGTCCTAAAATTCTTGAAAAAACATTGGGGGAACCCATCAGGTCTCAGGGCTTTGTAAGCACCTATAGAGAAGGCCGCCCTTTTGACCTCGTCCTCCAAAACCCGTGAAAGAAGGAGGTCATTATCCTCAGAGGTCATAGACCTAGGGAGTTGGGATAGTAGTTGGTCTTGCAAGTCCTTCACATTGTTGGAGAAGTTCTCAGAAAAGATGTGAGCAAAGTAATAAGTAGCCACCGAACCAAACTGGATAGGATCAACAATCTCCCTTCCCATATTGTCACGGAGAACACTTATAGTATTTCTTTTTTTGTGCTTACAAGCAGATTGACAGAAGAAAGAAGATTTATTTTTGTTACTTTTGAATTGAAAAAACAATTAAAACCCAACAAAATTAGAGTAACCAATAAGAAAATAGAAACTAATAAGCATAAATTAATTTTTAAAATAAAACTCTTCAAACTTTAGAATCTTAAATTTTTTTTTTGTTGTTGTACAAATTAATAGACATAGATAAATGAAAATATTAGTTCCCAGCCTATATAATAAGGCAGGAACTAATAATAATTAATAAAATATCATAAGCAGGAACTAACAGTAATTATAAAAATATCATACTCTAGGATCTTGTAGTTAAATTTAAATAAATAATCAAAAGAATTTTATATTCTATCACAATCACTATATATGCTAGAAAATAGTTGTGTCCGGCGTTTATTGACGAATTTAGGTATGGAAAAAAAATATGGAAATCTAAGAAATAGATAGAAATCTAAGTGCGACTGAGCGGGGGAATGCTCTGAGCATTCTTGAAAATATTGTTAGGATCAAATTTAGTCTTGACATGCACCAGCCTGAGGAAATTCCCACCAAAATACTTTTCACCCCACGACTTTGCCTGTTCTACTGTGGAGGTTCCATTAGCATCTTCATGACCCAAATCAAGGTCTATGTAGTTGACGTAAGCAGCTCTGGGGGATTTGGAAACGTAAGGAGTCATGTATTTGTAAAACATTCGCATCCAACCCAGAGACTCTGCATCTTCGGTAGCCTCGTCCCAGTTGAGTTCATACTGAATTTCATACAAATTTCCTGCTCGGTGGGGAAAGGGAAGCCGAGTGGAGGGTATTCGATTCATTATGCCTCCGTAGGGAGCCAATACAAGACTGCTCTCGGGCTTCTGCTCCATAATCTTCCATGCTCCTTGTAGGCCTGATGCAGGAATAGGGCTCCTTACATAATCGGACTTGTTCTTGAAGTACGTTTTGTTGGCAAAATATCTGTTGCGGAGATCCGCGGAATATCCGTTGGCCACGGCAGTGTAGATGACAGAGCCGATCCAGTCCGTCTCGTTACAATCGGCGGCGACCATACCCATTTCCGGAAAGATCTCATTCACGAGCTTGAGGAGTTGAGGTAAGCGACCCAAATACATCCCATCAAAGGTAAGGTTAACAGGACTGCCTCCGAAGACAAAGACACGGATATACAGATCCTCCGGAGCTCCCGGTGCAACAGTTTGCCAACGTTGTACGAGCTCTGTCACGTTATCGTTTCCCGTCCTGTTGAAGTTGAAGACAGTAATTACGGGAGGCACTTTGACAAGACTTATCTGCCACGCCACAACCACGCCCCAGCTACCTCCGCCGCCGCCTCGGATGGCCCAGAACACGTCTTCTCCCATCCCCTTTCTGTCCACCAATTTGCCATTGGCGTCAACAAGGAGTGCATTTATAACGTGATCTGCAGACACGCCATATTTCCTTGCGAGTAGCCCAAGCCCACCTCCGCTCAAAGACCCGCCCACACCTACTGTCGGGCAGACACCCGCAGGGAAACCGTAGCGCGAAGTCTTCTTTGCAATGGCGGAGTAGAGCTGGCCGAAAGTTGCACCGGATTCCACCCAAGCTGTCTTCGATTTCATATCCACCTCAACGGCTTCCAATGCCATGACATCGATGATGACGAAATTGGGGACCTGAGACGTAGATGAGAGACCCTCGTAGCTGTGCCCTCCACTGCGTACCACAATCTGCCAGCCGTATTTTATTGAGCACTGCACTGATTTATGGAGTTGGTCTCTGCTCTCCGGAACAATCAAAGCGTATGGTTTGGGCACGCTTGCTTCTGCATAGCGCAGATTCTGCAGAGAGAATTCGAGGAGCGAGTAGTAGTTGCCTAATGAAGAAGACATTTTGAACGTCACGTTTTGGATACCGTTTCCAATCAGACATGAGGTGAGCGCTACTGCAGTTGCATTTGGTGATGAGTACGCCACAACCGCTTCTCTGCTTCCCAAATTTACCACCCACAATGATACAAACAAACTAACCATTCTCGAGTAGCTCCAGAAAGCCATTATTTATGAAGTTATGGCCCGAAACTGATCAAGTCAGTTATATGCTTCTGAATGATGCTTCCCACCTTTGCCCTAATTTATAGCCGAGAACACATAGAAAAAGGGCTTTCATATCTAAATTTTCCAGCATAGAATAAAATCCATCTATAGCCCATCATAATTTCAATTACGCCCACAAATGGCCGATTATAATTCGACCTTATAGGGAGACACCTTTCGCTCAAATTTTCCTTCATAATTTAAAATCTTAGAAGCGCCCACTGTTTGGTTTCAGCCAATAAATGGTCGATTATTATTTTTGTTCAGCACGTTTCGTAATTGTTATTTTAGTTGAGCACGTTTCGTAATTGTTATTTTTGTTCACCACGTTCAATCTTCCAAAGAGTTGCTCACTTTATTCAAGACAAGTAAAAGACTTTTTAACATCTTAAGCTTAGAGGTTTGACATCTTGAGCTTAGAGTGGCACATCTTAGCTCATATTATGGCGTAAGGGCCGATGACTTAGTTTTTTCAACTTTTGATGGTACACGTTGAATGCAAATACCTAAACTTAAGAATTAAACAGTTTAATGCGACCATATTAGAATCACTTAACCCGCCGATTTTACGAGTCGCATTTTCTTTTACATTTATTTTTCAAGAGTAACGAAAAGCCAGTTATATCAATCAATTACGACAGAGAATTATTTACTCATTCTAGAATATGATGCATAGAGCTAACAAATTCTCTCTTTTACTTTCAACTCTGTATTTTTATTCTCCTTTTCCTCTTGAATTATGAGTTAATAGCAATATTATTTATTTTTTATATAACGATTACAATTACAATTCGATACAAAAGAAAGAGAAACAGTAATGATGGTTATATTGATGCTAGGAGTCTAGGGATTTGTCTTGGCTTTTAAGGGAATAGTATTTATGTTTACTTATTGTACTACAACTTGTCAAGTGATGCTGTGTATTTATTTTCTAGCATTGGGAACACCCTTGCCATTGTGAGTTTTAGTAGATGACATGTTTTATCTTTAATGAATGTGTGTAGATAAGTAAATGAATCCATAAGTGTTATTTAGGTTAGTTTTGGTCATGAGAGTATCCTTCCAAATAGCTGTGTTGTACATGGTAGTCCAATTTCCATATTGTGGAATTATGAGTCTCTCTCTTTCTCTCTCTCTCTTTCTCTCTCTCTCTCTCATTTTTATTGGAGGGCTTGATTATTTTGACTAAAAACTGATAATTGTTACATATTCACTTTGTTAATGTTTACCCAGAACATGATTCCAACCTTAAGACATTTCCCTCTTTATCCCTAATAGACATTCAACACCATTCAAATACAATAATAAATTGAAATAAAATTTTAAAGTAAAGTAATAAGTTTTAAGAGAAAAATATATAAATTATTATTTTTAAAGAAAAACTCTTAACTTCAAAAGAAATTTTTAGAAGCTATAAAGATAAAATGAACATATCTGATACAACCACCCTTGAAAAACTTAGAAGACTTAAAAATATCTACTCGGAAAGTTTACTATCCCAATCTTTAGTTTTAGAATTTTCTTTTTTCTAAATAATGCATTGAATTAAAAAAAAACACGCCAAAATAAAACATAAATAGGGCCATTTTTTCAAGCCCTTGAAGCCAAAATTAGCCTATTTAAATTCCCTCAAATGAATATTACAGATTTAATATCTTTCATAGATGAAACCACAATTTTAGAAGCCATTAGGGAAGGTGGTGGTTGTTTTATACATTTGAGAATATTTTCTTAGCATATTTTATTGTGTCTATTTGATGCATCTGAGCATGTTTTATTAGTGTTTGTTGCTTCAAGAAACTAACTAAATGGAGTGCCTTTAAAATAATAACCCTAAAAAGCCTCACACCTAAGGTTTCCTTAGTATTACATCTTAAAGGTAGTTATTTCTTTAGATAGCTTACAATTCTTTCTTTTCCAAACTCTTGAGGTTTTGAATATTTGAAAGATAAAACAACTGTAATAGCTACTAGGTTAAGATATTTGGATAGATACACCAAGGTAGTGAGGATAACAACTTATATTTGTGACACTTACTAAAATGGAGTGATCATAGAAGAAAAAGGGATTAGAATGCAGGTAGAGAAAAAGTGTTTGAAATGATAATAGTGTCAAAATATGACTACAAGAAGTGGGAGAGTTGCATACTATCACTTTCAAATAATTTTTAGACAGTTAGCGAGTGATATATTGGTAATTCCACCTGAAGAAGATTCTATTGCATATGCTTTTTTTGAAATTTGAATTCTTGAAGCTCCAAAAGGTTTTCATTTCTCTTTCTAAACATTAAATTTAATGTTCATACTTATAGAAATTTTTTAAAGTGTTGATCCATCAATGCACAAATCCCAAAATTCCAAGGGATATAACTATAAGAGGACCCACCAAAATACATGACCCACACATTGGAGATAACCATAGTTCCCAAGAGAAAAGAGCTTTTTTTAGGCTAAAAATGCACACATATAATGAAAAGCCTCATCTAAAACCTAACTCACACCAAGAAAAAGTTTGCATCGTAAAATTTAGTGACTAGAAAAATTGTGCCATGAGCAACACAAAGGATAGCTCCAGCATAGTATAGTGTAAAAATTCTATTGCAGTTACAGATTATTTAACTGCCAAAAATTAATTCACAATTAATATTGAATAATAAAAAAATTGTAATTTCAAAAATATAAAACATGAAAGAAACATGCAACACAATTTGAAAATGACATTTTTGGAAAAATCATCCCTAGAAAAAAACCCAGAAGGAAAACCAGTATCGCAGATGAAAAAATTATATTAAACTTCATCAAATTAAGAGATAGAAAAAAAAATGATTTCCTCTTTCTGCTAGAGCTCTGTTAATCTCCTAATTTCTCTTGTTGAGATCCTAGAACTGCTATTCCCGATGTTGTCATTATGCCCTTTCTATCATTGAAATACTATTATTTAACACTACAAATTCATTTTCTAACAATGAAAATGATTCTCAAACCTTTATTCACCAAATTCCCAATGACCTCCTGTTATACTACTCTAATTAGAAAACAAACGGTCAAAATTTATTCTCAATCAATGGTTGAGATTAATAACACCTTAAAAACCCCTAACTAATTAGTTTTATAGGTGTCTCTAAAAAAGTCATTTAAATAAATAAATAATTATCTTCAACTCAACAAATGGACCAGAAAAAACTATTATTTACTTATTTCTAGCAAATGAACAAACAATTGTCCAACCTAACAAACTAACATTCCCTCTTAGAGAGAAAATTATTTTTCATGACACCCAACTTATCTCTGAAGAGGGCGAATTTCACCTTCCACAATGCATTAGTTAGAATGTCTTCTACCTACTGCTCTATAGGTATGTATTATATCTGAACAATCCCCTATTGTACACAATCCCTGATGAAGTGATGCTTTATGTCTATATGTTGATCTATCATGAAACACTGGATTCTCATATGATCTAACACAACTCTGATTGTCACAATGTATCATAGTAGTCTCAACTCTTTGACTAAATAAGGTTACTACCAACTTATGAAGCCATATAGCTTCACATGTCACCATGTTGGCTGCTATGTACTATTATGATTCTATAGAACTCAAAGCCACAAACTTTTTCTTCCTATTAAACCATGAGATAACTCCTGATCCCAGATTGAAGCAACACTCTAAAGAGCTTCTTTTGTCCCCTATACTACCAACCCAATCTACGTCAGTATAGCCTATCAACTTTATTCCTTCAGCTCATTCATATATAATTCCATAAGTTCAATATTTATATTTGATTACTATGAATGTCAGTCCCTACCTTTCTGTCTTGCCAATATCAATTATTTCTTTCCACAACATTAGGTCTTGCGATTTATGTATGGTTATATCCCATGCTATTGTGAGTGGTATCTATCTTTGACTCTTCAGAGATAGATGAACTATTGCTATACTTTTGGACTCTTCTTCGTCCCATGTAATGTTTTTGTAATTATCAATCCTTGCCACAACATACATTGGGACATCAAGTGGTTTGGAACCATGGCTATAAACAATTTCAAGTACTTTGCCAAGAGCTTCATTAATAAGTCCTACTTGTGTCCATATGTTGATTGTGAGCATGATACATTGACCTTTACAAAGTAGCACTTATTTATTTATTTATTTATTCATCATTACTTTCATTTTCTATCATGCTCGTAGTGCATATTACAGTACTCAATGAAATTGGGCAATTCAATAAATTTAGTACCATTCAACTGTGTAGCTTGACCAAAAGATTGAAGGAAAAAAATGCATCTAACTATCGAATTATTCACTTGGTGTAAGTTTTTTATCATTGCGTGTCATCAAGAACTACCAATCTTAATGCATTGGTATTGCATTTCGAATAAACTACTCTTTGTATTATTTGTAAGAGGACTTTTTTTTTTCTTTAAGAGTTTCACAAGCAAACACAAATATAGATTTTGGTCACTTGTGCTTTGAGTGGAATAAAAAATTTCTGATTAAAACATACCTACAATATTTAATGGACAATTTTCACTTACAAACATTTATTATTTTTAACAAGCAACTAGCATAAATAGATATGTTAAAATCTATTAATGAAAGCAAAATGTAAGAAAAATGAAAAAATATCAAAAAACTTTCCAAATCCCACCTGAAGATATCGAAATGTTGTTGCCACACTTCTTGGGCTTCTTTTCCATTGGGATTCTTCGGCATTCGCAGGGGTTTTGCGCACTAAGTCGTTAATACCAACGGATCAGAAAAAGACTGTGACAAGAAAGTTTAATGAGTCACGAGTCGTGTGAGAGTTTCCAAAGAATTTGATAATAAACTCAGCACCGTTTCTTTTGAGCAATAGCTGGGTTTGAAATTGCAATCCAAAGAATTTGTGAAATGAAATTTGCGTGATAGGAAAATGAACCAATCGACGCCATTTTTCAAATGCAGCCAATCCAACGGCTTTGGAGGCTGTGAACCATTTTACACCTTCAGTAACATGGTCGTTGAGATAATGGAGCCTCCGCACATTGCCCCCTTCCTTACAGATCTTTGTAAGGGTTCGAAATGAAATGGAAAGGAAAGGATAGCTAGACGCAACCAAAGATTATTTTGAGGAAAATTATGGAGGTCGTTAAGTGTTTATTACACCGCAACCGAAATATTAAAGAAAAAGAAAATGGGAAATGACAGAGTTTTCAACCTCGTGAACCGAGAAATTTAGCGTGTGTCCTCGATGGCGTGTCTGTCCTCAAAATGATCCAACCAAATAGCCCTACTGCTGACTTGGAAGAAGAAAACAATCACCATATAACCCGTGCACCAGACGTTTCCCCTCCGTCAAGGATATAGGTACGAAGCAGTGAAGATTGTCTGTATATTTTTCAGGCGACGAATATCCGATGTGAGAATTGACGTTTTCGGTGGAACTTCCACCATGAATAGCCTATCAGCTAATAAATTCAGAATCCTTCTCTGGAAAATTCAGCTACATAATCGACATTGCTAAATTAAAATCACCAATATCTAAGGTGGAATGCAGGATTAATAACATTATAACTTACTTATCAGTTTTGGAGGATAAGTTAATAAAACATGGCTCTCTCGATTGAGAATGTTTGGTTTGTTTGTATTGTTGTGGGTGGTAAATTTGGCAGGCAGAGATATGGTTGTGGCGTACTGATCACAAAATGCAACTACGGAAACGTGCAGTAGATTGCCTGACGAACAAGCGGTTTTTAACGTCACGTGTTGGATACCGTTTCCAGTCAGACATGATGAGTGTGTCACAACAGTTTAATGCTACCATATTAGAATCACTTAACGGGTCAATTTTATGATTAGTATTTTCTTTTTCATTATTTTTTCAATTGTGATGAATAGCCAGTTATATCAATCAGTTATGACAGAGACTTTTTTAGTGATTCTAGAACATGAAACATTTTTTTCAACTCTATATATTTATTCTCCACTTCCTCTTGAATTATAAGTTCATTACATTATTGTTTATTTTATATATAACTATCCTAACTATTATTTGGCACAAGAGAAAAAGAAATAGTAATGATGGTTATAATGATGCTAGGGGTTTAGGAATTTGTCTGCGATTTTAGGGGCTTTTGGGATTTGTCTTCGATTTTAGGGGAGTAGTATTTATTTTTTATTTTTTTTATTACAACATGTCAAGTGATGCATATGTATTTTTATTTCTAGCATTGGGAATTCTCTTTCTATTGTGAGTTTTAATAAACACTGATTTTTCTTTAGTGGATGTATGTAAGTAAGCATATGAATCTATAAGTAACATTCGAGTTAGTTTTGACCACAAAGCTATCCTTCCAAAGGGTTGTGTTGTACACGGTAGCCCACTTTCCACTATAGAGGAGTTGTACGTGTGTGTAGAATTATCAAAGCCTTCAAAGGTCCCCTATACCCAAATAAAGCTTAAGTCTCCATTTTGGCTAATGGTAACACAAGGGTTGTGCATTTTAATGTCAAATCATTGATACACATATGCTTGTCTAACCATCTTTTTTACCATAGATCCCAAGTGTATTATAAATGACTCACATGTCCTTGTAAGTTTCATCTCCATCAAAATCATCTTACTTGATAAATGAGGTGATAATTTATAACGAAATTGATGATGACTTGTTTTAATAGAGGTAGCATTCCATAGCTAAGTGATTTTCTATGCTAATGGTGTATTTGGCAACAATCCCAATTACAAGAACGTGTATTAGCCTGTCAATTAATTTTGGATATTTTTTCACATATGGCTACTAATAATCTCAAGATAATTGTGTAAGGGGTTTACTTAAATTACATCTTTATACAAATGAAAAGGTTTTGTGATATTCTAACGAAAACCTTTAATATCAGTTTGGGATCATATGAACGTACTAAATATTTTATACTCATGTTAATAAAATGAATTTTTTTGTACACGAACCATCATCAACATCTTGAATGGGTCCTATCATTTAGTTCTAAAGAAGGCTAGTTAAGGTCTTCCATTTTATGTTTTGATTAGATAAACACATGAAGGGTCCAAACCTATTACAAACTAGCCATCAAGAAAGAAAATGAGAAATCTCACATCTCATGAGATTCAAAAAAAATCTACAAACTATAAAACCTTATAAATAGATATAGACAAAAATTAAAAAACTACTATAAGAGTAGCTAAAAGGTAATTGTTAGTAATGGAATTTAGGCCCTCAATGGCCTCATATTCTTTCTATAAAAACTCAAGTTGGTCTTCAAAGATTACGTCCTTGGTTGGGATGCCAGTAGCTACATTAACCTTTTAGGGAGATTTGGAAATTTTGATCATGTGTTTTTTATTATTTTTTGGCAAACACTTGATATAGGAGGAAACCATGGGAATGGAGGATTCCATCTCTTCTTATCCACTTCTCATTTCTTCTCACAAGGTCCTACTATTGAACCTAAATAGTAATTTCATGTTTTTAATTGAGTCCATTCAATATTATATAGTTTCGTGAATGTTTCTAAATATAAACCATTATCCTCCAATTTGGAGACCTCCTCTTTGAGTTGGATATTCCTTTCTAAACCTAGATCTTTATTTATGTTATGCACGTCCTTATCAATAATATTGTAATCATCAAAAGTATTAGAAAATTTTTAATTGGTTTGCAAATTCCATCATGAATGGATTCCTCTGACCAATCTAGAGCCTTCTCAAAAACTAATATCTACAAGGTTGAAATATTCTTCTTGGTTCCATGCATGTAGTCCAACTACAATTTTAAGATCTACATATGAGTATAAAATGCTTTGCAGAGATCCTCCATATCTTATTGAAGTTTAATTCATTGAATGCACTTAGTACAACTTGGCATAAAATTTAGCACATGTTCCTACTTTGTTGAGAAAACTTTATGATTGAAGGAGTGTAATCTTAGTGAAATTATAGGAAGAAAGATTCAAAATGAGAAGTAGAATTAATTTCAAGTCTTGACAAAGAACTAGATCCAAGGTTAGTGTGAGGAATAATAAAATCCTCTATATGATCAAGGAATTTCATTTTCCATCAGGTTAGAAGTCTTAGAAGAAAGTCCCACAAATATATTTTGAGAATTGGTAATGGAATTAGAGGCCTGGAGGAATAAAGTATGAAGATGGTTAGTGGTAAGGACCAATGTTGCTAACAAAGAAGTAGTACATAGAGTGGGTAGATTGGAACTAAAATGATACACCTAAATATAAGGGTTAACAATTCTAAGATAGGGATTATAGATTAGGGTAATGGTCATATTAAATGAGAAAAGACAAAGAATCAAACTAGTGAAGTGGGGGTTTACCTAAGCCAACACTTTTCTAAAAGACTCTTTGAGAGAAGTAAATTCCCAATATACAAAGTTATACTTATTATGATATTTAAAAATGTTAAGAATGGGAAATAAAAATGCTTGAAATCTCTTGCAATGACCTACTATTAAATACCTTAGAAGAAATTCACTGACCCTAGTACAAACACCAAGGAGATCTTCTCAACTGAATTCATTCTATAGATAGTTTTCCTTATCAAAGAATGAGGAATAATAAATGAGAAGACATAAATTGGAATTTCATGGATATGGGTAGGATTAAATCTTGGCAATAATACTTAGGAGGTACCTAATTGTTGCATCTTTATCTTGGTTGAAGTGATTTGTTAAAATTGGAGATTAGTCTACAAGACTCTTATTACCATCATAGAGATCAAATTTAGGTTAGTCAACATCATTACCATTAAATATTTGTGAAGTGTGGTAGAATGAAGACGTAAAGTTGAATGGAATTAGGATAAATAAAAGGGAATTAGAAAATGTGGAATAAGTATGAGCTAGACTAGATGATTTAATGATATAAAGAAAAAAATCTCAGATTATGGAATTGAGATAGCTTAGAATTACATTATATGGTTGTGTTGTGTTTCATCCCATTTTATGGTCTTGGTTACGAGTAGAATTATGGTTAGGGTTAGGGCTAGGGTTATGGATTGGATTATAATTATAATAGGTTTTAGGTTAGCAATAGCATTTTGATCAGTGTTAAGGGCAGAGTTGGAATTATTATTAGGGTTGGCATTAGAATTATAATTAGGTTAAGGGTAAATATTTAGATTTGGTCAATGTTATGGTTTGAGTTAGGATTAGGGTCAAGGTTAGGATTAAGGTTAAGATTAGTATTATGATAAGGATTTGGTTTAGGTTTATGATTAGGGTTACAGTTTAGAATTATGGTTAGGATTAATTTTTGGGTTAGGGTTTACTATTAAGGTTTAGCATTCTAAGTTGAATAAATTAATATATCATGGTTTAGATTTATTATTATGAAATATTTACTCTATATAAAATAGGCCTAGATATATTGAGGTGTTGAATTTTCTAGCTTTAATTTTTATTAAAGGTGAATGATGAAAGAATTAAATGACTCGATACATCTCAACATATTTTATATAAAGTATATATTTGATTTTAAGCAGCTACGACTTGTCTAACTTATTAAATAAATTAACATGGTTAGGATTAGAATTTGGGGTGGGGCTACATAAAGGCTTAGAATTATCATTAGGGTTAGGATTTCACTTAGAGTTATGATTAGGATTGGGTTTAGAATTATAGTTACACTTAGAATTAGGGCTAGGCTTTGAGTTAGGGTCCATGTTGGGTTTGGTTAGGGTTAGGATTATGGATAGAGTTAGGTTTTAGGATTAGGGTTATCATTTGAATTATATTTTAGGTTAGGGTTATATTTATATTTTGGATTAGTGATAGAGTTAGGTCTAGGGTTATTCGTAATTTAGAAAATTGCTAGGGCTAGGGTTTGGGTTGGGTTATGCTTACAGTTAGAAAATAGATTAGTGTTAAGGTTTAGGGTTATGGTTTAGATTAAGATGTAGTTAGGGTATAGGGCATGGCTAGGGAAAGGTTTAGAATTATTATTAGGGTTACGTTTTAGGTTGGAAGTATAATTAGGGTTAGCATTAGAATTATAGTTATAATTAGGATTAGGGTTAGGTTAGGGTTAGGATTAGGATTGCAATTTTAGTTAGGATTTAGAGTTAGGGTTATGATTTAAATTATGGTTAGGGATAGAATTAGGATTAGGGTTTAGGATTAGTATTATAATTAGAATGAAGCTATAGCAATAGGATTAAGATTGTGTTGTAGGTTAGGGTTTAGGGTTTAGGGTCAGGATTAGGATTATGGTTTAGGGTTAGAATTACAGTTCAAGATTAAAAGTTAATAAAATGGTTAGGGAGAGAGGATTTACATCATGGACAATATTATGGTTAGGTTAGGATTTCTATTATGGTAAGGATTAAGGTTTAGATTTAGGTTTAAGCTTATCGTTAGGTTAAGTGTTTACCTCATGGTTAGTATTATGGTTAGGGTTGGGGTTTTAATTTAAGTTAGGATTAATGTTTAGGGTTTAAATTAGGATTATTGTTAGGATTAGGGAGAACATCATGGTTGGTATGATTGTTTGAGCTAGTGTTTTTATTAGGGTTAGGGTTAGGATAAGGGTTTAGGTTCATGGTTTGTATTATGATTAGACCTAGGGTTTTTATTTTACACCATGGTCAATATTATAATCATGATTATAATTTTTATTTTACATCGTAGTTATTATTAGGGTCAATATTAGGATTTTAATTAGGGTTTGGATTAGGGTTTGTGTATAAAAAGTTATAGTTAATTTATTATAGTTAGGGTAATAGTTTACATCATGATTAGTTTATCGATTTGTTTAACACTATGATACAGTTAGAATAAATGGTTACAATTAGAATTATGATTTGGGGTTTAGGATTAGTACTATTGGTAGGGTTAGGGTTTAATATTTGGGTTATGACCTTGTTTGAGATTATGATTATGGTTAGGGTTAGGGTTTAGTATTTTTATTAGGGTTAAGATTAGGGTTTTATGTATGATTAGGGAGAGGGGTCGAGGGTTAGGATTAGAATTAGAATTAGAATTATAGTGAGGATTAGGGTTATTATTTAGATTAGGGTGTGATTTGGATTCACAATAGGGTTTAATAGGGTTAAGGTTAGTTTAGGTAATGTCTAGAGTTAGGTTTTAAAGTTGAGATTAGGATAAGGATTAGGTTTTGGGTCAATGATATATTTAGGTTTAGGGCCATTCTTAATTTTGAGAAATAGGTAGGGTTAGGAATAAGTTTATGGTTAAGGTTTATCTTATAGTTAGGATTAGATTTAGAATTATGGTTAGGGTTAGGATTTAGGGTTATGGGTAAAATCATAATTAGTTTTAAAGGGCTGACATAATGTTACATTTTAAGGTCAAATTTTGGATTATGGTTAGGGTTAGGGTTACGATTATAGATATAATTATGATTATGGTTAGGGTTTAGCATTAGGATTGGGATTATGTTTAGATTTAAGCTTTACATAATGGTTAGGTCTAGGGTTTTTATGGCTAGGAAGAGATTTAGGATTAGGCTTGGGACTAGGGTTATGATTATGGGAAAGGTTATGGTTTCTGATTATAGTTTATATTTTTTAGGGTTAGAATTGCAACCAGGATTAACATTAGGATTTGGGTTATGATTGTGGTCAAGGTTTGGATTATTATCAGGATTCAGATCAAGGTTAATATTAGGGTTTAATGTTAAGGTTATGGTTAAAATTACATTTAGGTTTAAGATTTTCATCATGGTTTTTAGGTTTTAAGAAAGGTTCGGTTAGGATAGGATCTGGAATGGGTTTGGGATTATAGTTAGGGTCCTATGTTCTAGTTTATATTTTTATTATGGTCATGGTTTATACCATCATTAGGATTAAGGTTTCATTTATGGATATGGTTAGGTTTAGGATTATGGTTACAACCATGGTTTTGGGTTTAGGGGTATGGTTTTAACTATAGTTATGCTTAGGTTTTCATCATTTCTCTAATATTAGGGTTATTAATACGGTTAAGATTTTTATAATGATTAGAGTTTAAGGTTAGGACTACGTTTGATGTTAGGTTTTAGGTTGTTTAAATTATATTTATGTTTAGGGTTTTCATCATGGTTCTAGGGTAAAGACTACTATTAGAATTAGGATTTAAGATTAGGGATGGGATTAATTAGGTTTATATTATGGTAATTTTTTATTATGATTAGAGCTTTAGGGTAAAGATTTTGGTTGGGTTTCGGTTAGTAGTAATAGAACTACAGTTAGGATTAAATAATAACCGTATCTAATTAAAGTTTAATTAAAACCTAGTCTTATGTTTTAACTCTTATCTTAATTAAAGATTAACCCTACTTGATATATTAACTTGATGTAAATTGAACCTTAATTGGACCTTAACCATAATTTACACCTTAATTTGAGTACCCTATAATCATATAATTAAAAATTTTACTTTTTCATTATAATTGTTTATATCAAATTATATTAATTAATAAATATTAACTAAAGTTCAACTATATTGTGTAAGATAGAGTAAGCCTTTTAGTTGTAATATTGAAAATATATTAGGAAATTGATTTAGATACCTAAGGAAAAATAGTAAATTCTATTTTTCCTTTTTACATGCAAATAATTTAAATTCTAAATTAAAAAAAAAATCATTTTTTAAAAGTTTAAATAAAATAAATTTAAAAATTAAAATCTAATATTAAAAAAATCTTTCTAATTTATTTTCTAGATTATATAATTAATATTTCTATATTCCTATTTTTAATATTTGCATGCAACTCAATTTAATTTCTATAATTAAATTAAATTCTATTTTTAAATTTTTTAAAATGTATCATCAGTAAGTCTTAAAATAAATTTAAAACTCAAATCTTAATTTTAACAAAATCTAAATCAATTTTTTAACTAAAATCTATATATTTTTTTTTGGCAAAAATGGACAGAGTTATATGTACATGTAAATGAAACTAGCCACAAAATGGTTAATACATAACACAATCCCAAAAACTAGTTAGACAAAAAACTAATGAGTAGGAGAATTTCTCACTACCCCCCTTTCCCTAGACATCACTACCACAAAGCGGGCGAAGACAAGCTGAAGCACTATGAGATGAAGGCCTGGTGAAATCTAAGAAGAATTTCCAATGATTGAAGCAACATCTAGTGACCAGTCATAAAAATTTGATAGAAAAGTGGAGATCACCTGAGAATGGCATATGAGCCACCATCTTGCAAATTATTAAATGAAAGGGATTAATGACCTTTGAGTAGCTAGATCCCATTCTGAATTTACTATTGATGCCACTCCCATACAAAATAACATCACAATCAGTACTCCATACTTGTCAGTAATTCTTAACACTTAAAATCACATTCTTACGATTAAAAATTCAGGCACCAAGTCGCATACGAGAATAGTGTTGTTATTGTCAATATTAATTTCATCCATTTCTACTCCCCTATTAGAAAGCCGAATCCAAAAATTTATTTGCTTCTCTTTAACAGGTGTGATACTTTATACCAAGAGAAGAGAGGGAGAAGACTCCAAACCTCTTGAAGGATGTACTACAGGTCCTAGCTACTACCTTCTGGGACATGAGGGATTAGTTTTTAATTTGTGAATCACCCTTGATATGGATATCCTATATACCCAGCTGAACAAGCATCCTAATATTGAGCACCAAAGCCCTCACCTCAACCACAT